>OV815958.1:34202500-34657500 GCA_929112965.1 Mythimna albipuncta
GGCGAGGCGTACATGGGAAACCTTGCTTCTTGAAAGATTACTACTAGATTATAGATCAACAACTCTCGAAATGCATAACGGATTTTCGTTTTTTTTTATCATTCTATTTATCAAATATGTTTTCAAATATATGCAATGGTTTAATCATCTATGTCGCGTCGGAAAGTCTCACAAAATTCGCGTTCCCTTTTTATAATATTACTAGCTGATTGCGCAAACATTTTTTTACCATATAAAACAGCAAAAAAAATAATTTAGACCTACCTAATATACACAAGAAAAAAAATCGTTCAAGCTGTTTCGGAGGAACTTCTAAATTCTAACATTTAATCTTTGGAAAATATTTGAACTAAAAGTGGTCATGATCTAAACTTTATGCAAACATTACACGATAGGTTTTGCTGTAAGTTTTGCCACAGTCAAAACCTTGATTGACGAAAAACCTACCATCAAATGCGTTGCATGACGGTTTTTAGTACTGATTGACGAAAACCAGCATTCACCAATATTCATGATTGATGGAATTGATTGGCAAACATCACACAGTAGGTTTTGCTGTCAGTTTTGCCACAGTCAAAACCTTGCCTACCGTCTAATGCGTAGCATGACAGTTTTTAGTACTAATTGACAAAAACCATCATTCATGATTGATGGAATTGATTGACGCTTGCATGACCGTGTAATGTTCGCCATTGACGCTTGCGTGATCGTGTAATGGTCGCCTAGCGTGCTCAATTCTCAGTCCCTCGTATTATTTGTAAGATCACCGTGTAGTCTACATACCTTGGACTTAGATGAATAAAATAATTTAAATGTTGGTCACACTAGAGATGAAACGTATATATACTGGAACAGTTTTTTGGAACAGGTCTGTGGCTGGATGCGCAAAGAACTATTCCGTACGCACTACATAAACGCGTCTCGAGTATTTAGGCGTATCGCGTCTGAACAAGTCTCACGCGTACGTACGCGTACGTATTCGTAGTCGTAGATACTTGATAGTTGACGTACTATTAAGTACGCGCGGAACCGCGTTTCTTTGTGCAGTGTGCACTGCCAGTCACTTATTGTTTCACAGAGTTGTTATTGTCTGTGCGATAAAAGAACCGTCGTGGCGTAAAGTGAAAACAACATTAGAGATTTTAAGTAGCAACACAACCCAGCCATCCGTCAAATGGCAAACGTCATATCAGGTTTGTTTATTGTGTTATTTTATTGTGATTTTTAATTGAAATCTTCAGAAATGTGATAAAAAATTTCACTGAGCTGTAAGGGAAATAATATTTAATATATTACAGTTTTGCCAAAGATAACAAATGGCAAATGACACCATTATTGATCAAAACAAAGTCACGAACTTGGGAAACATTGGTATGCTGTGTTTTTGGTACGTAACACTTTTATTTTAATGTTTTTAGACTTCCTAGGTGAACTCCTGTCCCTGTTATCTCCAAATATATATAAATTAAACGGAAATTCATTAAAACATGACGATATTTGTTTATTTTATTTTTGTCAATATTTTCGATGGCTAGTATAAAGAGTATTGATACTTTAAATTTATAATGCATTTCGACTAACTTAAAATATTTCTTTTCAGGCTTGAGTGAGGATACAGTAACTAAAATAAAAAAGGGCAAGTGCGAGTCGGACTCGCGCACTGAAGAGTCTGTACAAATTTACCGAAATCAATTCCCGAATTGAGTTACAAAAATTTTTCCGAATTGCAAACAATTTTTTTTTTTGTTGTGATCTGATCTACAAATTCACAGTTTTCTGATTTTTCCCTGCACTTGTTCTATGAGACCTTGTTTTATGCCAAATTTCAGGTTTCTAGGGCAACGAGATTCACCCTATGAACTTTGATTCCCTTGAGTATCGAAATATATGTTTTTTGCGACATAAACGGCCGTATCTTTTTTTTTTCCTTAACTCAGAAGTTTGTTTTTTTCACAACTTCAAAAGACCGCAGACTTGTGTGTATGGTTTTAATTTTAACTCGATACCTCCAAGCGTTCTCGAGTTAAAGGGTCTTAACAGATAAACAGTCTGACAACCAAGTGATCCCAAGGTTCTTATATCCGAGATGGTCCCTTACTGGCTAAATAGATTTTTTACGAAGCAACATTTCAAATTGTGAAGTGTACTTTATTTTTATAGTCATTAAGTTCATATTATTCATTGATTAGCTAAAGGGAAAAGTGTACTAAGAAAGATAACGAGTAAGTGGTAGTGTGTCCCATTTTTACCTTTATATTTAACAAACATAAACTTGCTGCTAGCTACAATATTCCAGTCAGTGATAATAGACCAATCCCAGTCAAAGTGATGGAACCATTTTCGTTGGAACTTGATAAGTGGTCGTTGATGGAACCTACCTCGATAGGCAGTACAGCATTTCCTTTACCGGTTCGTGTTTGCATTTAAATGTTCATCATCGTTGCAATCGAAAGATGTCCACTGTTCGACATAGGCTTCCCCCAGGTGTCGCCACAACGGCATTACGCAAAAACTTATAAACGGATGAATTTAATGATAAACGTTGCTATAATGTAGCTTATAACCTATATTTTTGCTAAGTTTCATCACGTGAGCAAGTTCAATAAATGGGCTACTAATATTATAAATGCGAAAGTTTGTGAAGGTAGATCTAGGTACTCGTATGTATGGATGTGTCGCGCAAAAACTACTAGACAAATGAACTTAATTATAAACATTTCAATAATATAGCACATAAGCTATAACTTTGCAGTTTCATTAGGTGAGCAAATTCAGAATAGGATAATTTTTATTATAGAGTGAAGCCGCTGGAAGAAGCTAGTCTAACATAGTTTAAAAATATCAAGATTTAACAGTCGCTCTATAATGACGTCAAAATGTTGCTTACATAACGAAAACGATATTTATCTACAGCAGCGCCCTCAAATCCCACGATGGTTTACTTTCCGCACAGACTCTAATAAGCTATAATTTTGCAGTTTCATTAAGTGAGCAAATTCAGCCAACAGGATAATTTTTATTATAGGGTGAAGCCGCTGGAAGAAACTAGTCTAACATAGTTTCAAAATACTAAGATTTACAGTCGCACTATAATGACGTCACAATGTTGCTCACATAACAAAAACGATATTTATCTACAGCAGCGCCCTCAATTCCCACGATGGTTTACTTTCCGCACAGACTCTAATGTATAAGTAATATTTAATAAGAAGTTTTCAATAAAATTTAATTTGAAGTGTTCTAAAATTAAAAAAAAAATGAATAGCTGCGTACTTGCGTAGTCCTCCACTCCAACTCCAGTATTTGATCGTCTGGATATTACATAAACGTAGGAAGACGTCCATACTCCATAAGAAGGCGAAACTTCATTATTCTCGGGACGCCGTAAGACGTCGAAACGTCAATAAAATAGACGCTTAAATATTTGAGCGAGACACCTAAATACTCGAGACGTCTAAATACTCGAGACGCCTAAATACTCGTGGATAGGACCACGACGGACCTAGTATCTGGAATAGGTATTAGTACAACTCACCTTTACATCATACCTACCTCACTTGGCGGAATTTTGTAACCTTAAATGGGCCGTAAACAATAACATAAAGTCTATACAAAAAATATTTAAAAAAGTGACCTCACCGATATTTAAAAAGAAATAAAAATCGACATATTTTAACATATTACAAAGAGGTAAAGTTTTTTTTTTTGTTTCTATAAGATAATCTGAAAGTAAACTGCTTTATTCCTTAGTGGCGTGGCTATATTTATGTACGCGGGCGAAGCCGCGCGCAAAAGCTAGGAAATATAATTAAAATTAGCAGTCAAGCTAGTTGTCGTAAGTGACACTGCAATATTTTGAGGCTTCGAAAGTGCAGGTGCTTTTACAACCGCTAACGTCGACGTCTTGCGAGCAAAACGTGTTTTTAATACTCTAGCGAGCTATTAAAGACTCTAAAACAGTCTGAATTTAGTATACTGAATAACATGTAGTCTAATATCATTAACATTTCTTCCTTTATCAATAATTTAATTAATTTTGTATAAACTTGAAGTCGAAACAAAATTTTTATCGTCATTATTGGTATGGAAACACTTATTCACTTACTAATCTGTGCTTATTTCATCAACGAAGACGCATGCGTCTGCGTCTTGCGGCATTACAAATTATTTGTTTTTTGGTACTCTTTGCAATAGCCACTAGGGATGTCAGAAATGCAATAAAGTATCGATACATATCGAATCGATTTTTTTATAAATAGATCCTAAAAAATACCGATTATTAGAAAAAATATCGTTGATTTATAAATATATGAAAATATATCGATATCGACATTTTTATTTAAAAATTCGATATATTGGTACGATACGAATAAAAAATGGTCTAATCTATTTCAGTCTTACTTACTTACTTGTCTTACTTAGGTTACTTCACTAGATAAGTACTAATCAATAGACATCATGTTTAATAAATCAATAAAACGTTAAAAAATATTAATTATTTATTAACTGAACCAATAGAAAAACTCTTTGATTTATGTGCTCGGCTGTAAGCATTGACATAAAGACAGAGTTGCCAACTTAAAAACAAAAATAAATCCTAAATTAAAGAGCAGATAACTAGCAAATTGAGTAGACCAAATAAAAATAAATATAAAAATTGTATTTGATTCAATTTCGATCTTGGACCTTTGATATCGATATATAAAATATAGGTACCGCACAAAAATATCGATGAATCGAAATGAAAATATCGATTTATCGATATTTATTCTACAAGCCTAAGTCAAAGTTAAATGTCAAACACAAAATATCTCTAATTGCCAGTTGGGGTTAGTTCAGATTTTCTTTTTATTTCTATTATTCTGCAGTATTTATTGGTTTAACAATAAATTAACATCGCATTTTTTAATCGTTCCGTGTATGAAAACCTACTCCACTAGCTTTTTACAGGACAGTGACCTCGTAATTTTGTTTTACTTCTGGTGCTCGTGCTTGTATTTCCGCTATCTTTTTCAAACTTCTGTGTTACAATCTTCAATACTGTCAGCAAAATTATCAGTGTCGCAAATAAGCACCTTCTTCTTGTTCTTCCTGCCCTTATCCCATATTACTTGGGGTCGCAAATAAACACACCTAATTTAAAAAAATACCCAGTGTTGTTATGAAATTAGGCTTGACTTTAATATCGTTTGGCAAGAGTTAGGGGGTATAAAGCTACTACTATACTGATAGGGTTTGGGTCCCCGATTATAATGCTACCACTCTTACGGGAAGTCAGGCGGCGGCTTCTGCATGTCTACTGTTGTCACCTGGAAACCGGAAAAAGGATGTAAAGATTGGGGGCTTGAGAAAATGCATATTTTTGGAGAAATTTACAAAACAAATTTCCCGCCACCAATTCTTGAGTGTTTTGTGGTTAGGTTACAAAAGATCGTTTTTCTCGGAAACGGAGGTTACCTTTTCACGGGAGTGGTGTCAGAGGAAAAATGTCAACCCCATCCCTCCCCCCAAACTACAAACCCTTCCTCCTGCCAACGATTCTAAAGGTATACGGGAATAAAATATTCTATGCCTCCCCTGACTTTTTTGTAGATAGAAACATTCACAAAGTGAGCTTGTACATTGATTAATCAAAACAGCGCTGTTTTGATTTTATCTATGGGTTAATTTTAAAGTTTCGCGGTCCCAAACTAAATGCACAGTCACCCCGTCCGTTTTGGTTGGTACGCACACCGTTCAAGGTGAAATCAGAAATAGCGACACTGCGTAGGTAATCGTTACACGCGCCTTTCGTAAAGAAATGTTAGTAAAACCGAAGGGGCCCAGCAGGGCCGAAGCCCACTGGGGCCACGGGTAGCTTGCCGTCGGGCCTTATGGTGACCATCCGCGCGGAGGCCAAATCGTCGACGGCGCGTATTGTTTCTTGCACCTTTCTTAAAGAAATGTTAGTAAAACCGTAGGGGCCCAGCAGGGCCCAAGCATTCTGGGGCCAAGTACTGCAAGTCTCCTGGTAAGTTCCCTTTCAGAAGTATGGAGGTTAACTTCTGAAAGGGAAAACCGCGGTCCTCGATCGCAAAGGGCAATGAAGGAATATAGGATATTATTAGTAGAGCACTTTCGTGTCCTCATGGAGACGACCGGCGGTGGCCTCCTCTCATGCTGGGCTCTGGTTCAGGCCAAGGTCCGGAGCGAGCCGGAATGGCAGGCGGTCGCCTCCTACTACGGAGCAGTAATGCTAACGAAGAAGATGGCCACACGTGTGAGAAAACGGACATCGGACAGACTTGCGGACGAAAAGCAATGGATGGCTCGCCGTCCGGCCGTCTTGTAATCGTCCGGACTGAGCCCAGGCCTCTGTTCCAGGCGCCGTTGCACTCATTCTGTTTACACGGACACAATCAATAGATATCCATTGATGAATGAAATCCATGTCGCCAAAATGGCAGGGCAAGAGATGTGTCATGTGAATGTTTAGGTGAAGTAACTATTTTATAGTCTTTCGATAATCGTACCTTCGAGACGAGAAACTCACCGTTTAAAGGCGCTTTAGATTTCCAGTGCGGTGAGTGCGACTTGTTTTTACGTTAACGCGATCGAAACGTCTAGCGCGTTTGGCTCTCTGATTGGCTAAGATCTCGGAGCGGGCCAATCGGAGCGCCGAACGTCATAAACGTGTCGATCGCGTTAACGTAAAACAAACTCACACTAGGCACTCAGTATTGTTCAACTAACTTATGTTATCTTTAATCTTCTGCAGGTATATGGCGGCGATAAGATTCATTCTCCGTAATCTGGTAACCATATCTTTTCCAATTTTGACTGCGACGTGCATTTATCGCGACTGGAGTAACACCAGGAACTGGAAATTACGACAGATACAACAGTAATAAGATGGCTATCTTCGGCATCACTATGCGTTATGTCTGGTTTGCTATACCAATTGGGGGCTATATGTTAGGTAAGTACGTTGATGACCAGGAAACACTGAGAATGGTTGCCTTCAGAGACAAGTCTCAACTCTATGGAAGCAAGAAGGAAGGGCCACCATCATGGCCTTGAAGGCATTTGGATTGTAGTGATTATTTATCAGTTCTAATTAAATAGTTTTAATTACTGTGTCAGTTTTATTTATGAACGTTAGTTTTATTAGAACACGCACGCACGTGTGTTAGTTTATGAGCACATGTGATCATCACACACGTCAACAACGATCATGGTGTAGAAGCTACTGTTGCTTCATCTAACGCAATCCAACGCGATGTTTGATGTACCTGGAGCCCATCTAAAAAAAAGAGATAACGCCTGAAAACTCTTGGCATTCGGCAATTTGAATATTTCACAAAACTTGTTCTAAGAAATAGGTTTCTTTTTATTTCTATAGAAGCTTGGATAATATCCACTAATATCTAGAGCAAGATTTGTAATAACCTCATAATCACGTAAGAGCGGTTATATGAAAATTTAAGTACGTCAAATTATGTCTCCATCCTTCATTCAATCATCTCTCCAACTAAAATGCATTCAGTTTCAAACCCTGCATCGCGGTATCCAAAGACATTAAATATATACTATACTAGCTTTTGCCCGTGCGCCTTCGCTCCCGCTCTTCCCTACTCCACCCTACTATACCATATTCTACCCTACTATACCCTACTCTACTCTATCCCCTACCCTATCCTACTCTACCCTATTCTACACTACTCTACACTATCCTACTCTACCCTACCAAACTTCATATAAACCATCTACTAAAAATAGTCCGAACAAAGCCTAAACATTTGGTTTAGATAGGTGAGCCCGTTCTTGAGTTATGAAATTACAACGAAAAGTGGCATTGATTTTTATATATAGATATTACCACTTTTAAATCTCTTTGGTGGTATCAAAATTCAACAGTTCAAAATCAATTACCAGTCAGTTATCCAGACCAGACACAACACCCGTCTGGTCGGCTAATACTCCCTTTTCAACGGAAGTTTGCGGGACTTTACAGACCCTGTTCTGCATACCTCAAACTGGTGACAGTCGACTAAGAAACGTCAGCATAGCCATAGTCTTCGTGCAGCTACTACATCTCTGCATTATAATCACATCTTCAAGCTTTCGAGCACCAAGCTATACAGCTAGCATCCAGGGTTTTTAGGTATCCTGAACACCAGCATGCCTTCGTCACCCACAACTCGACTTATATATTCTAGTGATAGACAAGCCTTTTCATGGAAACTATTTGTCAAAATACTAAAAAGTTAAAAGTTCGCTGCAGCGCTGACAGTATGTCGGCAAACAGAACTATTAAAACATACAGCGCAAAGATAGCTTTTAGAGGATAGGTACTTTTAGCGGAAAATAGACGCCTGGGTTTTCGCAGCGTTGAACCTGACCAAATTGGCATCGCCCGATTCGGAGATTGCCTCCAAGGACAAGTTTAAGCGCTCAACCATAGCCTCTCGGAGAGACCCCAAGCACGCGCGCTGGATATGTAACTCTCAGTGTCATCTGCAAAACCCAAAGGTACGTGTGCATCTGGATTGAGGGCCCATTTTTTAAATCCTTATGAAACGAAACAAGATTTACAGAGAATTTAGTTAAAAATTAGTAAAACTTAAAGCCATACATTTCTTAAACGTAAAATAAAAAAGTTATGATTAAATAACGTGGGCCCTCAATCCAGACGCTTGCAGAAAGAGGCATAGTCTAAATCTCGGAAAGTACGATGTCTGGGTAAATATTAGGAATTTAGTTAAGAATTTCTAATTTAATCCAGATGCACACCAAAGGTACCGGGTTTAAGCCGATCGTTTATGTGCACCAAGAATAATGTTGCAGAGAGTAGTAACCATTAGGGCATTAATAGCCATTTGGGCGGACAAGCAGCAATCCATAATCACTCGGATGGACCGGTTACTCAGGAAGTTTGCAATCCAAGCACATGATCCAGCGGGTAAACCGAAAGAAGGAAGCTTACTAGTAACTTTAAGTTACTTTCATGCCAAACCCTATCGAAAGCCTTCGAGATATCGATGGAGACGGCAAACGCTTCCCCGTGCTTCTCGATGGTTTCACTCCAGTTGTGGATGGCATACACTAGAGGATCTGGGTAAAGGTAACAAACGCCAGGGCAATAATAAAAAGGTTATTCTAATTTACTTTATTTTTAATTTTTAGTATCATTATTACAAAGTCTTTTTCGCCATAGAATACCACACTATAAGGAACGGTGCCCACAATCCAACACCAAAAAAGACGGAGAAGAACACAGTCGCTACGTACCTGTAAGAAGAAAAATACCAAATTACCAATATTAATATTTGAATTCAGGGTTCGACATTTTGTTTGGAACAACAAATCACAAAAGACAAAGTTTAAATTCTATATAATTCTGTTTTAAATAGTTGCTGCAGTTGATAATAGTTAGGTACATAGTTACCCAACTTACAAAATCTGCTCACCGACCACCTCAAATTGCATAAAAACTACGATAAAATTAGGTACTGGTTTGTTGGAAAGAAAAGCTTACCGATTTGCTACTCTAAAAGGCAGATTATCAAACGGCTGTGGAGGTCCCCAATGGCAGCCAAATTTTTGCACGCTTAGAGGTGTTTGTGCTTGGCTTAGCAAACTTCTTGCTCGCAAAGTGCCACTAATTAAAGATCTTAAACGAATCATATCACCAAATATAACTTTACTGATTCTTTTGAAAATAATTTTTGATACGGTGCTAAGCACGTCGGAATAGTAACTTCAACTTTTATATACGACGGAATAGTATTGCAAAAACCAAAACGATTGACGTTATGAAGGCCGACGCTCTATTGTTTTAAAAATGTTTGGCAGCCAAATTCTTTCTGAAAAATTATTAAATGCATGGCTTAAAGAGGTCAGTGCTTAGAGGTCAGTGATGGCAAATCATATGGCAAATCAGTGAGGTCAGTGATGGCAAATGCATGGCATATAACATTGACACTGTCGCGGTATGATGTTAGAAAAGGAGTTACTCTGGATCGGGTCTTCATTTCGTGCAAATACGCGATGGAGATCCGAGTGTTAGCTCATTTTGTAAATTAATTTGATAAGACTAAATGTAGACTATGTCAGTCGAGCCGGCTGCCTTATCCGTTATTACGAGCACCAGAGTGGCAGATCCTTGAGACGCCTATGTCTTTTTTGCAAACTATGTAAATCAAAACTGCCAATTATTGGCCGATTTCGGTATCCTCCAGGCTCTGCAACGTTATGGAGCTTGTGACAGCCCTCATGACATACCTATAGTAGTACGGGTTTCGCCGCAATCGGTCTGCTGGGGACCTACTAGTGTATGCCACCCACATAAAGGGGCGAGAAGCCCTCGAGATGTTTGGGAAAGAGATTGCTGGCCTATACTTATACGTCTCGAAGGCCTTCGACAGGGTAAGGCATGCTAGCCTTTTGGTCAACAGTCAACAACTTTACCCTCCTACTAAATTCATTTCTTTTATTAAAATAAGATGCCATACATGAGCGGTAATATGGCTCGTGGGCGATCGGCGGCGGAGACCTCTCGCACCGGGCTTTGGTTGAGGCCATGGTCCGGAGCGAGGAGGAGTGGAAGGCGGACGCCGACTTCTGCGAAGCAGTAATGCTCGCAAAGGAGGAGGCCGACCGCATCAGGCAACGGCGTTCTCACCGCCGCCGCTGGGATCCTGATCCCGATTTCTGGCCACCGTAGGCGCGAGCTTGCGGACAGTAAGCAATGGGTAGCACACTGTCCGGCCGTCCGGTAACTGTCCGGACCAAGCCCAAGTCGTCGACGGCGCGCACTGTTCTCGCGCGCCTCAAGGAGTTGTCAGCAATAGCAGGGACCCAGCCGGGTCGAAGCCTACTGGGGCCGGGGCTATCCGAAAGAGAGCTCGAGCCCCGATAGGAAGGAACTAGAAGGAACGGGGTGGGTCTTTTAGTCAGTAAGAGTCTGACACCATCTCCCGCTCCGCCCAAGAGCGGGGGTTGTCACTGGATGATTTTTTCAACTTAAAAAAAAGCGGTAATATGGCCAAAAGACTGTAGCTTTCCTACTCCTTGAAATAAACAAAAAAAAAAAACTTTATCTGTCATTGTCAAAATGACAGTTTTGGACTAACCTATAATCTATTCTATCCTCACTCTGAAAATAGAATAAAAATGAATATTTTAACTTTTGGCGCATAATTTACTTAAATTAATAAACAAACAAATGTACCAAATATAAAAATGCTCTCAATTAAGCGTTTGCCGACATTATCTGCGTCTAAAATAAAGACGAAACAAAACTGTTTCCTCAGAAATAGTGTTGTTGAAAGGCACATAAATAAACAGTGCCAAAATAATTTAGTGAATTTGTGTAAATCTTTCTCAGTGTTACACAATTTAACGAGTAAATCGAAGCACCCGGTGAGATAACGCTTTAGAAATATTTGTTTGCAATGCATTCATATTTTCTTTTTTTATTTATTTTTTCCATTTAATTGCCAAATGATGAAAATATGAATTGTGGATAGTTTTCTTTTGAATCGGGAAAGCCTGGAAAACTTGCAACAATCCATAACTTAATTTAGCAATATTCTAATGAAATTATTCTAATGCAATACATCAACTATGTTGTGAAATCTTATCTGAAATTTTATTTTGGTATTTACTGCTAACTTCAGACAACTTGGAAGTGTTCAGTACAAAATAAAATAAGAAAGAAAAACTTTAGCTTATTACTACATTTGGTTCACAAATAGTATCTGTTCTCTCACTCAAGCTATAAATTGTAATTCCACAGCAACTCCGTCAATTTAATGCAGAATACAAAGCAGCTTGGGCTTTAATCAAGAGGTCTAACTTGCCCAGTATAAGTTCATTCTTCAACAGCAATGTCCGGGGATTCCATACCAGTCCCAGGAATAGTAACCAACAAAAGGATGATAAGGTAGGTTACATTTATCTCATGTGATTGATGTGATTTGTACACTGTGGAATAAATTATTTAATAAAACCAATCCTGTGCTGCATTAAAGACCTGCAACTGCCTGGAGTTACTGAGTAAGGAGTAACCATTTTGTTGGGTTGGGTAGCTTAGGAGCAGATCCACTTCAACGCAGGCTCTTCAGCATGGGACGCCGTAGTCACAATATGTGGCAGGCTATAGAATTACAGTCAAACCTGAGTAAGTGAGAACTGAGTAAGCGAGAAAACTTCTTTTTTTTTTCCAAATGTAATGTAATCGGCTATCCAGCCGTAATCAGATGTATTCCACCAATCTCAACATTGCAGGCGACATGCCATTAAATGGCACCATATAAAATACCTATATTCATTATTTTTTAGGTTTTCTGGTCCAGGTTCATCTTTATATGCCATCTTTTTAGGCGTTTAGTGTTCTCTTGTGAGTGCAGTAACTTTTTTGCCAGTTCATTTGTGTGTTTGCTCAGTCTTTCTTTGTATCTCTTGCTGATATTGCTAACTTCCTCCTTCACAGTAGGTATCTCAAGGTATTCATGTATCTCCGTATTTCTTACAAACCAATGTGCGTTTTAGATAGTTCTGAGGGCAATGTTTAGGAATCTCTGGAGATTCTCTATGTTAGAGTTGCGAGCAGAATCCTACAGTTCTATTCCATAGGTACAGATAGGTTTTATGATGGCTTTGTATACCAAGAGCTTGTTACTAAGAGACAGAGGTGATTGTCGTCCAAGCAACCAGTTTAGCAATCAAAATTGTAGGTTCGTTACTGTCCTTTTGGCTTGTAAATGTTTACTCCAGGTCAGTCTTCTATCCAGGTGTAGGCGAAAATATTTTACGACTTAGTTACAGTAGCTTTTATTCTCCAATTCCGAAGCCAAGAGTGAATTTTATCAAGCTGTGCTTGCAGCTTTGATGATGCGTTGTTGGGGTCTTTGTTGCTTGCAAGGCAAGCCCTGCCATTTGCGTTGCGTTACATAAAACACCTGTTTTAGGCAGGTCTGCCGTATATATAGAATATAACACGGGGCCAAGAACTGATCCTTGGGGCACAGAGGCAGTGATCAAGTACAGATTCGAGTAATCTTCTCTGCATTTAACTTGGAATTTCCTTTGATGTAGATACGATTTCAGGATCTTGAAGAATGAGTTAGGCAGAAGTGTTTTCAGCTTGTACAGCAGTCCTTTGTGCCACACCCTGTCAAAGGCTTGTTGTATGTCTATAACTGCTGCTGAGCAATATTCTTTCTTCTCTAGTGATAGCCTGATTACGTGTACAACCCTATGCACTCGTTCGACTGTTGCGTGTTTCTCCCGAAAACCAAACTGGTGATCTATAATCTTGATCTCATCGAGTATGGGTTTGAGTCTTTGGGGAAGAGCCTTTTCAAACAACTTTGGCAGTATGAGGAGAAGGCTTATAAGTCTATATGAGCTAGAATCTGTTGGCTGTTTCCCCGGCTTTGGGATCATACATATCTTAGATATTTTCCACAATTTCGGGTAGTATTGTATTCTAAATATTGCATTAAAAAACATTGTTAGGAAGAAAATGACTTTTTTGGGCAGCTGCTTAAGTATTTCAGTCGTTATAAGATCAAAACCAGGAGCGTTTTGGTTTTGTAAATACTGAATAGTGTATGCTACTTCTTTTGAAGTTACCAGTTTGACTGGTGCAGATAGTTGCTGGTCGCTATTGATAATTTTATCAACTTCAGTTTCAAAGTCTTCCGTGGTCGATTCGTTAGAAGTGAATACTTTGCTTATGTGCTTTGCAAATAGTTCTGCTTTTTCACTATCACTTCTAGCCCAAATGTGGTGGGATATGATTTTGTGGTTTCTTTTGGTCACTTTCCATAACAAATAATTGTCCTTTTTATGTGCTGAGAGACCAGATATGTTGTGTTGAAAGATTGCATTTTTTTTTCGTCTATCAGTTCCTTTAGTTCTCTCTATATTCTGTTATAGAGTGATCTGTCCGTGTCTGACCTTGTCAGGTATAATTGTCTTCTTTGTGTTCGTTTTTCTCGTAGCATCCTCCTGTCCCATATCTCTAGTGGAATATTTTTATGACTCATTCTTACATTTCCAGGAACTCTTATTCTATTCGAAATACTAAATGTGCTTCTGTTATTGTTTTTAATAGATGTACTCAAAAGAAACTCAAAAAAGAAACTCGGGTTAGCGAGAAACCTATTTAAGGGAGAAAAATATTGCGGTCCCTTAAGCTCTCTCTTAGCCAGGTTTGACTGTAATATATCTTGGTTTCTATGATATGACTTGAAAGAATACTTGCTTTATTACTAATATGCCTTAACAATATTGATCAGTAAACTGAATTTATACAAAATGACTTTACATACTGAATTTACGTTAAATACTTACAGATTTTATTTTCTTTTTCAGGACACTAAAGATAAAAAGAAAAAGAATGAAGAAATGTCCTCTCTGTTGATGAAGGCAGCCTTCTGGATGTTCACTACCTGCTTTCTGATCATCATGAGCTCACTTTTAGTACCAGGAGGAGATAGTACTCAAAATGAGGTTTGTGACATATTAATACAAATATTTAAAATCTGATATTTCCTACTACAGTACTTTGGTGCTCTTTTTACACTTCTTTAATGAAATGTTCTGAGAACAACGAATGTGGTGTTAGTTCAATTTAATAGTTTCTATGTGATGAATGCTTAAGCTATATGAAAGTCCTATCTGAATTAAAAAGCCGGTAGCAGTGCAGTAAAGGGTCGAAGGCTTTGAAAAAGGCCTGGCTCGGAAGCCTTATTGGTAAGCTTCTTTCTTTCAGTCTACCCACTGGATTCTTTAGTTAGATTGCAGACTTCCAAAGAGATTGGTCTATACAAGTGGTCATTGATTGTTCGTCCAGTCAATTAGCCATTAATGTCGGGGTCTTTCAGGGGTCAGTATTCTCGGCAGCTTTGTTCTTGTTCGTGCAGATGACAGCACTGTTGCTGAAAGATACGTGTCCAACTCAAGAGCTAGTCATAGATGAAAAACCCTGGTAAAATCCAGGTGAGCCTGTTTACCCTGAAAGAAGCCAATTTCACCTCGCTGAAACTCTCTGAGGTGTAATCGTTGTGATAATTATTGATCGTGAATTTGCAGTGTCATTTTGACATCCATTCTCGATTTTGGCGTATATTTGGAGTATATTGACCTAAACTCTATGAGCAAAGTATTAGAGAAAAACATAAGTTATTTGTTCTTTGGTTTCCTATACATCCCTAATAGTATAAGCAAGCCTTATAGTGTTCCCACTGCTGGGACTCAAGCCTCCTCTCTAGGCGAGGGGACAACAGGGAGTCTTCTGCAAGACAGATTAAAAAATGCCATAAGCGTGGATGCGGAGTGTCCAGGCCGAAATGGGCGAGCCCTTAAGTACATATGTACTTACTCGAAAGTTACAAGTTCATGTGTTTTATAAATCCCGAGTATTAATTATCATGTTTACGAAAATTATGAATAAATATTAGTACCTCCTCTAAGGTCCGGAAATTTTAGAAGAGGTATTAACAACTCCAAGTTACTTCCACGTAAAGATCACAGGTTCACTACCTTCCTGTTCTGATGTCTACTCATCACATATTATTCATATTTTTTTACTCTCTTAACTTGTACTTATAAAACATGGATTACTTAAACAATTTACAGATAATACGCTACGTATCGTGGAACGATTTCGTTTACTCCATGCTGTCCAAAGGCGAGGTTGAGGAGCTGATCGTGAGGCCTGACTTGGAAGTGGTCACGATCATATTGCATGAAGGTGCTATCATCAAAGGAAAACGGGTGAGTAGAATAGAATATAATTCATTTATTCAACACAGACACAACACAATAGTAACAAACACAGTTTATTAGAGAAGAAGATATGTCGCAGCCAACTAGCTTGATTTGCCATTCAGTTGACAGCCTAGCTGGAGAATTAAACGGCGTTTTTCAACGAGCTACAGTCCAGTGTTCAGCTCGTAGCAATTACTAGTATGTTCGCCCCCCTACAGCACAATAAAATACCTTCTACGTAGGTATACAGGCGTGCTGATATGCTGCAATGATTTCAGCATACACGCACGCGAAGCCACTGGCGACAGCTAGTGCGCAAAAAGAATAAAGTAATCAAAGTCACGAATCTTGAACGCTGGCTTCAAGTTGCGCAGAAATCAAATATTCGGCCTCTTTAGTGGTGCGAAGTGAGACGCGAGGGCGGGGAGTGTCAGTGATTGGCTTGCCGCGCCATCGCGTCATAGACGTTACTCCTGATTCGTTCCCTGCGTTGCTGCATGTATCTAACAACGAAGACGATTGGCTCGCCAATGTATGGAATGCGCAAAGCGATCCCCACTCTGACGCCGAGCGCTCAAGATCCGTTTCGGTAATTGTAAAACAGAATCATTTCTTTGTTATTAGCTGTTGCCAGCAGCTTCACCCGGCTATAGTAGAACATTGTCCTTAGGAAACATCCTCCCGGGATATAAAGTATCCTATCTGCTCTTCCAGGACGTCTGGCCGTGCACCAAGTTTCATCGAAATCGGTTTAGCCGTTAGAGCGTAAAGCCTTTAAATTGTTAGTGTTATTTTCCAGACCAACCATCGCGTGTTTCACATGAATGTGGGGGACATCCATCGCTTTGAAGAGAAACTTCGGGACACTGAAAAGAATTTAGGTGTTAAAGAAGGTATGTAGTATCTAAGTATTAGGCGATTATTACACTGCCACTCAGGACGCTGCAGGTTGCGTGTCAACGCACCTACGCGCGTACTTACGGGAGTGCAGATCTGGATCATTGTGTAAGTTTTTTACGCACTCACGCGCGTAGATGCGTTTTGTTAATTCACGCAAGCTCTGAATCATTTTATACAAAATCACGCACGGCACTACGAGACTCAGCGTGCCTTACCTTGCGTGCCGCCCGCACTCACGCTTCCGCTTGTGGATCAACAAGCGAAGAAACACGCGTGCACGTATTTCTCCGCTTGTAGGCGCGTGATCTGCATGAACGCGCGTGGATGCTGGACAGGATCTTACAAAGTCACAGCCATTCGTTTCTGGATGGAGTCGAATGATTGTGTATACCTACGTATAAACCTGCCGGTCCTAGGCTTGCAGGTGCGGTTGAGTTCTGAACAAAGATACCTATAGAGAAGGTGAAAAGAGACGTATTGGCATTGGGCAAAGTTCTAAAAGAAGATAACATACTGTTCGCACAATGAACTTGCCTCTTATATCCTCTTCTTTAACACCTGTATATAAAACCCTTAGTGCATTCGTTCCGTCGGTTGTAGGTGTGCGCGTGATATACGACAGAAGTGGCGGCGCGGCCGGGAAGATGATTACAACGCTCCTGATAGCGGCCGTCATACTGTCCTTCCTGTACTCCACCAAGACGATGAGGATGAACATCAACCTTGGAGGGTTTGTAAGTATTCTTATTATTTATTGCACAGGGGCCGTTCAAGTATTGCGTAAGCAGATTTTTTGCAAATATTAACTCCCCCCTCCCCCATGTCAGCAAAAGTAAGCAAAGCTCTCACCCCCTCCCCACATGCTTACGTAAACATTGGTACAAATATTTGTCAATGTGTTTCGTTATTAATTTATGAGCACTAGTTGTAAGTCTACA
Source organism: Mythimna albipuncta (assembly GCA_929112965.1). NCBI lineage: Eukaryota > Metazoa > Arthropoda > Insecta > Lepidoptera > Noctuidae > Mythimna > Mythimna albipuncta. The sequence goes on from OV815958.1 coordinate 34,220,101, forward strand.
AATAAGGAATAGGCTTAAAATAAAGGAAATAAACAAACTTCATTTAAAATTTTGACATATTAATTTAAATTAACAGTCCTGCTGAGTCCATGATACACGAATCCATGACTCTAAATCTTTAACATTGGATGTTTGCTGCTCAGTGAGGTGTATCTGCACACTTTCTTGTAATTTTGGAACATCGAGGTTGTTCTCTTAAAAAACTAAGAAAAATATATACTGCTGACGTAATCACCATTTAGACTCCCCCATACCCCATGTCATCAAAAATAAGCAATGCTAAAACAGCCCCACCACCCTATAGTGCTTACGTAATACTTGAATGGCCCCACACATAAAAACATACATATACAGTATACACAGCTTATGTGCAAAGGCGAGCTTCTGCGAGGTAGAATTGGATTCTCTAATTCTCTTACAGTCAACTTTGGTGTGATAGAGAGCTCTAGATACATTGACCCTGACATTGCAGATGTCCAGCTGCATAGCTGGTGGTGACCGCTAGCCATATGGAGCTCGTTAACCCAGCTATGACAAAAAGAAAAACTAAAGAGCGGGATGGTTCTGTAAGCTTGACGCGCTGTAGGCTTGTTTAATCTATTAAAAATATTCAAAAGGCGAAATAATGCCGAGGGTCTGATGATGAAGCAGAACAGTATCGTAGAGAACTCTCTGAAAGCACATAGCTTGTAGATAAGAGATTATGTATATTTTAATACACACATATATTTGTATTCTCCTTTTGCTTCGTGTACCTTCGTGTGTATACTGGGCCTGTCTGAATAAAATTATTTTAATAAGATCTGGGGCGCCCTTTCTTGACGTTCATACTTTTTGCTACGACTTTTGTTAGTCGCCACAAGGCCGACGTAAACCGCGATGTCACGGCAAAAGATTATTTTTACTCATGGACATTATAATACGACCTAAATTCCTATACTTTAAAATTATCCCGTGCAATCAAAGGGACCGATGACCTGGTGAAGGTTGTGGGAATCCGATGGATGCGGGACGCGCAGGATCGTTCATTGTGGCGACACTTGGGGGAAGAATATGTCCAACAGCGGACGTCTATCGGCTGATATGATGATGATGATAAATCAAAAGGTATATCATCGCACGGCATTGAAAGACGCATCACAGCACAGGCTCCCGCGGCGGGATGCTGTGACGCGCTGTGGTAGGTAAAGGTACGCCGAAGGATGCTGGCGTATTTCGTCCATCGAAAATTCGAAAACATCCCACCACTAGTAAGCCGGGGCATGCCGTGACAAGGTGCTGGAATACCGTGGTATCTAAGTAGCTATAGTCTGCGCTGACTGCCGGCGATATATTCATCTTAATACGAACAAACCATTACACACACTCTTTTAAAATAATATTTATTTTTCAGAATCAGCTAGGCCGTGCTAAGTTCACTCTGGTAGACTCTATGAGCGGGCAGGGCAGAGGCGTCAAGTTCGAAGACGTGGCCGGCCTCCGGGAGGCCAAGGTGGAGGTCATGGAGTTTGTTGACTACCTCAAGAGGCCTGAACATTACAAAAGCTTGGGAGCTAAGGTACTGTCGCTAAGTCAAGAGTTAATGGGTTGCTTTTAGTGCAAGCGTGCTCTATCGTCGACCACATCATCGTCGATGTGATCAGTGTTAACTCGTCTTTATCCTATTTTTACGGTCCATTCCAGGTTGCCTGTAAATTATCGTAGAATGCGATAAGGCCGCACATAATTGTTTTAGATTTCGTATGTGCAATAAAGTATACAAAAAGTAATAAATAGTAAACCGGCCGTTTTACAGATACATAAAACTAGAGCGGTAAATGGGCTTCTTTAATGTTATGACATAATTTATTTTATAGTTATTCTTATACAAGCCAGTTATTCTGCTTCGATCTACTGTGTGATCTATTGAAATAATTGTAATGTTAATACGAAATTTCAGATAATTCAGTTTTATGCAATCTCAGTAGATTTGCGAGTGAGCATTTACTTTATTGCAATGAAATTAAAATAGTATAAAAGAAATATCAGCCTCTTAGTAAGTTATTTGATGAGCCGGTGAGCGCAGTAGGAAATTATAGGATACGATAAGCTCAGAAGTTGTGAAGACTGGTCTCAATGTGGCGAAGCTTGGGAGAGGCCTGTGTCCAGCTGTGGATGTCTTTCGGCTGAAATTATGACAAAATCGCAGTCTATAATTTATTTTCACTCTATCATTTTGGTATCGTCAGGTCCCGAAAGGCGCTCTTTTGCTAGGGCCTCCCGGGTGCGGCAAGACTCTGCTAGCGAAAGCAGTGGCCACCGAAGCCAATGTTCCATTCTTGTCTATGAACGGATCTGAGTTCATAGAGATGATCGGAGGCCTCGGAGCAGCTAGAGTCAGGTGAGTGTCATATGTATTTTTATCCATTTTTCAGATCGTATAAAAAAATATATATATATTTTGTTGACCTACTTATCGATCTCAGACTGCCATCCCTAATGGACTCTACTCTTTCATGTCATTCCTCACACAAGCCTTCTTTCTTTTTCTTCTATTTTTTGGCCTTCTTGCCTTCCTCCATCCATCGACATAGTGTCGATGATTATTATAATGTTCATGCCCAAACCAAAATAATTAGCTTACAATAAGCTTCTGCCAAGTTTCTGTCTGTGAGAGGAGTGGTGGCCAAGTGGTAACGGCCCCGACTTACGAGTATTAGGTCGCGGATTCAAACCCAGCCAGGCGCATTACTTTGTGTAATTTATTTCATCACCACTGCTCTCAAAACGGTGAAGGAAAACATCGTGAGAAAACCGACGTATCTTAGAACCAAAAATTCGAAGATTTGATACGTTTACCAATCCGCACTGGGCCCGCGTGGTGGATTACGGCCCATTCCCTCTCCTAGAGAGGAGGCCTGAGTCCCAGCTGTGGGAACACTATATGCTGTGCTATGCTAAGCTTCTGTCATTGATATAAGTATAATGAGGATCGATAAAAATGTCACACGTTTTGGAATGAACTACGTTTCTTTCACCTCCACAGTTTCGAAAGCTGGTTTAATTTTGAGACTAATCAATAAATTTCTCATCACAATATTAACAATTTCCAGAGACCTATTCAAGGAAGCTATGTCTCGGGCCCCGTGCATCATCTACATAGACGAGATGGACGCCGTGGGCCGCGCGCGGTCCTCGGGCCCCACCTCGTTCGGCCCTGGCGGCGGGGAAGGGGAACAAACCCTGAACCAGTTGTTAGTGGAGATGGACGGCATGAAGTCTCGCGAGGGCGTCGTCGTGCTGGCGTCTACTAATAGAGCCGATGTGCTGGATAAGGTATGTTTCTACTTTTCACAGATTGAAATTTGCATTTATTGACATAGATACCTTTTTTGTTTTGTACAATTAAATTAAATTGGATAGTATTATATTGATATTAGCATCACTATTTTGTATGCCTTTCGGCGGAACATAGATTGGACCGAGCTAATTATACCCATGTTAACAAAATTAACAAATGAATTTGAAAATTTTAACTGCAAGTAATTTGAGTAGTGCGTTTCACACAAGAAGTTCCATAGCCGTAATGTATGAAAAACAATGTTGCTATATTTTTAGCAATGAAATTACATAATATTAGATAGATTAACTGATATTTCGTTACTTTTAACAATTGCCTAATAATTTTGTTTTTCTTTTCTTTTGGAAACTGTAAAAACTATTTTGAGTAAAGTATAAGACGCTGGGCTCCATGTCGATTGTCCTGCAATTCTTTCAAATACGAATAAGCCGCGCCACAATATCGCACCTCTCCTGACAACTTCCTTTTAGACCTGCGTTCTTTTTTATTAAAATCCCATTCCTCTCATAATTCTCCAAAAATTGTTGCAACTACCGTTAAAATCGATTTCTTTTCGCATTTCGTGCAACAATTTTGCTAGAGCAGGACAACTTTTTTCTTTTTTCTTATGTGAAACGCACTATACATGTGATACAGCCCGCTGACAGAGAACAGTAGTTTACTAAACCACTGCTCCGTTGGTTACTTTTTGCGTACGGAGCTCTGAAAATATTGAATACCCTATATATGTCAATAAATACATAAAGTTATGTTTGTGCCCCAGGCTCTGTTGCGTCCAGGTCGTTTCGACCGTCACATACTTATCGACTTGCCCACGTTGGTCGAACGCGAGGAAATCTTCAACAGGCATCTCAAAAACATCGTCCTCGAAGAATTGCCCGATTACTATGTCAAAAGGTAAGATTTAGAATAATTCTAATATGAATACGTAACACACTAGCGGCCCGTCCCGGCATCGCAAGGGTAATAAACATAGCCTGTTACTCAGGGTGAATGTAGCTTTGCAATGGTGAAAGAATTTTTGAAATCGGCTCAGTAGGTTTTTGAGTTTATTCATTACAAACATAGACACACACACACATACAAGAATTAAAAATTAGTGTGGATAAAAACAAGGGAAAAAAAGTCATGTACTCTTTATTTCAGGTATTTCGAAAGTCTTTATTTGAGGAAAACTTGCACAAGCCTGTCTAGTGGTGTCTTGGATTCGATTGAGTAGTATTATTCAGGTTTTCACTACGGGATTTATTTCCCGGAATTCAAAATCTGGGTTAGTGGCTTGCCTTGTAAATGGCAATACAAAGGGTATTGCCATTTACAAGGCACGCCCTGCATTATTTGTGAGATAGAATCATAACTGATAAAATGTGTGTACTTCTGGAAAAGGCAAAAAAAACTTCATTTATTTAACTCTTTGAATGCCGTAATTAGAGACACAATAGAAAGACAATGGCTTATGTCGAACTGTGTAACATAAGACATTCAAAAGGTTAATAAAAGTACGCTCTTCCTGTAAGTGAGTTTTCTTCTAAATAATTAGATACATTTACCTACTAATAATGACCCCGTACAGGGCTTTACGCTCACTATATGCATAATCTCGTGTTCGCAGACTCGCCTACTTGACCCCAGGGTTCAGCGGCGCCGACATAGCGAACGTGTGCAACGAGGCGGCCCTGCATGCCGCGCGACACAAGCAAACCATCGTGACGCACAAAGACTTGGAGTATGCCGTCGAGCGGGTCGTGGGTAAGTCCTCCACATGTACTTAACATAACCTCTTTAAAAATAACATTTAAAGTTTTTATTTCACATGGGCTTTTACAAGTGCGTTAGACGTAATACACAGTTCCAAATTAGTTCTTTCCAATGGAGACGAACCGGCAAGAAACTTCATGGTTACTCTTTTAAAAAAAGTGGTTGTTATTACAATATTTCCGTATTACAAATATTAATAGATAATATGTAAGAACAGTGTAGACCGGTCTATACTGTACTCAAAAGCACAATACAAATAATCATATTAAAAAAGTGAGTCAAAATAGGAAGTAATCTAAGAATTCGTGGAGTCTACAGTGTGCTTCCATTTACATAAAAAAAAGCTAGAAAATAATCATTACAACTGACAATAAATCTCTGCTAAGCCTCCTCTACTAAGTTTGGCTCGGCTACCAGTTACTAGATGTGACTGAGCACCGTCTTACTAGTTGAGCTACATGTATCACATGCTTGGCACAGTATGGACAGATCCACACAGATCTATGTGGAGCTTTCCTTAAAACACCACATCGTTGATTTAACCCTGGTCTTATATGATCTGAGAATTACATTTGCATGGGCTTTAGAGAAGAGTTTGTTTCGGTAAGTAAACCGCAAACATTGAGTGAATAAGAAACTAGTGCTTCGCCATCAATGATTGCGTCACAGTGTATCCGGTGGGATTGCGGTCAAGACTAGTGCTAGTACGTTATATCACATAAAAAAAAAAATTGGTGAATTTGATGTAAATATTTAGGTTTTTTTTTACCAATTTACTAAATTATATCTTTTATCATCATTTGCATAGCCTTCTCACAGCAGTGCTGTGGTGGGGCTCCAATCTAATCTAGTGCAGTTGAGTATCAGTTTTCACACGACGCGACTGCTTTTCAGATCTCTTTAATTCATAAAAACTGTTGTCAGATTATCATGACTACTTCTTCTTCTTCTTCTTCCTGCCCTTGTCCCATTTTATTTGGGGTCGGCGCAACACGTTTGTTTCTTGACTATTACATTATCATGACTATTATGATTGTCACTCTCTATTCCAAAATAGTATATTTTATCATGCTCACGAAGATGACATGCTTGTAACAAAAAAGAAGAGTTATGAATGAATGTTAATGAATGAATATATATGTGCATGGCTGGAGAACCCTCTCCAGGGAAGGAAGACCAAAAACAAGATTGTGTAAGAAATGATGTGGAAGACAAGTGAGTCAGTGATAGCGTGATGGGTCACTGGACAGTTTGATAGAAAAGTTACTTAGGTATGATATTTCTGCATGCTTACGTTGCTTTTTGACATGCTTGCGTTCGAACATTATTTCACGATGGAGCAGGCTTGTCTAGAAGTAACCTTAGATATGTTACACTTGATTTATAGGCCCTCACTAGTTTGAACTTATTAGGAAACACAGACTCTATGAGGTGGGAATTCATATACACACAACGAAAATATTCCTGTAGTGTTGTGCGTGTGTGTGTGTGGTTGAGAATTCGAGATGTCCACCATGTACCAATGTAATTCATCAATGTATAATTCATTAGCCTTTTACAATTACCGGCACGGATCTTGAGTGCTCGGCCTCAGAGTGGGGATCGCTTTGCGCATTCCATACATTGGCGAGCCAATCGTCGTCGTTGTTAGATACATGCTGCAAGCGCGGGAATGAATCACGAGTGACGTTTATGACACGATGTCGCGGCGAGCCAATCACTGACACTCCCCGCCCCTGCGGTCTCACTTTTTACTACTAAAGAGACCGAATATTTGACTTCTGCATAACTTGAAGCCAGCGCTCAAGATCCGTGCCGGTAATTGTACCAATTATATTGGAATCTGCTTCCATTCTAATAGAATGCAGCCAAGTATCAGTATTTTACATGGAGGATCTGTTTACTTTACCTGCACAACCTACTAACTGGGCAAAACAATTCTTCTTGGCAAAACTGTTGTCAGATTTATAGTTTCCGGCTACATGTAAGGATGGTCAAAGATGTACAAACAGAACCAACTTATAATTTGTAGTCTGCGTACATGTTGCTATGATGATCTGGTCTGGATACCGATGACCTTGTCCGATTCGAAGGAATCGTGATGCGTGACGCACAGGACCGGTCGTTGTGGCGACGCTTGGGGGAGGCCAATGTCCAACAGTGAACGTCTTTCGGCTGATATTTAATAGAATAAACTAAAAAAAAAGCGTAATTTCAGGTGGCACAGAGAAACGCAGCCACGCCATGTCGCCGGCAGAGAAGCGCGTGGTGGCGTACCACGAGGCAGGGCACGCGCTGGCGGGCTGGCTGCTGGAGCACACAGACGCGCTGCTCAAGGTCACCATCGTGCCGCGCACCAACATGGCGCTGGGCTTCGCGCAGTACACCACCTCCGACCAGAAGCTCTATAATAAGGCAGAGGTGACGGACCCTACAATCTAACTGAATGTTTGTTTCCATTGAGAGTTGTCGGGAAAATACATACAACCAGCTTGGGCCTCTATGGCAAGAGGTTTTCTACTATGAAAATGTAATGTAATCGTCTGAAATTCCGTTTTTTAATACATTTTATTATGATAAAACATACATACACTCTTGTTCAATGATAAGATGATGGTGATCATAATTCTTTATAATAATAATTCTTTATTCAAGTATAAAGTAATATACAACAACAATCATGATAGACTATTATAATAATAATATCGTAAAAAGCGATGCTTTTATGTATTAATTTAACCATTGCTACGAATACGATAGTACTCAATTCTTCTTTTCTTTTTATTAATATTTAATACCAATATCTGAATTAAAAATTAAAGAACTGTAAATTTTGTTATTTAGTTTGATCTCAGGAACTACTGGTTCAGATTAAAAAATATAGTGTTGAGTAGGTTATTTATTGAGAAAGGCTTTAATTCCTAATAAAACTAAAGCTAAGTGAGACAATAAACCCATTAAATTTTTTACTCAAGCCTTGTAATGCCATATAGTAACAAATATTTGGCCCCTTTAGTTTGTTTAATGCCAGTTTTAGGGTACCTTGCCCTAGTGTGATGTGGTTAGTTTTGTGCCTGTATTATCTCAGTGTAATCCTCTATTTTGATGGTTAAGCGACTCGAAACGTGTTGATTGTGGAAGAGACAGTAAATTTTTTCATTATTGCATTCAACAGTCAAATTGTAATAAATTCTTTGACTTTGTCTCATGTCATGTTATGTTTTGTCAGCTGTTCGACCGCATGTGCATGGCACTGGGCGGGCGCGCGGCCGAGGCCATCACCTTCAACTCTATCACCAGCGGTGCGCAGAATGACCTCGAGAAAGTCACCAAGATCGCCTACGCTCAGGTATTTTAGGATGAGTCTCATCGACTTCGGATTGTTTTGTCACACCAAGGTTGAATTAAACGACCGAAAGTTCAGTTAACAAACGGTTAAACTCATGTCGCATTCTCATCTCGGCGAGATGTCATAACTTGTGAAAATATATAGAAATCAGAAATGTTTTAGACAGATTGAGTCTGCAATGGGAACATTCGTTAATATTAGTAATTATCGTAACGAGAATTACAGTTGACCTGCGGTAATCCGACGATTCGTTGGTCTGGGCGACTCGTTGTAGAGGCCCAAGTGGAAAACGATACGGAGGAAGACCACTTACAAGATAGGCCGACGACATTTTGAAAACGGCTCTAACTGGATGGATAGAGCAGAAGACAGGGAAAGATGGAGTTCCTTGCCTTCACCTGCGGAGGGGTTCTTGCATAATAAGGAAATAATAATATATTACAATTATTATTATTTTTTTTACAATTTCAAATAGGTTTTAAATAGGTTTCACTTTAGATTTATATTTTATTTTGTTATCTCTAATTGCAGGAAATAAAAGACTTTTATTTTATTTCAATTATAATAATTTATATAGTAGAACCACGTTTGCCAAGTCAGTAATAGACATAGTTCTGATCTGACCACTTTGTGAATAATCGTATGAATGTTGGATGACAAGATACTTCGTTTCAAAAAGAACTCGTGCTCTTAGCATCGGTAGCGGATGACGGATCATCATTGTGTACCGAACTGTTGTCGGATTAACGCGTGTCAACTATATTTGTTCATGTTTGGTGGGGGAATTATTGTCAACAGTGATAAAACGGTTGCGAGGTCGCTAGTACAATAATTCATCTTCATAATCACTACCCCAACTGAAGACGACCACTGCTAGCCGTTTGCCTCTCCTCCCCACCAGTCCTTGTTCTTTTTGCAAACAGCGAATTTCTATGTTCGTGTAGTTGATCTGTACCCCTAGCCAAGTTGCTAATCTGCAATAGTTAACGCTTGTAGAAAGCTTCAAATGTATGGGAATGACGTCGTCTTAACGCTCAATCACGTGGGCAGAACAAAAGAATTGGCGGCAAGGTCAACTCGAACCGCTCGACGCAAGCGAAACGTTTGTAACTTGGCTAGGGGGGCTGTTTTGTTTATGATTGTGATAAATACGAAAACATTGTGTATGTCTACAACCCGAGCGCATTAATTTGGCACCAGTCCTCTAAAACAGTTTGTATTGTCACGTTGAAAGCATCTTAAATTCGTAAAGTAAGTAATATGTCAGCGAAAAATAAATGTTAATATTAAAAAAAATAAAATTCAATGCACTCAATACTTCAAACGTCATTCATCAGGTGCCATGTTAATAAGCACGGGTTTTACACAAAGTTCTATTATTAATTCTTTTGAAGAAACCATAGTCGACTTTCAAATTCATGATTTTAATACACAATATTTCTTGTAAAATATTTAGCATGTTCATCATAAAGCGAAAAATGTAATGATTATTATAAATAGTATCAACATAATTTGTTGCAAATATTCTCTGCTAAGGCTGAGACGCTTTTTTTCTTTATGCAAATAAAATATATAAGACACTGATTGCGACTACTTAAAGAGCGAATGATTTTCAATTCTGTATATATATTAAGTTATTTTGTTTTTATAATGCGATTTTATTGCATTGCGAGTATTTTTTCGTTATCGATAAAAGGCTATGCACATTAGCGAGTTTTTTTTTATTCACATGATCATAGCTGTTTGATGTTTTCGTATGATATATACTTAGTTTTTCTCTCTTTCTTCGGCAGATCCGTGTCTATGGTATGTCTGAAAAAGTGGGTCTTCTATCGTTCCCTGACATCAAGGCACACGGCAAAAGTCCCTTCAGCAAGACGCTAAAGAACCTCATCGATCTGGAAGCGAGGAAACTGATCGGCGAAGCTTACTTCAGGACCGAGAAGTTGCTCAGAGATAACCGGGACAAACTTATTGCGGTCAGCATATATTTATACGTGATAGCTTTTTTTGTTCAAAGCATGTAAGCGCTCCTGGACATGGTGTTCTTTTTTTCCAATAATTCCTTTGAAAAAGTATGACAGAGTTGTATTTCGTTCATTCTGTAAAGCAAATTCCAAAACAATGAAATACTAGGTACCTTTGCCGTTGAATAATTGCATTTTCAAATAAATTTAAAAGAAAATTGAGGAACTTAAAAATGTCAAGTGTAAATACAATGTTTACTTAATTTTTAGAGGCCATTGTTGGTGAAAAAAGAACGTACCATGTCTTTTTCTAAGCAAACTAACTAACTAAACTTTCACTGGATAGGAGACCTGGAAATAAATGGGATTCCTTGAAATACGAAAAAACCAGCTGTACTATAGTGTTTGTACAAATAAACTCTTATTGTACGCAAAAATTGCTGACTCTTTTAGAAGTCAGACTACTTTTATCTTAATAGTAAAATAGTTACACGTTTTTTAAACAGAAGCTGTCAAACCGCCATTTATTTATTGCCAAAAAAATATCTGAATATTGGAAAAAAAACGTGTTTTCACATGTCGTGGCTAATCTCATTTTAAAACTTGTTTATAGTTACGACTAATGTCACCTTTTGTCACATTATTATTATTGATGAGTCAACTCAACTTTTATTTTTTTCTTGAGCAAATTAAATAATATTTTTTGTGGAGTTTGCTAACTTATTTGGTCTCATACCTAAATCGCTGTCTAAAATATTTTTTTTCCCGCAGTTGGCCGAAGCACTTCTTAAAAAGGAAACGTTGAACTTCCAAGACGTCGAAAGTATTCTGGGACCGACGCCGTTTCCGAAGAAGAAGTTCATTGAACCCGTCGAGTTTGAGACGAATCTGAAGAACTTGGAGACAGCCTCGCTGCCCGACACGTCTACCCAGCCCATAGGCGCTCCGTCAGCGAAGCCTCCTCCCGTTTAAATGTATATAATATATGTAGTAATTGTTTGTTATAAGTTTATTAAAAAAACGCTTAAATTAAATCATGTTAGTTAGAAATTTATGTTTGATTGCAAATTGATCTCTCTTTAAATGCGGCCGAAGCGACTATTCCTACAGTTGCCACCACGGATCTTGAACGCTCGGCGTCAGAGTGGGGATCGCTTTGCGCATTCCATACATTGGCGAGCCAATCGTCTTCTTTGTTAGATACATGCTGCAACGCAGTAAACGGATCAGGAGTGACGTTGGCCAGCCAATCACTGACACTCCCCGCCCTCGCGTCGCACTTCGCACCACTAAAGCGACCGAATATTTGACTTCTGAGTTCTGCGCAAGTGTTCAAGATCTGTGATGGCAACTGTTTTTTTATCACTTCTACTTCCATTCATGGGTTTACTACGCAAAGAACATCTCACCCCAAGCGAATGAGCCGAGCTAGTGCGACAGAAACATGGTACGCCGTACGCGCATGCCTGGAGCATGTTTGCGTGCACCTTCATTGTTACAGTCATCAATATTGTAATCTACACTAATATAATAATGAGGTAAAGATTGTTTTTTTTTTTGTTTGTAGGAATTAATCTCTGAAAGTACTGGTCCGATTGCTAAAATTTTTTCACCGACAGAAAGCTGCTTTATTCCTGAGTGACATAGGCTATATTTATATAGGTACGCGGGCGAAGCCGTGGGCAAAAGCTAGTTATAGCTAAAAGAGGTCCACTGCTGCACACGAGTCTTCCACAAGCGTCCTTCAAAGCGACCGGTGCTGTGGTTCATACATGATTACGAGTCGAGATTATTAGCAAAATATATAAAAATCACGTGTCACGATGTTTCTGGTTTTGTAGTCGCACTCCTCCGAAACGCCTCGACCTTTAATGATTTGGTTTTTGTACATTTCGTATGTATGATTGGAATACACCGTAAACTATTTTTCAACCTCCTACCTCACCCTCCATTTTAAAATCGCGATTTCATTATTTATTTTTCGTAATTTACGTTTGATTTCTTGTTCAATTTATATGGCATATCAACGTTTACCGGATAAACTAGTTATAATAATTGTTTCACAGTTTAGTTTTTGTTGACGCAGGTGCAATGCACAATCGAGGAACACCAACAGCAGGCAAGGCGGTCTTGAATGTCCGTTGCTACTGGCCACTAGAACCCATCGCTTCAAAATGTAGTACTTATATGAAAAAATTGTACTAGTTTCCGTGAAAATCAACATCATAAGCGGGCCAGCGGTGTCACGGACGACTATAATAGGCTCGTATGTTTAGAACCGCCAATACACCTTTCAGTCGCCATTGTTAGGCGCGGGCCAGACAGAAGAGACGTAAGACGCTGACGGGGCGCGGACATTTGTCTCTACCGCGTCCCTTTTATACAAAATGTATAGAAGCGTCGCGACGCATAACATACAGAAGAGACGGGGCGCGGACGCAGCGCTTTTACGTCTGCGCCCTTTGTTCAAAACTACAGGAGAGACGGGGCGCGGACGCGGTGGAGACGAGGACGGGATGCGGCGCGAGGTGGTGCCAGCCGCGCCGCGCCGGGCGAGTGGTCTCACTCACTCGCACGTGTGCTGTCTTGAGGTTGAATGCTGACTGCGCGACTGCGTCGCGTCTCCGCCCCGTCTCTTCTATATAATTTAAAAAGTCGCGTCTGCGTCTCGTCTCCGCCCCGTCAGCGACGCGTCGACAGAAGAGACGTAAGACTAGCTCACGGGCAAGGCTTACGTCTCTTCTGTGTGGCCCGCGCCTTAGTGTTTTATGCTTTTTGTTTGAAAGGTACGTGGACGCCCTGCGTCTCTCACGCAGGGCGTCCACGTAGGATATCGCGTCAGAGCGGACACATTAGGTCGGACCGACAGTTTTATCGGGCCGACAAAAGTGTCGGATCCATATTGGCATAATATGTATTACAATAGCGCCGTTCACATATGGGCGACCCGACAAAACTAACAGAGACGACACTTTTACCGGCTGTTCAGCCACGATTTCTGTCGAATCGGCATAATATTGGCGTACTGGCAAGTATAGCGCCGTTAACATTGGTCGCCGGAGCCACCCACCCGCCACCCTTCCATCCGCTCATTCCCCGCTCTCGGCATTCGTTTCGGACAGTAAAACGACCGTGCCGACGGTGTTCACATTAGGTCGGGTCGGCAGCGTCTAGTGTGAACAGCAACAACCGACAGTCGTTCAACGGTAAACTGTCGGTTCGACCTAATGTGAACCGGCTCTTACATGTGCTAGAGTTCTACCATTCAGAGTAGATTTTTTATTTTAATGAAATGTTTTGGCCCCTGCCTCCACAATGTAATGCTCACGTTCGATAGGATGTTTGTTGTTGCAGGTATTCATTTGCGACTGTCACGTATATCAGAAAGTCGTTACGTTGTTTACGTAACTAGCCTGTTACCTTCTCACTGTTAGAGCACAGAGCTCCTCTCTGTGAGAGGCCCACAATGCGGGCACAGTGCCAAATAACGACTGCCATCCTTTCATTGCCAGCAAAGGTGAGTAAATAAAACATGGATTCCATTCAGTTTTCTCACATTTATTTAAACATCGAGACTTACAGAGATTAACATCGATCCTTGACAATAGTCTGTAGGGAAAGTACATACAAGGTAACAGTACCGTTGGTTCCTCTACAAATACACTACAAAGGGAGTATACAATTTTATCTAAGTTTTGTTTTAAAATTTTGCCAGTCTTCAAACTTACCGATAGATTAAATATTACCAAATAATAAGATGAAAATTAGAAAAGGAGAATCGCATGTTCTGATGGACATTTTGAAGCTCAGGAATAGTAAGAAAGCAAAAATGAATAAAAAAGGAAAACCAAACCAATGAAAAATAAAACATTTATTTAGAAAACAAAAAATTATTAAGTACAACATCAATCTAAAAAATACTAGATATCTTTACAAAATGAGTTGTTAGATCAATATTATGTTTCAAACTCGATCGTAGTAATACATATAATAGTGCATCTTTATGAAATAAGAAAATTATCAGATGTAAAACATTGATGCAAAAACACTGCTGCATATTAAAAAAATCTCTGAGGCTTCTTAAGTCCCAGAGGACATATTGTGCTCAGTTCTTCCGATGTTGGCTATTGTTTCATGTTTTGATTATGGGAAAGGATTGTTTTCTTCGTTTTTTTTTACATCAATAGGTAAATTCTTATTTTTGTGGTTAGTACATGATTAATATGAAATTTTAAGCTACATTTGATATTGCCTCTCAATGCTTCGTAAGTACTAACTATATATATTCACTTTTTTATGTGAGAATAGATAGAAATACCAGATTGTTCGAAATAGGTAAACTTCTGACCATGGTTGTGGCTGTACCTATATATCCGGGAAATGTATATATTTGTTTCCGTTTAGCCTACTGGTGTCTTATTTATTTTCTGATAAAAACTAGCCCTCAAAATGTTTATTGTTTTTATAAATATTAAACCAGTTTAAAGAGTGTGTGAAGATTAATCTATGAATCAAATAACTGGATAGTAAAAGTATACAACCTGGACTAAATTACATAAACACAAAGCAGGGTTTCTATATATATAATTAGGTCTATAGGTATACATTAGAAGTTTTTCTATTAAGAATCTATTGACGTGTTCCAGTACTTTTACACTACTTTACATTTACTTTTTTTATGTTAGTTATACAGTTTTAAGTGAACAAGTACAATCATTTATTCAATTACATCTGAAATATTTTTTTTTAATTTATAGTGGCTTAATGAAATATTTGTAACGTTTCAATACTACTTGTTTGAAGTGAAAGCCAGCCAACAGTCTCAAATTTTCCAGCCTGAAACTATGGTATGGCCCCTGAAAAATCTGACAGATTTACATACAAGATATCGCATAATAGACACCCTACTTTAATATGACAAGATTCAGTCATTTATAGTTAAACTACAGAATGCAGAGCTATAGGAATTACCTTTTGTTCTTAAAAATGTACTGTGCCCTATACCTGCCCCCCAGCCAAGTTACAACCGTTTCCATATTCTATTTGTATCGAACGCTTGGAGTTGACCACGCCTCCGATTCTTTTGTTCTGACGTCATCTCAACGCTCAGTCAGAAAGAAACCGGAGGCGTGGCCAATTCGAGGCGTTCGACTCAAGAGAATAGAATAGAAACGGTTGTAACTTGGGTAGGGGGCTGCATTTATTTCACTGTAGCTAAATTGTTTACAACATTTAAAAGACCAGGCTACAATCAGTTTTTTTTTACTATATATTAAGTATATTTTCGAAAACAAACAAAGTATGACTATTTACTACGAACGAAGAGTTTATCTATTGTTCATAAATCAGTTAGTTTAAAAGTACTGTAGTTAATGACTAAGAACTTGTGGCATCAATTTTACACTTATTTAAATTATTATCTAACATCAAAAAACATCGAAATACACATCTAGGTACAAGTTGTTAGGGTCGTACTAGTTGTGAGCTAGGCCCGTGGCGCTACGTGTCTACAATACAATCTCCCCGACTACACGTAGAGCCACACTGATTTTTGATGACGGAACAAACTACTGTTACTGACTTATATGGTATATTTTTTTGAACACAGAAACTACTTTATATTATAAAACATCAATTTTATAAGTGTATAACTTACTTTATAATGAATATTGAGCCCGATATAACCTGTACCGTTACAGATACAAGAATAGCTACAATTGAATGTCCTACTACTGCTTGCGAGCAGTTCATTCTGAAGTCATTATAGTTTATAGTGTTGTGCAATTAAGAGTTCGAAGGTAAAGTACCTTCTGAATAATACTAGAAGGTTTTTGTTGAGCTTTTTTCAATCTATTTCCTACAAGATAACAGATATATACCCCGCTGTTGATACATTTAGCACGCTTTAATTAATATCAACTAGACATTGTAGAGCTATTGAACTTCGTGAAAGTGCACCTAATTAGTGTCCGAGTAAGTGTTTGTCAGGTGAAGAGGCAGGTATTATTATATGTATATACATAACCGTTAAGTACCTTAAATGGGGTTAATAGAAAAGCAGGGGTGAATAGTGAAAAACAAAACCGTTTTGTTTAACTTTGGTTTTGTTTTTCACTTTGATACCATATTATCGGCTTCTAAAAAACCATCATTAATAAATTCATGTAGTTAAATGCTGCAAAAAAATATTCAAATATCGTGAAAATACCCTTTGATTCTATTCACCCCATTCTACCTTTACATTATGTAGAATCATACGACTCTACTTAATTTCATAATTATAGATTGTGCGAAAATTGAACTTCTACGGACATGCCGTCTATGTGGCTACTCCTTGATTATGCTAAATGATCGCGACACATGTGTCACAGCGGGCTTGGTAGTCAACTATTGAACAAAATACATAAGATCGACTCATTACTAATTCTAACATCTTAACTAACAATTACATTGAAGTGACGAACGTTTCCGTAGTCATATATTTGAAGAGAATCACTATTCATTTCTTTTTGATAAAAATGCGTCTCGTTCGAAATTACTAGTCTTTTCAAAGACACGGTCATCAATCTTGAAGGTAAGCATTTTAGAGAAAAGTTCGACAAACCCTGGCACATCACAAACTTATACTCGTCAAGAAATCTACTCGGGACAAATTACAAAATAAATTAACACTTTTACATTAAATGGAACACATTACTTGTTTACGATTAAAATAGAACTTTTAACTACTTTGTGCTTTTGAATATTAGAGGTAATATGAAATGATAAACCTAACGGTGCGTCGGATTTTATCTGTATAACACACCAGTGCAGATCAATGTCGGCGTATAAGACAATATTCTATAGAAATCTATGGATGTCTGTACCGCATGGACGCACCATTGGTTGCGAAACCATCACGATTCATCCCTCGCGAGGATCGTCTTATTTCGTCACTGTTCATCATCGTGATGCTTGGTTCAACTTAAATACTAAATGAAGACATCGACTGATGTCTTTAAACAAAGTATACTTTATAAAAATATTCTTCATGAGCTACGCTCAGAATCCGTCAAAAACTCAAATCGACTAAAGTCGTATTTTGTTTAAATATCTGAACCAACTTGTTACTACTAGACCTGCTACCGTAACATTAAAATACTTTCTTACCATATGTTCTAAGATTGTGTACTCATGGGAGCATTACAATCGTCCAGCGAGCCAGCGCTGATAGGTTTACTTCGAAGCAAGTGACGCTACGACTGGGCTCCTACATAAGTGCTGAGGTTCTTTTCGGTGTCAGTTCACGAAGACGCCTTGGTCTCAATGATGCACATGTGTTGTGCGTAATCTCGGAGAGCGCTTATTATTGGTCAAGCTGCTGTTACGCACTGTGTGTATGATCCACAATTCATGAGAATATTTTTAAGAAACCCTCAATGAGTAAAACAACGGCGACTGTTTGAGCGCCAGCTTTCAAATGTCCCGGTTATTGGACTGAAGCCGCCCTCTATCACTCGATTGTTTCTCTAGAGTGAGAGAAAATGTTATTGGCGTCAATCAACTTTGTAAGCTCAGCCATCGCTTGCTTTAAGTTTTTAATTCAATAATTTTTGAGCACAAGCATCACCGAGCGCGTAGCGAGGCGACAGCAGCAAGCGTAACACCGATGCGATTCTTGCCACAAGGTGCCAGCTGACAAATTAATTCATCAATTAAGTATTTGACATAGTCCTTGACCTCCCGCACTTTACCAAGTAATCTATCTACAGCGAATCCCACGAGCCCGAATTGTGACAGACTTGGCACGGGTCACTGTGCCAATATAAGACGTGGACAACCATGAAAGATCTTTGGAACACATATATAACATTGTAAAAAAAAATTAATTCCGTTCAAATAAATTCAGTGTCGAATGTAGCCTAAACCTGACTTAATAATATCTTTAAATATAAACATACCTAATATACAAATCAATGTTAAAACAAAAATATTAAATACTTTAATGAATTGTCCACACCACGCCCCGTTGACCGCATATCTGTACCTATTGCGTGCGTACCATAAATCTTACAGCTTTAAATATATAAATTATTCCAATATTAATAAAAAGCTTATAAGTTATATAACTGTACATATCAGAAATATATAACAAAAGCTCTACTCATCTAAAATTTGGTTCTACTCATCAACTAAATCAAAGTCACATTATATCTGCAACTTCATCAATCAGTTGTAATATTGTGTACACGTGTGTTATCTCGGGTAGCGACTTGTGAAAGCGGTCAACAGACGGCAGCTATGCTGTCTCATAATACTGAACGTTTCTCTAACATACTCCCCCATCAACATTCTCATGTGTTTCACTCAAAAAGAGCGTCTACCACTTTCGTCACGTCTTAAACACTACTAAGTACTTAAATCCTATGACTAAATAACTTTCGAAATAATAAAAGTTACTGAATATGAGACTCAATCCCTTCTATGTGTAAGAAAAAACCAAAACATTTCTCAAATTAGGATAATCATAGTTTTTGGTATAAACACATGTACTTTTCATAAATTAGGTGAAACATAAATTCTGTTAAAACTTACAATAAATTTGTGATTGTTTAACCTATGAGACAAAATATTGAAAGCAATTAATTGGCTAACTATACAAAAAAAAAAACAAAAATAATTAATTGTGTGGAAATTATATTTGTACTAATAATGTTCACATTATGAAGATGTATAAAACACTGGAAAGTGGCGCACTGTTTGATAACGTGACCTTTCCAGGTCCTACATTGGCCTTCGACAATGTTCATTGAACGACATTATTCCTATGTTTGAATGAATCAATAACCATGATAATGATATATTCGTTCTCCATTATTTTAGGAGCTTTATTCATAATAACCTATCTCATAAAACGCATTTGAGCTTCATCGTCGCAGCATCCACGTTTGTTCTAGTTAGTACCATCCGACATCAACTGCGCTCATTTTCTACAATACTTATGTAAGTATATTGATACTATTCCCTGCGGAAACAAACAAGTGAGTTAACTCACTGTACAAGTGGGTTTACTTACTGTAACTTACAAATATTACGATTATAATGATGGCCTCACTTTCAGGCCATTTCCATTGATTTTATATGATCATCACAAATTAATGCTGCGTTCGAGATAAAAATTTGCTTACATCTACAATAATACATGTACTGTTTCGCTTGTCATTGCGCACGGGGTGGGCTGTATTTACATAATATATCATTTACTTAATATAGCATCGTCAACGCCATCAGGCAAAAATTAAGCGCAAAGAAAGGAAAATCTAATATTATTTAACAAATATCATCTGAACTGCCAAAAGTTAATTTTGTGTGAACTAATTTATGATAATCACAAATGGATGTTGTGTCCGAGGTACATTGTAATTTATATATACACAGTCGACGTCCAGTATTACACAAGCACCATGTTTGCATCACTTTAAAGTAAACGATCTTCAAGAGTGGGATGGGGTTGGGGAGATAATGACCGTCTTACATTGTTTCAAGCCACAAAATTGTCACTATTTAAACACCATCAGATGAAAACACACTTATGCGGTCATATATCGTAGACAGGATTAAAGATCTATTAAGATTAAGGATCTTGTGTCCGAGGTACATTGTAATTTATATATACACAGTCGACGTCCAGTATTACACAAGCACCATGTTTGCATCACTTTAAAGTAAACGATCTTCTTCAAGAGTGGGATGGGGTTGGGGAGATAATGACCGTCTTACATTGTTTCAAGCCACAAAATTGTCACTATTTAAACACCATCAGATGAACACACACTTAAGCGGTCATATATCGTAGATAGGATTAAAGATCTATTAAGATTAAGGATCTTGTGTCCGAGGTACATTGTAATTTATATATACACAGTCGACGTCCAGTATTACACAAGCACCATGTTTGCATCACTTTAAAGTAAACGATCTTCTTCAAGAGTGGGATGGGGTTGGGGAGATAATGACCGTCTTACATTGTTTCAAGCCACAAAATTGTCACTATTTAAACACCATCAGATGAACACACACTTAAGCGGTCATATATCGTAGATAGGATTAAAGATCTATTTACAATAAAATTACATGGGAGAGGAATAGGATTCAAGAGATCGTTTAGATAGAAGACGCACGATGCCGACTGACGAACGGCAGGTTGATCAGCAGGTTGGGGTCGTCGTCGTCGTCCAACTCTTTGTTCTCGTCGTCGGAACATTCCAGCACTAGATTTTCGTGGAAATTACTTGTGTAGTTGTCGTCGTAAGAACTGTCCTCGTCTAACTCTTCGTCGTCTGCGTCGTAATTATTATTAGAAAGTTCAGAATCATCGTCATCTAATGAATCATATTGAGCCTCTCCGGGCTCAAGCAAATATTATGTGTCGTCGCTGGAGTTAGTGGGTTGATATACCTGGATAATAAGAAATTTGTGATTAATTCAATTCATTAACATTTCAGCCGAAAGACGTCTTCTGTTGGACATAGGCCTTCCTCAAGTGTCGCCACAATGAAAGGTCCTGCGTGTCTCGCATCCATAGGATTCCTGCAACCCTTACCAGCTCATCGGTCCACCTCGTAGGAGGCCTTCCAACGATACGTCTTGTTCAAATAGTTTATCTATTATTATAATAATGCGTGGTTTACTATTCATAGTATATTTCAAATACCCTTGCACTGCAAAAAATACGTGTTCCTATCATGTACAACAACAAAGCGCGAAAATAATTCCATTGATTTGCAATTTAAAACTGTGACAGCAAACCAAATTATGATTACCCATGAAATTACCGTTACACGAAACTGCACACTTTGCACTGTGATGATTATATTTTTCTATATACGCACAGGAAACAATAAGCAAGAAGCATCAAAATGGGATAAAAAAAAAGACACAGTAGTTAGCATTCCAAATATTGGAATAAGGAAGAGTGGGGGCGAGGTCGGAACTACTCGCTATAGATCTCTTTTGTACGCGGAAACTAATGGTAGTGACGTGACATTTCTTTATTTTTTTTTGTTAGTTGACAGTTTCCCCTTCCACCAGATTTGAAAGATTTCTAACTTACTTAATTTTGAACAGATTTGAAAAGATCTTTCTACTTGTGAATTTGTTGAGAAAGTTAATTTTTGAAACAAATCCAACCGCAAATTGCAGTTACCTACCCGCCCGCACGCTCCGCCCTCCCGCGCATAGTGCAGTTCGGATGCAGTCGGTGTGCAGTTCACACGACTGCAATCGGACTGCATGTTCGGTTTGCAGTTCTATTGCAGTCGTGTTTGCAATTCTATTGCATTCGTGTCAACTGCATTCAAACTGCAATTTGCGGTTGGATTGCAATTGAAATACGGTCCGTCTGTTTAGACCCTTAAATATCCAATTCGGCTTGACTTAAAAATTTATTAAATTATTATTTGATTAGAATTTTCTTCACCCAAGGAATACGATTCTCCCATACAATCTTTAACACCCCTAATTTATTTTGTAGGGGGTAGTTTTGTAAAAAGATAAATGAAAACCTTTTTTATTTACCTAAGTAACTGTTTATGCTAAGTTTCAAGTATTCAAAAAATATAAAATTTTATAATATATTTTTCATAAAAAGCAGTACTCCCCTTTTTACCCCTTTAAAAGTTTAATTTTTTAAAACCCGTTCTTAGTGCTCACCTACATCATAAAATGGCGTTTTGTGCAAAATGTCACGTTTCTAGGCCCAGTAGTATCGGGTGTGCGTTGATGTCAGTCAGCCTGTTTCCAGATTTATATCCTTTCAGATTGATCCTATTTTTTTTTCAAAATCCAATATAAGGAATAGAGCGAACTCCTCATTATAGGCAACTTAATCGTGATTTTGGTATTTACGTCTTAATATAAAGTTCATTTGAACTATGAACTCTTAGTCACTTCGAAGTTATCACAGTTCAAAATCAGCCAGTTTTTAAAACGATAATTTCATGGTCTCAAAGATCTAATATTAAGCCGAAATAACAGTTTAAACGACATTATAAATAAAACATATGGCTGCGCTAAAATAATGTGATAAAGACATGCAAAAAAAAATATAAAAAAGCCGCAAAGCTATCGAGCACCTGTCATCACCTCAACGGGCAGTGAGCTTCTGCGTGGGAACTGCGGAAGAGTCCGCTCCTGAACTCCGTAGGTGGCCTTGGCGAGCCACTGCTGGCACGTGACGGTGAGGCTGGGCTTGCGGCGGCCGCCGTTGACGCTGTGGCGCAGCGAGCCCAGCGAGGTCAGGCCGCGCAGCTCGGAAGCCGCCACCGGCGACGGCGCCGAGCCGCGCCGCTTGCTCCACGACTCCTTGCCAGAGAACGTGCGCCGCAGGAACTGCGGGACCACTGTCGGAACCTCACGGACTTTCTTCTCTCTCGGAGCTGTAACATTTATTATTGTATTTTAGTGATTTGACCCTTAATTGGGAACGAATATGAGCTTAGTTATAAAATAAGTAGTAGCACTTTACCTGCGACGTTGTTCGCTAGAATGTTCCCATAAAAACTTTAACTATAGTTTTAAAAACTAATCATCATCATTTTAGGCGAAAGACATCCACTGTTGGACACATGCCTCCCCCAAGTGTCGCCACAATGAACGAAATGAAAGGTCGGATCGGTTTTGAACAATCGGATTCCCGCAACCCTTACCAGGTCATCGGTCCACCTTGTAGGAGACCTTCTAACACTACGTCTACGTTTTAAATATAGGTAGGTATGTATATAGATTAAATTATATTTAGTTTATACAACTCACGTAATGGTAAAACGTCAGCCGGCATCGACTTCCTCCGGCGCTGCAGCAGCGGGTCCGACTCGAGCTCCAGGGGCACCCAGGTCAAGTTGTCGCGCAGTTGACTGCCTGTGCTCGTGTCCCGCCGGCTCGACTTCGGTGCCGAGTTTTCTTTCTCTTTATTACGCGGTTCTTCTACAGTAGTGTCCGACGTGTCTTCAGACTCAGTCTTTTTACAATCTCTCACGACTAAATAACTATATTTAGGTTGGTTTTTACTTGTGCTCGGGATAGGCCTTAGGAAGTCTGGTCTGAATCGCGACAAGAAATCATCGTCGTCTTTTACACGAGATGTGGACTCCACAGGTGGGAAAGTCTTTTGTCGGACCAGCTTGTTCAGATTTCCGCCCTCTTTGAGCACAGTGTTGAGGCGTACGGCTTGTGCGGGGGTCGTGATGGAGGCTATGGTGGAGTCAGGTAAAAGTTGTTCCGAGTTGAGCATTCTGTCGGGCTCCTGAGAGTGCGAGCAGTGACCGCGCACGCTGAGCTGCGAGTGCAGCGAGGGCTGGCTGCTGCCGACGCTGGCGTGCCGGCGCGCGCGGGCGTCTGCTAGGGACACCGCGCGGCTGCGCTCCCGGTGCCGGAATCTAACATCTTGGAATACGTTTAGAGGTACGGAGAACCGACGCAACTGGTCCTTGAACGGGTTTTTAACCTTAACTGGGTTAAGTGAACCCCTTCGCGGCGACAGGAGTAGCTTTTGACTCTCGGACCTGTGGCTTTCGTTGTCGGTATCCAGGTCGTCGTCCACCATGTCTGCGTCGGATATCTCAGTCTTAGTTTCCTCGTTAGCTTCCTCATTCATTAAGGTTTCCCATCTGTTTTGGTTGTACAGAAGATTATAGAGCATCTGGGAGGACAGGTCATTGTGTAAGAATCTATGCCATTCGCGTATCAGCGGTGTCACGACAAATTTGAAGAAACCTGTAATTACGAAGTTGGAATATTAAATTGTTAAAAGTTTGTGTTTTCATTTAATCTGTTCGGTTAGTTATGTTTACCTGTCTGGATCTTCGGTATGGAGGTGGTGTGTCGGTCGCAGAGCGCAGTCACGGGCAAGTTGAGGCGGCGTTCGTAGTCTCCTTGTCGGAAGAACTCCTCGCACACCTTGAGGCTCCACTTCCTGCTGATCTCCCAAGGGCGGCAGGGGTTGGAAATGTCAGCACATTTCAGAGCAATCTGCAGCACTAAGTGACGATGCTCTTTTTTTGTCATGTCCAGGGTGTCCATGTCGAGATGATTCTGTAAAGAAATTAAATATTTTAAGTTAATTATTTTTATAATAATGATATATTATACCTATGGGGTAACATTCTTAATGATAAATATGTTTATTTATTTTAATACATATGTACATAAAAAAACTTAAATATTAAATAAACTATTTATACCAAAACCTAACTATGTACATAAATATAATACAAAATGACAAAGTACGCTCAGGCGTCAAAGTACTGTCACACACATCGCTGTCATCCGGAAATGTGCCCAGAAGGCTGGCAGCATTGCCACGTGGGTATTTTATCTTCGTGACGGATTTGAAAATACATTTGCTAGGTTTATGTTGACTATGATTTATACAAGGTGATTCGACCAAAAGTGGCACTAACGCTATTTTCATAGCAGTGTTTGAGCTAATAAAGAAAACCAGCAGAAATATTCAATGGTTGACAATCTATATATATAAAAGAAAGTCGTGTTAGTTACACTATTTATAACTCAAGAACGGCTGAACCGCTTTGGCTGAAAATTGGTGGGGAGGTAGCTTAAAACCAGGAGACGGACATAGGATACTTTTTTTATTTTTTTTTTAAATTTTTTTTTTTAGGTTAGAGTAGAGTAGAGTAGGGTAGGGTAGAGTAGAGTAGGGTAGGGTAGAGTAGGGTAGAGTAGGGTAGAGTAGGGTAGAGTAGGGTAGAGTAGGGTAGAGTAGGGTAGAGTAGGGTAGAGTAGGGTAGAGTAGGGTAGAGTAGAGTAGTGTGGTTGGGTAGAGTAGGGTAGAGTAGGGTAAAGTAGGGTAGAGTAGGATAGAGTAGGGTAGAGTAGAGTAGAGTAGGGTAGGGTAGAGTAGGGTAGGGTAGAGTAGGGTAGGGTAGAGTAGGGTAGGGTAGAGTAGGGTATAGTAGGGTAGAGTAGGGTATAGTAGGCTGAAGTAGGGAAGAGCGGGAGCGAAGCCGCGGGCAAAAGCTAGTAATTATCTAAATGTATTTCAAATGAACTGAAAGTAAACAGGGTTTGTTTTTAATCAGTTCTTTAGTTATTGCCATTGATACGAAGCTAATTGATTTTTCGAGAGCTTTCAATATTGTCCTTCTTTATTTATCGTCACAGCTCGGCACTTCTACTAATTATGTTATTGTTTTGAGTTTTAGTTTTCTGTTTCTTGCGAAGTTAGGAAAGTAGATGTTAATTACAAAAGGTTTAACATTTTTGTCCCGTATTCTAACCGTCGGTTGTTGTAAGATTTTTCTTTATAGTTGATGCTACATCACAGTTAATCTCAAGTGATAATTATTATTATCAATTGTAATCGATCAATGAAATCAATGCACTGCTGATAGATAGATTATCGATAAGTTTTGAGGCGATTGATAGCAGATAATCGAATAATGTTACACCTTTAGGATTAATTGCCCTGGTGCGGGTAATATTCATCCCACCAAAAACATGAATGTAAACATGGATGCTAAGTTCCGTAGACAATCCAAAAAAACTGATTATCGAACAAAATTTTGCAGCCATATTTTTTTTAGCGTCAAGTGATGAAAAATATACAAAAGTTTAAATATTCAAATTATAAACAATTTTGTCTTAGACATTAATATTAATGGAATATTAAAGATATTTCAGTTTAAAGTTGATCAGATTACGTAAATAGAGTCCGTCTAATAAGCCAACCGACTTGGGTAATTATTAGGGTAAAATGAAATCTGTTGTATTCAACACTGGTTCAATAATCAAGGTTGATTAAGAGATTTTAATCATTGTTTACTACTAGAAGAACCTTATAAAAAGTATCGAATATAAGTATTTAGTCGGCGTAGTTAATAGTCGGCGTTGCGTATAAACTACCTACAGGTCATTGAACTAGCTCAGCTGACGTTTTCTTAAAGAAATTAATTTCGTACAAGCGTAAATTAATACGAGTTTTAAAAAAAGGTACTTTAGTTTTTTAATTTTATCTTTACAAATCTATAGTGTTTCATGTATCGGATCGACCCTTCACGGGATTAAAACGATTAAAATTTAACGGTGTATTTTGAATTATGAAGAGGTCAAAAGTATTTCCTAATGGTTTGTGTAACATTACGCATGGTTGCTGCTTGCTAGTTCTCTCTGGGCATGAACTTGGCTTGACACACTACCGGGTGTCTAAGTACTAGTATTTTATACGTGTGCTATATTATACCTATATGACCTAAAAACTATATTTTCTGACTTCAAACTTTACGAACATGATCAGAAATAACTCCATCTTAAAATTATTTATTTCACATAGGCCTAAATGAGCACTTATAAACCGTCGGAAGCTAGTGCACCGTTCCAATTGGTCGTTTCATATGGTGAAGAACTGGCAAGAAACTCCATGATTACTCTTTTAAAAAAAATATTTCTACAATATTAATTTGATATGAAGGGACAATGCACTCCGGACGTTGTACCGAAAAGCACAATAAAAATAGTGATCTATGAATCCTTGTAGTCTACTGTGTTCGCACCTTCACATTATATAAAGAGGTAGATATGTGAATTTACATGTTTATGAACGCTCCCACGATACATGATGTAGTTTCCCATGCGAACCTCGAAAAGATGTCAGCAAACCGTAGAGGCCTAGCAGGACCGATGCGTGCTAAGGCCATGGGATTGGTTCTGAAAAGGACCATGAGCATAACACTCATAGTCCTGGAACGAAAAACGCAACTGAAGGAACAGGGGTGAGCTTTAGTCAGTAAAAGTCAGACGCGCCCCCAGAGGTTATTTCATGGTTTGTCCCCTCAAAAAAAGGTTCTAATTAAAAATTTCAATATCGTTTATTTCAAATAGACCATTTGCAGGCACTTTTGAATAGTCAAATGTGGGTCAGTCCAAGAAAAGTGAAGCTAAATTGCACGTTCCAAAGCGTAGACCTTTATGGAGAAGAACGTGCAAGAAACTTCATGGACACTCTTTTAAATCATACTGTTACATAAAATGTTAATGTTCATAAAATAAATAACTCAATGTCTCACAAAATATGAAGTGCAACTTCCATTTCATGCAGTGGTGAATAGCTCTCGTGGTGTGCAAATTCACATAACTGAATTGAAACGCGCGTAAACATGCTGTTTACATAACTTACGACACACAAATGCCACTATTTAATTACTACTACAGTGGCAACCATAAACATTTTGGAGTAGCATTATTATAGGTACTGAAATGAGTGTATTTTCATTTTAGTTGGTACGGTATGAGAATATTTAAGTCATCCTGAAATAGTTAATGTTTATTGATCCGAATGTAATTCAATCATACGACCGAATCTATTTAGATATTAATTAATATTGTAGTTATAAACATTCCACTTGTTATTTTAGATAGCTGATAGGTACTCTACTGGCTTATATTTACCTATACTCGAGAAATAGTTATGTAAGCGTCCCCGCACACGGGCCACAAAAAAACGCTAATAGCGGTCACAAAAACAGCTGAAGCACGCGACAGCTTGTGGCTGGAGAAGCTTGAAGCGGCTTACGGCTGGCTCGTGTGCAGCTGTGCCGCCACAAAAAGAAGCTTGAAGCAGCGTTTTTTTGTGGCCCGTGTGCCCCCAAAAATTGACGCTTAATGTTTATTAATGTAAATGTAACTAAATCACACGACTGAATAGATTTAGATATTAATTAATATAGTTGTAAACATTCCCTTGTTATTTTATATAAATGGTGAAAGAGCATTACCTTTCTATTTGATATATTTTTCTTCTCCTGTTTCAACTATATATTATTATTTGATATTTATTAGTATATTTTTATTGTATTGTATGTGTGTATTTGTGTTAATTTATCTTATTAGTATTATATCTGATGTTTGTACACTGACAACCCTAAATCTATCTCCTTTCTCTCAGTTCATCCAAAGGTTGTCTGTAAGAGATCGCCCTGTGCGATAAGACCGCCCATTGTGCACTTATTCTTTTAAATGTTTGTTCTGTATTTTTGTTTATTAGGTGTACAATAAAGATTATAATAAATAAATAATAACAACACACACACACACACACACAGACACACATACAGTTCTATTATAAGGAAGGTAAGTTCCTAGAGACTATAATCATAAGAAAAAGCCTATAAATTTGAAGATTTCCCTCGATTTCTTCAGAATCTAAAGCTCAAAACTTGAGCCCTGGGGTCATGGGACCACCAAAGGGCAATATCAGCCTTTTAATGTTCACACTGCTTGACTCAGGCCTCATCTCAACGAGAGGGAATGGGCCGTAATCCACCAAGCGGACCCAGTGCTGGTTGGTGGATTACCATGTAAAAAAAAAATAGTCTTTAGTCCACAATAAAGAGTATTTAAAAAATAGATTCAGACGATTAGAGAACATCTTCTTTTTCGCAGTCTGTAAAAAAAAAAAATCGTTCAAGACGTTCCTGAATGATACGATTACATAGATACTGACAGCACTTCATTTTTATTATCATAGGTAGCATCTTATAAGATATAACATTGTTTGTGCGTGTGTACGACTACGAAGGGCCTCGGTTGTATTCCCGTTAGAGCACATTAGTATGGAGCCTCGCACTTTATCATTCTAATGTGTATTGGCACCAAACTCCTCTCTGTTATTGCGTATAACTATGTCAGTACACAATAACATAATATTTAGTACACTGCACACATCTGGAAGGCGTAATGATGTCCAATGTGGGTGTTATGACCATAACTAATGGTCTTTATGTGCAGAGAAAACGTACTTGACAAAAATTAGGGTTCCGAATATAACACTGGCAACAGATGTCAATGTTGATTTTGAGAATGGGACGGCTTCAGTAAGCGAGTGTCATGGACAGTTCTAACCCCAAAACAAATCCACGACACGAGAAATTCCTAGTGAGCGGCAACGTTTTCTTTTTATATATTTTTTTTTTTGTTTGTAGAAGTGTTCTCTGAAAGTACTGGTCCGATTGCTAAAATTCTTTCACCGACAGAAAGCTGCTTATATTTTATGTACGCGGGCGAAGCTGCGGGCAAAAGCTAGTTTTTACTATAGTTACAAAGTATACTTTACTAACACAATATTTTAATTAAGGATTTCTAGTTCATGTCTGTGATATTAAAAAAATATTTTTTTTTGTTGCGTTCTAGATCTCTATGTCTATGTCAAGTAGGTATGATACAAATGTGGCATGCTCAAAGTGTGTGGCCTGTCGAATTAGGCACATGGCTGTCGATGAACTAATTATAAATGCAGTTAATGACTGTGATCTAGAATGAGACAGCACGTCATGACGGATTTAGAAACTGTAGGGCTACTTAATTAGAACTCTATTTCTGTTTGCGGGGTCCTGCTAGGTATCTTTTTTTATTAAGTGTTTTATAAATGTGATAAAGGATAAGGATCTGCCCCGACTTTGTCGACACGTTCATTTTATATAAAAATCTAGGGTTAATAGGATTTTTGTATATGTATAAGTTGAACGATTTTAACGAGCGATAAACGAGGACGTTTAAGGGTAAATGCGGTATCTTCAGAGCGAACTGGCGACCGGGCGAGAGGACCCGATGGCGATTTCTGGGGGGGTTCGGGTGCCCCAGTCTCTAGATCAACCCTCCATTGGCGCAGTAATTCTGGTTGTGTTGTTGGGTTTGACATCGCATCACCTCGCTCAACTGTCATCTTCCACTAACCCTATTCATTCAAAATTAAAATGAATAAAAGGCAAAAAGAAACGTAAGTGTATACAGCGGTTGCACGTCCTCTCGTTTCATTTGCACTTCTCAAACATACGAGGACTGTACTCCTATCTCGATGCAGTCCACCACCACCTCGAGACTGACAAGCCCCACTTACTTTTCTTGACGGAGACGCAGATCAGATGTCCGTCTGATGCGGCGTATCTCGACTACCCGGGATACTCATTGGAGCACCATTTCGTGCAGCGTGCCGGGGTCTATGTATACGTCCACAATGACATCTACTGCCAGCGCCTCCGTCATCTTGAAGACCCCAGTTTCACGACCTTATGGTTAGTTGGTGGTGGACACCGGTGTGGACAAAATTGTCTACACCTGTGTTTACCGGTTGCACAGCGGCGGCCAGGAGACGACTCGACTGTTTGGCCACCCCAGTGACGCCACAAATGAGGCTTTGTATCGGCACCCTGATGCGCAGTTTGTCGCTCTGGGGGATTTTAACGCCTGCCACCAAGACTGGCTTTTCTCATACCAGAGGACCGACCACGCTGGGAGGGATACACGAAACTTTGCAGTATCGATGGGCCTCTCCCAGTTGGTAAAGCAAGTGACTAGGGTGCCTGATGTAGTTGGTCATACTGCCAATTGTCTGGACCTACTGCTGACTACCGATCCGGACAGATGTATCGTAAGTTTCCTCACCACTTGGAACTTCAGATCACTGTCTGGTGAAGTCTGTATCGTCTTTCTCCCCACCTGACCGCGTCTCACGTGGTGAACGGCGAGTGTGGTGATACAGGTCAGCAGATTGGGATGTCATGCGGCACTTCTTTGCATCTTATCCTTAGCAGCAGGGCTGCTTCTCTTCTGAAAACCCATCGAGCTCTGCGGATGCTGGTACCGATGTGATACGTCAAACTATGGAGTGTTTGATTCCTTATAGCGATGTACCCATCGGTGTCTCAGCTCACCCGTAAACGCCGACTATGTTCAGGCTGAAGAGCGTTAGCATTCGGTGTTTCTCGCCTGGGTTGACGCTTGTGACTGCAAAGCGCTGGATCTGAATTCAAAGAAGAGAGCTTTCAACCATGCTGCCAAGTCCTACAAAAAAGCACTAAAGAAGGCACGCGACCGCGTTACCCATATTGGCACAAAGCTCTCTGCACAGCTGTCCGGTAGCAGAGCATTCTGGTCCTTGCCAAGTCGGTCGAGCGGTAAAGCCTGATGGAATACTAGCTCATACAGCAAGACAGAAAGCAGGTCTCTTTGCATGTCTCTTCACCCATAATTCTCGTCTTGACATCAGCAATGCTGCTCCACCGACTCTGCCTCATTGTAACTCTTCAATGTCCGAGAGTCATATATGGAACAGAGAAGTTCTGAGAGAGCTGCGTCGTCGAGACGTGAATAAAGCTAGTGGCCCAGATGGCATACCAGCGATTGTTCTCAAGGCTTGTGCGCCCGAGTTGTCGTCTGTATTGATGCGTTTGTATCGCCTCTTATTTAGGGCTGGTATAATGCCCAAGTCCTGGAAGCTTGCCAATGTGCAACCCGAGCCCAAGAAGGGCAGTCGTGCCGATCCTGCCAACTAACTGCTGATTTAGGTTTTGGGTTATATATTTAGGTTATATTTTATTACCTCCAATACTCTGCAAGATTATGAAGCATGTATTGGACGGGCCCCTCATGGCATACCTGGAAGGTAACGCAATTTAGCTTCACTTTTCTCGTGGGGCGAGGTCCTCAAGAAGAATGGGAAAGCGATTGTCGTGATTGCGATGACTTGATTCCGCCATCTCAATCCTACCATCGGACTACCCGACGTACGGCGAATATTCACCCTTACGTTGTTGAAACCTCTACGGTCAGGACTAAGCGTTTCGCCTCGTCATTTATACCGCGTACGTCGAAGGACTGGAACAATTTGCCTGCTGCGGCCTTCCCGTCCGATTATAATTTGGGTGTCTGCAAGGCTAGAGTGAATAGACTCTTAATAAACTAGTGCGCCTCACCATCAGAGATTGCATCACTACTTACCATCAGGTGGGATCGCAGTCAAGCACTAGTTTATATCAATTTAAAAAAAAATGAAATGGTAAACAGACATGTGATTGCAGTTTTCCTGCAAGATTTGCTATCATTTATTGAAGTGTCCCCCGGTCTATCTCCGAAGTTTTTCTTCAGATCTTTACCATAAGATCTGGCCGACCAAATCTTCGAACCACAAATAAAGAATCGTCAAGATACACAGACAAAAAAACATTTAATCAACTTGAGAAACTATCTTTTATTGAAAGCCGGTGAAAAAGACACCAATTTTGAGTTTCATTGGTTACTTTGTATCCCAGCATAATGCTCGGTTGTGTGACAGAAACCACGGGAGTGAAGCCGCGGGTACAAGTTAGTCCCAATAAAAATCATGGATTAGGCAAGTAACAAACTGGTCATGTGATGCGTTTCTAAGCCATCAGTATGATAACGGCAGCTTGAGACCCTTATCAATATGTTCATAGCGTCCGCAGCGGCGCCGGCGCAGCGCATTGCGAAACGCTTGCAAAATGTTATTATCTTTGTTTAAGGCGTGTAGTCTCTTTAACATCTGGCTGGAATTAAATGCACACTTACTCGTACTGCCGCCTGCGCCCGCACATAGCCCCGCACCTTTACATCCATTTTCTTTACGAAATATTGATTGATTTATATGTGCTATATACTATTCTGGAAAACACTAATTTTAATATAATTTTCATGATGTTAAATGCACTTAAATGAGGAGGCTTCTAAAACACAGGCTATTGGCCTAGTTCAGGAGGCATTAAAACGCGCTTTCTTTGTGCCTTAATGTAAAACATTTGTTTGTAGCTAAGTAACAAGTTATTTAAAAATGTTAATGTAGAAAGAAACGAATTATATTATTATTAAATTATTATATGACATTTACCCAGCATTTTTTTTGTGTAAAACAAAAACATAATTCTAAAGATTAAAGCCGCTTGAAAGGAGTAGGGAAAACAAGTAAAAAAATATCATGTAATTTTTTTTTTTTGGCTTTATTTGTCGTACGGGAAAATAAATATTATATTATATGACCATATAATATTTTTTTTTTCAAACCTATTGGCCAAACCGTTACCGAGGAGTAGGTTTAAAAAAATCACTGTTTTATGACACTGGTCGGGAGTTAGGGAATTAACGACATACGAAAGTAACGTGCACAGGGAGTTAGTGATAGTTTGACGGGTGACAGGGCAGAATGGAAGAAGAAAACGTGTTGCGCCGACCCCAAGTAACATGGGATAAGGGCAGGAAGAAGAAGACGAAAGTAACGTGCACATTCCAACCCACTGTGCAGACAAAACTTTTGCCACGGTTTGTTTAGAAACGACTTTAATTATTTTCTGTATTTATAAGAATTCTTCATTAAGAGAGGACTACAACCTAAAGCGCGGTTACTTTCAGGCTTAATAGAAGAAAGAGATGCGCAAAGATATGTACATATTACATAGCCTGGGCCAAAGACGTAGGATAGCCGGCTATCCTATAAACTATACATTAAACATATACTATATATCAGGGATGATAGGGAGCTCCATAACAGTAACTATCGGATATCCGATTTAAAATAATATCCATAACCGTAACCGAATCCGAAATAAAAGTTTCGGATAATATCAGATAGGGGCGGCGCCTAATTGCGACACGTTATGACAGGTCATAACGTGTCGCGTCGTAAAATATAAATAGTATTTATATAAATAGTATATATACCTACTTGCAATTTAAATAGTATTTATATTTTAATTGTGAAATTCATTAAAAATCTAATATCCGTAACCGAAATTATCCGAAACTAACGGATAATTCGAAATAATTTCATATCCGTATCCGAAATTTCATATCCATAACATCCCTTTCCCTTCATCCTATCCCTTTCGGTATGTTACAGGATGCATTTTGGAGAATGTGTGCAGGAATTGCAAGTATATCACAAGTAATTAAATTAAATTGTTTTTATAGCGGTCATATGTTCTTATTTCTGTATATCAGCGTTATAATATTGTACAATTACACTAAACGAATAAGCGGTAGGTATAATTACGTTCATATACACCAATATACAGTTATTGCTGTATATCATGTCACTATTATAACACTTAGAACTGTATAAAGGTAGTAGTGACCTAAAATATACAGCCTTTATACAGCTTTAATTATAAAACGCAGCTTAGTGTCACAAAACACTTAAAATTAAATAATAGAGTTATAATACTATGATATATAACCATAAGCGTACGCGGATGCCTTTATGCAGCCTAATGCTGTGTTTTACACACTTGTATAGCTCTTATACAGTTCTAAGCTGATATTTAAAACACTAGCGTGCTGCTTTGTCACTTAAAACTTATAATTTTAAACCTTTTAAACATATGTTTGTGTAAAATCCTGCCCTCGATACGTCACACAAATACGTGAAAGCACATCTTCTTCGCTACAACACAGGCGATAGGACGGTGAATTAAACCAAGTAATAGCATTGGGGCTCAAAGGAATGTACGTCCTATAGAGGAAGTGAAGCGGCAACGTGAGCCAATGAGTGGCATCATCGTACGTTACCCACTTTCCTTTGAGCATCACCTGAGCCAGCTAATAATTGGAATACAGAACTCCCACTTGACACGATCGTCAGCCCTGGTTTCTGGTTTGCATACAATTCTAGGCCCTTAATATAATCTCTTCTTACTCCATTTATCATACAGTCTTTGGCGTATGTAGTGGGTAATAAGACGCAGGATTCATCCGACAGGCAGATTGATATTATTATATACCAAAACTTTCAACATGCCATCTAGTCTCAAACTAAGCTGTGATTATAGGTTAATTACACCCATATACAGATCAAGTGATTATTACATAAACATTTGGTTTGGATGGGAATCGAACCCACGACCTCCGGCATAGCGGTCAAGGTCACTAACCACTAGGCCAACAGGCCAGTCAACAAATTGTTACGCTATTAAAATTGTTATCATTGTAAACTATTGAAGTAATTTTAAGTTATATGTCATGTTTACAGTTATTGAACACAGTAGCCTTTGTTTAAGATGAAATGATGGAGCTTGGGAAAATGAATTTAATACTGTATATAGGAGCCATATCGGTCTACAAACTGCTTTCCAGTTTGATAGAAGTATTTTTCGGTGTAAACGATGTTGATGTAAAATGAAAAAGAAAATATATATATTTTTTAATTTTCCTGCTCTTTTACCACGTTACTTGGGGTCATTTCCTTCTTCCATTCTATCATGCCAATCATTAATACATCACAATCACACTATCGTTGCCATATGTCATTAGTAAGATGAACCACATATAAATGTTAATAATAACCGAGTTATTTAGTAAGCGATTAAGTCAGTTACAAATAATGGCGGCTCTACTTTAGTGCCGTGAAGCACCGTAACAACTCACGTTCACAAGCGTGAACGTGACTGTAAACGGTGATCACGCGCGTTCCTGTTCCCCGATCAAAGTCGGTTTTCGTCCCGCGACAAACGGCTCGCGCTCCCTTCGCGTGGCGTTCACGCGCACACATCTACATTTACGGCCCCGTGCCAGCCCGTTAACTTCGCACTACAAAGGCGTACGGACGGACGTGTACTAGGCATGCCTTTTAAGTTCTGTCGTTTCAATATTTCCCGCTATAGAGGAGGCGACAAAGGGAGTTGAGTGTGCAAAATATGAAGACCGCCTTCTGTGAATAGTTTCGGACTCAAAAAAGCATGCAGATTATGATTCTGGATGTAGCCAGGAGGTATTTTGGTCTATTTTTTATACACCCCTCTTTCTGAAACAGCAAGTGAATTGACTGAACAAATGCTAAGAATAATTTTTTTAATCGTTTAAGTGACAATATCTAATTATTTCCTATGATTAAATATATCTGTACAAAGTCAACTAAAAAAAAAAAGTGAGTCGGACTCGCGCACTGGGGGTTCCGCACAAATTTACACATGAAACAGTTCAAATCCCGAATTAAGTTAGAAAAAATTTCCGAATCACAAAGGAAATTCTTGACCATCCCCCATCCAGTCCTGACCTAAGCCCTAACGATTTCTTTTTCCTAAAATTAAGAAAACTGTTCGTGGACAAAGGTTCCAGTCCAGTGAAGAAGCAGTCGACGCTTTCAAGTCAGCCATTTTGGACATACCGACTTTGGATATTAAGTGTTTTAATAACTGGTTCGAGCGAATGGAAAAACGTATAAAACTTCGAGGTGAATACTTTGAAAAACAATAAATAATACTTTAAGGTTCTAGTTGTGTTGTTTTCTTCAAACGACAAAATTTAAAAGGCATCCCTCGTATAATAAATAATTGAAGAAACTTTCATAAACAATTATTTAAAATCCACTGTTTACTTACGAGTAAATTTCTTTAATTCTCCATTAAGTTCAGAATTGAATTATTTAGTTATCCAGTTCTAAATAGAAAGTTTTAATAAAGAAAGATCTAATCATATATTAAATTAATTCAAAAAGTCACTAAACCATGAAATATATTTTGTTCGGTTACGATGTATTTCAGTCATCAACTATTTTTTTTTTAAACGATTTTTAAATTATTTTCTTGTTTTGGACGTCTGAATACGACGCAACAAAGTTATTACAGCAGCAGCTTTTACGTCCATTTCACGGCGGATTTCACGAACGATTGTGAGCTTTCCGTAGACCCGCCATGACAAAGAAAAGAAACAAAACCTCAACACCGGCTTTCGAAAGATATTTGATTTTTTTTTGTTAAATGTTTTTAGTTTTTCCACATTTAAGTTCAAATATCTAAGTCATCTTAAAAATAAAGTGCCCAAGAACGTCTTAAACAGTGAATGGAACGGTTATAACGGTGTATTTTAATGCGTATAAAGTATCGTTGCGTAACGCATTTAAACATATTTTACTAGGAGCCGTCCTGCCCGGAGTACGTGAGCATGACGTGCGGCTGTACGAGCCGGTGTTCCGCACGTCCGATATGGCAGACACACTTACTTTATTCATTGAAACATTATTGCTTAGCGATGGAAATACGAGTTTTGATTCTTAATTTTTATGATGGATGTAGGAATCTTAAATATTTTTGGATGTAGGTTTCTTCTAAACGTAGCCACGACGAGCGCTCCTGTGAGTCTCGCATCCGACGAATGCTCACGACCCTCACTTGGTCCACCTTGCCTTCCAACGCTTTGTCTTCCGGTACGCGGTTTCTTTTTTAGAATCTTTTCGCTCCATGGAACATATGATCTGCGAGCAATTTGCCCTACCACATAAGTATCGCGATTCTTCAGGCTATGTGCATATTGATTCGATCACGCCAGGAAACTCTGAGCAAAGCCCTCTGCATTGCTCGTTGGGTGACTATAAATCTTCCGATGAGGTCAATTGTGAGCGACTAGCACTAGTCATATAACAATCGTATCGATTACCTAATCGTTCCTATTATAGAATTGAGCCACTTCGATAAATATTTCAATTTACTTATGCATGGGTTTATTTTAAATTTTCTCTTCAGTTCGATGAGCAGTTCGGCGTATTGTATAAATACTAAATGAAGAGAGAGGACTGACAGATTGACACGGAATTGTGTAATGTGCATCGAATAATATGTATCTTAATTCGTATTAAGTAACATATTTTAATAATGATAAGAATGGTCTGCGTCGTAGTTGAAAGTTTTATTTACGTTTTATATACAAGGTTTTATTCAGATTGATATTTTCTACAATAGCGAATGACACGCATAGGTACCACACGGTTTCTGTGCTAACCATAGCTTATGCACCATAGAATCATGGTTACAATTCTCTACTGACAATAATATCTAAGCAAGGATTCACTGTGCAAACACAGCAGTGCCCGTCTACGAGTCCAGGGTAATCAGAGAAGTTACCGAACGTAATACTGTGATGGCATCAAAGAGAGCCAGGCAGCATGATTACTTTGCTTGTACATGCAAACACGTGGGTAATATTTAGTATCGTTATTACTGAACATGTAAATAGTTAGTAAATAGTTTTCACATAATGTTAAGAGATGGATTATGTCAGAAAAGAAAACCGTTTAGCAAAATTACAAATAAACATTAAAATATATCTAAACATATAAATCAAAATCCACAGCTCGAAATCAAACATATCAGTGTTAAAATACATAAAACTAAGTACGTTCATAAATGTAATCAGCTTAATACTGAACACTGTAACATTGTAATAATTATCGTATCAACTTAAGATGAGAGGTTTATATTTATTTGCTACTATTTCACAGAATAGTTTGCGTTTTAACATGAGTTTATAAACGCACTGAAAAGCGCACTAAACGCACTCACCCTCGATTTGGGGACAATAGGAATTATACAAAACTAATTGAACGAAACACAAAATACTCTTGACATAGTTGAAATCGTTATTAAACCTGTATTAACACGTCCCCACCTAGAAGTGGCCAGTATCTTTGTGACCCGAACACAACACCGATAATTGAAACGTGTCCTGATAGCACCTCACCTTCTCACCTTCGTATGATCGCCTCAGATTGAGTTACTAGTGGTGGAAGTGGCCCGCGATAATGAAATTGAAGACTGCAACCCTATTTTGATACTAGCTATGTCGATAAAACCTTCGTTGGATTTTAAAATGAATTTTCATTGCGAGGTACTGTTGACCTTTAGTGAAAAAGAACTTTGAAAAAGAGAGAAAGACATTTAAAAGAATAAGCTAATTCGTCACCATCTGAACTAAAAGTTCTTTGCGAAAGAGGGAGTCATAAAGAACAACATCATTATGTAAAAACTATGAATTAGGAGTAACAAAACAAGTGGTACGTAAACATCTCAGTTTTCTTAAATATTTTCAGCATGTATAACAAATTCGATGCTTCTAAAATACCCTGATTTGCAATAGGTGCAGTAAATATGTTTTATTCAAGACTATTGGTCAACCATTCATATTAAATCATTGTAAACTGTATCATCATACTATCAACCTACTTCTAGCATTTTAGAAAATTGACAGATGGTAACAAAGTAAGTGAATTATAATATTATAAAACTAAGGAACGCACCTACAGGTAGCATAGTATTCAAGGCGTTTATGATAAAATCACAGAAGTAGATAAAATAGAGGTTAGCAAAGATAATAAATAAGAAGTAGGTAGGCTACTCTTGATTCCGCAAAAAGGTTCTTAGAACTTAGATTGTAAGTTAAAACAATTAGTTAAACTTTAAAGCCGGGCCCCAGTTCACGTTTGAGACCCCAGTGCGCTGCGTACTGAGCTTGTTGCTTTTCAAAGCTTTCCCGGCAGAAAAGATTTTCTGTACTAAAAAACTTTTTCTGATACTACCTAATAAAGTTACGAAACAAGACAAATCTTTTGTAGTTATTTTTGTAGGTGAAAATCTTGACGGTGGCTAGAAATCGGGATCGGGGTCCCGATGGGAGGGTTCCATCACGCGTGCGGCCGCCTCCATCGCTAGCATTATACAGCTTCGCAAAAGAAGGCGACCGCCTGCCATTTCTCCTCACTCCAGATCATAGCCAGTACCAAAACACGGCACGAGAGGTCGTTACCGCCAATTGCCTCCACGAGGGCATGGCGATACTCCGCCTTAGCGGGCCACACCTCTACTGTGACCCCCGGGCGATTCTTCTAGATGAATGTGGTGCTGAAACCTCCCAAGTCCAGTGAGGATCTGCGTCATGCGGAAGGAGAGAACGACGTGACGTCTTTCCAGCCACTCCTCAAAGAGTCGCTATTATTACGGCGTGCCCAATCAATATAATGGTTGAATAGAATATCAAAAGAAAGATAATGAAAGAGTGGACGCCTGCATTCGCTTGGGGTATAATGAATAGTAAAGTGGATCAATCAAAGGGGGGGGTCGATTCCACTTAGTCGATATTGTAATGATCCGTAATAACATTTGACTGCTATCAAGTCGAGACAGTTGTGGGACTTTACAGGTGCATCAATTACCTAGCACACGACCCAGCAGACTATCGCCATTGTATTTTCACATTAGACTCCGGTCACAGCGAGAAGCTTGCGCGGTTGCTAAAGGGGTTGCGTACGTAATTTCTCATTTATGAAGAATGGCCGGCAAATAACGCGATGCTACGTGTTAGAATCTCGGTGGCGAGAGATCTTTTGTTTCACTTCGAAGGAACCAGAGAAACAAGTGTAACTTGTACAGCCCAGTACTTACAGCAACTCGCTCCGCTTCCACCTTGACGCGCCCGCTCCCGCCCTACTCAATAGAAGGTCTTAAGTGACATCAAGGCATTACAAATTTATTTGATGGACAGTCGCATGTACCTATTACCCCCATAATAGCCCAGACATGATAGTCAGTATTTAAATTATAGGTGCATTTAATGAAGCCTCTGCAAACGCTGAGGCTTTTAATTATTACTTTGAAACATCGTGGAACTGACAATTTTATATTTACGTAACATTTTAAGCCTTGGTGTAATTATAGATTCTTTAAAGTGAAATAGATATTTCACATAGCAAGCTATGAAATAACTTTGAACTATTTATATTTTATTTATAAGTGTATCCTCCATGAACCCAGACTTCGAACGAATCGGTAGTTTAAGCTTTGATACTTAATTATAAATAAAAAAATATATAAACTTGATATTATTGATAAAATTGGAGATTGGAAAAAAAAATCTGCCTCGCCATACAAAATGATAAAGTTGATTGGACAGTTTGTAAGGAGAGGCCGATTTTTTTTTCGTTTCCTGAAAAAATAATTTGTGGAAGGTTGTTCAGTTTCGTCTACTGAGCAAGCCCTTAAAGTTAGTGGAGGGCTGTCCCGTACACCTTGTATGTTTGAGCGTCGGATAGCAGGGTAAAAAAAGGCTGCGACTTAATCTCAGAACTACCAAATATACACAAAAAAAAAACATGAAAACCAGCCGACTGGTTTCGGAAGAGTTTGATAACAAATTCGGTGATACGAGATTGTTATATATTAGATACATTTTAATTACCGCTTGTTGCAGAAAGAGCGGAACTAAAAAAATAACAATAATAAATATTTGAACGATGGGTAGGTATTAGCTTCTTTCAGCAAAGTGATGTCGAAAATAATCAGTCTGAAAACTGAAATTAATGTAAGGCACACTTCTATCAAGCGGCCAGAGTATTGTAATATGCTCGATATATTTGTTAAACACAACAATATTCTATAACTCGATTATCATATCCAAGTCAACAAAGGTTTCAGGAGGATAGATATTAAATTGCAAGGCTTGTAGCACCCCTTACAGATGTGTTTTTAATGCGAGTAGGGTGAACTTTGTGCGGGCACACCAGGAACCTTTCCTAGTACATAATAATAAGACAACTTGACGGATAAGGGCGAGGATTTCATAGAATAGGTCCAACCATGGTTTGGTTGAACGTTTCTCTCAAGGTTTTCTGTAAAATTTACGGTCCATAGATGACTTGCCAAACATGGATCCCAATCCCATAATGTTCTCAAATCCACGAGGGACGATCGTTCCTCGATCAAATGAGGACTAACGTACCTACAGAAATCACAGATCGTGTGATGTCGTTATGTTGATTCATCTTATTGTTAACTTGAAAATCGGCTAGTTGTTCCTCGATTCCTTGCTAATTACTACCTCCGCCACGGTCTAACTACCAAATGTAGCTATAACAACGTTAATCCCTAATTATCGTATTACAAAATAGATTATGCCAATGTGTAGGCTACCTGCCGTCAGTGTAGCAACCTCTGAAAACAGCAGCTTGCAAAATCTGAGTGGCATGCTCTATGACAGTTTCAATGGGCGTTTTCAATTTATGTGTTTTTTGGCGGCCTGTTGCTGAATAAATCATTTTAAAAAGGTAACGTGAGATGAAGGTAAAACCAATTGTAGGTACAATTGGAGTTTAGTTTGTTGCCAAGTAAGGCGACTCAGCAATAGATGACAAGTGTCACGTCCAGGCCCTTTGAGCGATAGAGCTTATTTTAGTTTCGTAGACATGACAACTAAATAAAATATTCTTAAAGGCAAACTTCAAGACTTGGTTGTCGCTACGGCGTCAAAAGTGTTTTTTTAACACCCATCGGTGTTGAAGTATGATATAAGAGACTAAAGACTTCATTGTGTATCTACATCCTTAGATCTAACACGGCATATCACAATAGCCGAGTATAGTCGCATATGCACTGTTATTGGGTTCCACTCCCAATCAGAATCAATATTTCTGAACATACAAATAAATTTCCAAGCCTGTTTCTATTTTAGATTTGCCCGAAAAGCAAATAGACGCAGTAATCTATTACAACGTGTATTTGCTTTTCGGAAAAATCAACAAACAAACAAACGAATAGTACGTGTAGGCAATAACAACACGCACAATTTTAAAGTGATGCAATCACTACTCTGTGCATACAAATATAATTTGATTGGGACTTTTTAAAAGCTTTTTGATCAGCGAAGGTGTTGATTGCTTCTCTCTATCCCTAATCAAATG
The DNA here is from genome assembly GCA_929112965.1 of Mythimna albipuncta. NCBI lineage: Eukaryota > Metazoa > Arthropoda > Insecta > Lepidoptera > Noctuidae > Mythimna > Mythimna albipuncta. The sequence continues at coordinate 34,262,790 of OV815958.1, forward strand.
GTATATACGAGTACATATATAGGTAAAAGGTGTAGGGTATCGCTGCTCCCTGACGATTTATAATGATTTCTAAGAGGAGTTCAAGGCCTGGTGCGAATGGGCTCAGAATAAGATGATAAAGGCCTCAATACTAATAGTAATTGTTCACGCGGCGACGTACGTCCAAGAGAAGTATTGCTATCATTGATATATAAAATGTCAACTACTGCTGTTTGTCCGTTGTATTGTGTTCATTGTATCTTATAACATTAGGAACACGCAAAACGCATTAGGAACGGGCAGATTTTTGTATGTTACAAGACAACATATTCAGAGATTGACTAGTAGGTGTAAAGGTTTTTAACAATGAAGATACTAACAGAGATAGATGAGGCGGACAAATGTAAGAAACTATTTAACACAGGTCTGCTGAGAGTATTGGTGCCGCCAAAACTGTAACTGATTTTTGTATAATGGGGTGTCAGGATTACAACTGCATACTTATGCTATGTGTAGTTTCGGAGTCACGAAATATGTCGCAAAATGAAAATTTTAAACCTTATTTAAAAGCTTCTTTCTAAAGTTAATATATTTTTCTCCTGTAAAATATAGCTTATTAAAATAGACTAGAACAAGACTAGCTTGGAAGCAGGCGGTCGCCGACTTCTGCGAAGCAGTAATGCTCGCTAAGGAGGAGGCCGACCGCATCAGGCAACGGCGCTCTCGCCGCCGCCGCCGGGATTCCGATCCCGATTTCCAGCCACCGTAGACGCGGGCTTGCGGACAGTGGGCAATGGGTAGCCCGCTGTCCGGCCGTCCGGTAACAGTCCGGACCAAGCTCAAGTCGTCGACGGCGCGCGCTGTTCCCGCGCGCCTCAAGGAGTTGTCAGCAACAGCAGGGGCCCAGCCGGGTCGAAGCCTACTGGGGCCAGGGTAATCCGAAAGGGCGCTCGAGCCCCGGTATGAAGGCTTGAAGGAACGGGATGGGTTTTTTAGTCAGTAAGAGTCTGACACTATCTCCCGCTCCGCCCAAGAGCGGGGGTTGTCATAAGATGATTTTTCCCATCGAAAAAAAAAAAAAAAAAAAAAAAAAAAAAGACTAGCTTGGAAACATGTGGAAATGCGTTTATACAGCTTTTGACTCATTGATGTACCGAATATCTCCAGTAACACGGTCACAGAGCGCAAACAACTGTTTCGGGGTCGCGATCTCCTAGGAGAAACTATAGTTGTATAACCATCCGTATACATGACGCTATAAAAGAGTCTGGGCTCTATTTTATTTAGGGTATGTTTGTGAGCTGGGCGGAGTGGCGTTGACCCACACTCCGCTCAGCAATACAGCCTGCTCGACTTTGTTCTGTTCAGCACAGGGACGCGTGTATATAAGTTTCTTTTTAAGTCCGCTCAGTTCCACAACTCTCCATTTCATGGATGTGTGGCGATTTTAAGCACTGTGATAGGCCAATTCACAATCCACTCTGAGGAGCGGAGAAAACGGTAGAGAGTCATTTCGCCCAGCTCCGCTTCAGTGGATACGCACCCTTATTCGTCAAAAAAAAAATATTATTTTGTTTCTGTGTGTATATTGCCTGCCCTTGGGCTTTTGACAATGTGATATTCAATTCTTGTCAGACATTTTAAAAATACCAAAGTGGGACCTTTCAATTTTGAGTTTCTTGACATATTATGTGACTAAGGGATAAAGTATAAGTCCGAACAAAATTGGTTGACAACCCCCGCTCTTAGGAGCGGAAGATAGTGTCAGACTCTTACTGACTAAAAGCCCACCCCATTCCTTCGTGCCTTTCCTACCGGGACCGAGCTTCCCTTTCGGATAACCTTGGCCCCAGTAGGCTTCGACCCGGCTGTTGCTGACAGCTCCTTGAGGCGCGCGGGAACAGTGCGCGCCGTCGACGACTTGGGCTTGGTCCGGACAGTTACCGGACGGTTACGGGTTGGAATCATTAAATATCGTATCTATATCTGGGTGGATTGAGAGCGACTGTCAGTCTTTTACTGATTAAAACCCACCTGAGTTCCTTCGTTTGCCCTTCACGTTACAGGACCGCAGCAACTCTTTCGAATTAATCCAACAACCTTGGTAGGCATAAATTACGACGCGCCGTCGGACCGTAAGCTAATTTTACGCACCCATGTCCCTCCAAATTCGGTCTATAAAAAAAGTACAAATACTGCAGGCAGTTACAAAACAGGATATCTGCTTGCTGATGTTTCATCATCACCTAACGACCGTTTTTAATCAATTGAAAATTAAAAATCATCTTTACTCCGGAGTATTACGCGTTCAAACTGCCAATATTACTCAATTCGAACTTGAACGAAATCTCCATATTTGATGTAATACCTACAATATTATTTAACTTTGAGATGTTTACCATCGTATTGAGTTTTTCTTATTAAATCGAGACAAATATGCTCGTCTTGAAAATGCGTACCAAATATTTATCTGTAAGGCCCCGCCTCGACGCCGAGTTGCTAGCCTGTCAGTTTTCTATCGTTTACATTTTGGTTGGAAATGTATAGTCTGTTCCATCCTCGGATTACTAGACGTGTGGTGTTGCGCCACCGGTCTATATCTACTGGCCATCCCACTCACACGTAACTTATAAAACGTTTTGGGAACACATTTATAATGCGCAAAGTTGAGGAGTGGGATTCCCTACTGAATTCTGTGTTTCCTGATACCTACAACCTAGAGGTCTTAAAAAGTCTAGAATAAATAGGTTACTTCTAGACAAGCGTGTTTCATCCTAGACTATATCATCAATCACCATCAGAGCTTAGCCAAGTTGATAATCTACAATCGTTAACGCTAGTAGAAAACTTCAAATATACGGGAATGACATTATCTTAACGTTAAGTCACGTGATCAGAACAAAGGAATTGGAGGCGTTGCCGACTGTAGAAAGAGATTCGAAAGGAAACGGTCGTAGCTTGGCTAGGCTTGCAGGTGAGATAGAGGTCAAATGCGAGCCTTTCGATAAAAGTAAAAAAGGGAATAAAAAAAATAAAAAAGAACCCCAACGCATAAAATGTATAAAAATAAAAAGATCTGGTTAAAACAAGTTTAATGAGCCTAAACTCGATGTGTTTGCTGGTAGGCACTCCAGGGTTTCATTAGCCACCTTTCATTTCTAGGCTGAACGAGCCGATGACCTTGAACACCTGAACAGATTTTCATAAATTATATTTAGGAACCATCTAGATAACGTCAGCTTTCAAATAAAAAAAAAAAAACCAGATCAAAATCGGACACTTAAACTTGTAACACCCCTCTTTTCGTTTTATTTGGGGTCGGCGCAACACGTTTTTTTCTTCCATTCTGTCCTGTCACTCGTCACGCTATCACTAACGTTCCGTATGGTGTCCGGACGTAAAGAATAACACCATCTCATTTCTTCCCGTGTCGTAAGAGGCGACTAAGGGACATTTTGAGACCGTGCGTAATATAAAGCACTGAAAGTCATCGCATGGTGATGCGTTAACCACCAACAGTAGCGTTCCCAAGGAGGGTTGGTGTCAGGCTGGCGGCCGACTATAAAACAGTTGCCAAATCCCTTATAACACCCCCTCTTTGTCATCGGTGGTTAAAAATGGTGATGATGCTGATGACAATGAATGCGAAACGCAAGAAGACATCGTGGCGAGCGATGCCAGCTATGTCCAGCAGACGACGTCTTTCGATTGAAACGATGAGTTTGAGATGTTTTAACCCTTTTTTCAGTGTCTATGTTCAGCTAGTTATGTTCCAGGCTTGCTTATTGACGTGCCCTAAACACTTCTAGTTCGGGTCACCGTGATATATGAGTTTAACAGCGCCCTCTATAGTTAGCTGACGTGAATTATTCAGGTTTATTGCCAACGTATGGAATCCCTCGACTTGTTTATTCTTGTAGTTTTACAGTCCCTCGGTGAAACAGTTAAAAAGATTCAATCATTTGTCAGCTATTTTCCTTTGTACATCAATCAATATATTTTAACTAACAGTACAGAGTTTCATTAACAAATAAAAAAAAAAAATACATGGAATATAAGTGTTTAGTAACGACTTATGTACTATATAAGGTGGAATCCTACATTTTTTTTGAACATCCTAAAACGTAGTGAAATTTTTTGCATCTTATGATGTTTTTAAAGGCGTCACCGACCTGTTATTTCGAAAAAATATGAACAAGTGCGAGCGGGACCCCGCCGGAGCTGATTAGTAAGTAGATCTATTTTTATAGATGCTATACTCGTTGTAGGTATATTTATTTACACAAGGCACTCTGGGGTAATACCCTATCTCGTCGTTCGTTCGTCATTTAATATTCTGTATTATCAAAATCATGAATGCTTCGCAAATATAGTTGTATTATAATTACGTTATGCTATATCTTTAGTAGTCGTGACTACATAATTTAGTCAATTGAGCTAATTAGAAAACCTCAGAGCGTTAAAATAGGGCCCATCAACACGACCGAAGGGTAATTTTAATCAAATAAAAAAAGGAGAAAATCTCTATATGTTTGATTCTTTCATGTTCTTAATTTTTTATCAAAATGAAGTTTTATTGACTGGACCCAAAAGAAATTGACGGAGTGCGTCAAACACAGACACAAACTATTCAAACACAACACAGGGAGTGTGCATTGTAATTGCAAAATTTAATTCCGCAGGAGAGGCATTCCACCCATACGTACAAATTGGAATTCCCCGCCGGATTCTGTGTTCCCTGATAACTATAATTTAAGGGACTTTTAGTCAAGAGTGAACAGGTTGCTTCTAGGTAACACACTTCATGGCTTTCCATCAGGTGAGATAGTGGTCAAACGCGAGCTTATCCATAATATAAAAAATAATGGTATTTTCATAAAGAACTTTGCATTCAAAAAGTACTATTTGATGAAGTGGAACTGCTGAAAAAGACCATAGGTGGAAAAACCAAACCAAAAATAACGGCTTGTGAAATTAAAGTTATTTGCTTTTCTAAACAAGCTTTTTTCGTACACCATTAAAACACCAAAAATGGACTAATTTTTTCTACTTAAAAACCATTTTCCTATTTATCCAGCTATTCGAACGGCAGAGAAATAGATCGGCAGTCTAAAAGCTTCGTCTTTCAGCATCTTTGAGCTCCATTACAAGATTCAAAGAATCCATTTAATTAAACCTAAGTTCGAGGAAATAATCGATAATACGTAAACGAGCCGAGAGGAGGTCGTGGAGTCTGCTTTCATTGGTGAAGTACCGGCGGGACAAAATGAATACGAGTAGTACTATCAAGTCTGAAGTCCTGAAATACGACTCGAAACGAGGAAAACATCATAAGACTTGACTTTATAATGATATCGTTACGAAGGACTCGTACCTGTTTTATATGAACTGAGCATCATTAGCCGCAGCCTCGACTGCTGCATAAATCTAATTCGTTTACAAGCTTTACGGTAGCTTTAGACGCTGAGTTTATCTGACTGGTTTGCCTGTACAGATGAGTTGTGCAGATAAACCGGCGTAATGTTGCGCAATTGTGCAGGTTTCCTCGCAAACTTATCTGGCAGGTATAATTTAATAGGCACACCTGCTAGGTATACCCTGGCGTGTATGGCTACCTTTAATCTTTTTTAAGGATTTAGTTTCATATAGACACGCGGTTTCCGCATCTCTTATCGATATCACTATCACGTTTGTGAAGCACCAGTGTGTTGACGTAAGATCTAAGTATGGATAAACTAAAACAAACAGATACAAAACGGTAAGTTAGGTTGATTGATAGACAATCTATATATATAAATGAATCCCTATTTCCCTTGGTCACGACATCACGCTGGACCGATTTCGCTTATTCTTTTTTTGTTTTATTTTTTGTCAGGAGAAGATTTTTATGAAAAAAAAAATGAAAATTAGGGTAGTGTGGAGTAAGGTACAGTAGGGTAGAGTAGAGTAGAGTAGAGTGGGAAGAGGTCAGCTAGTAACTTGTTAAACACAGAACAATATACTATGGACATTAAATAGGTTACCGGCTTACCTACAAAAGTTTCTTAATAAATAACTAATAAGTACATTACAGGTACTACAATATTTTGGTCTCATTACATTCATCATCATCTTTCTGCCCTTGTCCCGTTCTATTTGGTCTCATTGCATTACAATCTTAATATTAGTTTAATAGAGCTGTATGGATAATAAGCGGCTTAGCACTTTCTAATCGAGAAAACCCTAGTTAGGAATTTAACACGCAGTTTATACAACTTTTTGTATATATATTTGCTTGTAGGCAGGGCTCAATCTAGGTATTTAGACGCTCCGGGGAAAGCTAATTTTACTACTGCTACTACACGCAAAGTTGGATTTATTCTTTTTTACTTCAGGTGGCGTTCAAATAAATTTGAATAAAATAACGGGGTAGTTAAAATTGTACAACCAACAAAAGAAATCTGGACGTGATGCAACGTCAGCATTGGCATTCGATCAACAAGTAATGCACACAGCAGCTTATTTTACGTATATTTATGCCGATCGAGACTCAAGTGGTACTTTGGCACTGTGACCGCGTAAGCAATATCGATCACAATTAAAATTTGATTTGTGGGAGCTATATCACTACTCGGTACGGATAGTATCGTTACGAGATGATTCCGTATTTCCATATCGATTTTCATTGTAATGTTGCACATATCACGGAATCGGTTTATAAGAGTCAGCACCTAGAGCGAATGTGCGAAGAGCGCACAATTTCTATCATCTTCGCGAGTAATGACGTCTATTACAGTGACAGCTGCTGTGTCATTGTTCAACAGCATCAGTCGTAGTGCAAGTATTCAGGAAAGGAAAGTGTTGATAATACCAGCTCTTGCAGAGGCTGCCGTTTTTGCACTCTGTGCAATGATGACGGCACTAATGCTTTACCCCGTGGTAAGCAAATACCCGTGTACTTGCTAGTCAGTTTCAATCAATAGCTACTAATTAATTATGAAAATAAATCTCCTGAATATGAAACAGAAAAGTTACGGCGGTTCGATTTTGGTTCCGAAAGTTAGGAACTTCCGATTGATTTTGCATCTTCGATGCCGATATATTTTAATCGTAACCGCCGTTATAGGAGGTACAAACAAGTTTCTACCTGTCGTGCAAGCTACCTCCCCCGTGCCTTTTGTCACTTATTCTTTGATTTGTTGTTTTGTCTCTTATTTGGGACCGTGGTGAATTCACTCTCAATCTATAACCATCCGAGTTTTTGATTAGTTTTAGTAGTGTTTCTTTTGACACTTCTCGCCTCCGATTTTGGTCTCGATTCCAACAGACCAAATCTAAAAACTCTGGTTCCAATATAACCACCTTCGTTATAATCATGAAATGCTAAAATCGCCTGGTAAGGTACCAGCCTACTACTTGGAACCTAAAGAAACTAGGGTTACATACAAATATTCTTCTCCATGACTTTGGCAAATGGACGTAGGTAATTGTAAACTCGTCACAGTTGATGTGCCACAAAATTGTAAATACCATATAAAAAAATAAAAATCATACTGTGACAAGGTTACAATAATCCGGTATAACGATATCATTCGAAGTAATGAGAAGAATAACTTTTAACATAATGACCTAAGCTCTTAAGCCCTTTGTTAGATGCATTTTGTCCAGGCTTTCTAACAGACGATTAATTCAGCTGCCAATATCAATTACGTGCTCTACTCTCGATAATTGGTACTGGCACTGTCGGAGTTTTGAGCTCTTTGAAACAGGATTATGCTAAATTGAGTGCAACCGATGTTTCCACGGCACTCGTCTTTATAATGCTGTTTTAATCTCTTGTTTTCTAAAACCCATTAAAAATAAAGCTATCATTTTCAATAATCTACAGGTCCATGATAAGACCTGTCATACTGAATGGATCAGAATTGGGCAGTAAAAAAGACGGATGAAGAAAGATTGCATGGATGTATGGTGTGGCGAGAAAGTGTATATTAGAGGAACTTTGAAAGTGGCGCCAGTGACTGAAAAGTTGAAGGGGAATCGCTTGCCTTGGCATGGTCATGTAAAGAGAAGGGATGAAACGCATGATATCTTATAGTATCATATCAAGTTATGAATATACATGTGGATCTGATGGAAAGGGAGAGGGAGGCCATAGAGAATATGGATGGATTGAGCGAAGAGTGATATGAAAGAAAAGGGTTAGTGATAGCATGACGGTTGACAGGACAGAATGGAAGAATAAAAACGTCTGTTGCGCCGGCCCCAAGTAACACGGGACAAGGGCAGGAAGATGATAATGAAGATGTCCCAGGAATTCAATGCAGGCGAGATACAAAGCAATAGTCAATTTAGGGACGGGGCACGCTTATGTCGAGTATTGGATGTCTTTCGTCTGAATCGGAACCTCCAGCAGCGTTATTCTACTTCTTGCTGAGTATAGACCTCTATCCCTTTTGTCTCATGGTCAATGCGTAACTCATGTAGATCTTTCCCGCGATCTTTGTTACCCTAACGCATCTAAACTAAAATGATAGCTTGGCCGTATGAGCCGTATCGAGTTACAGTTTTCTCTGATCGTTAACCTCAGCAAGAACTGGAATACAGGACTCTGTTCTTAGGTAAATGTTTTTGTGCGATTGTCAGATGATCTTATGGTCTTCAATCTCTTAGATCACACCACATGCTAAACGTTAAGTATCATCAATAACTATAACCTCATCAGTATTATCTCTTCATCGGTATTACATGCAACATTTTGGTAATAATATGCGCATACATACGAAATTGATGGCTACCTGCCACTCCATCCAATTTGCGTCGTACGTAGTATATATATCCTTTTATTAATCACGCCGTATACTCATAGCACTGATCATTCACCACATAATTAAATTACGTCATACTTATCCGAAATGGAAGCTGAAATTCGGTATTATCGAAAATAGTGACCAGTACTTAATTATGAGTGACGCAGAACTGGATTCCATTTTCGGTGTCAATGATAATTATTATATAACTTTTAGTTTAGACACTTTTGGCCATTGCTTTTTATACATTAGTATTAGTTTGTTTTTAATTTCTATGGACCGATGAGTTTTAGTGTCCGGATATACTGTCACGAATTGGTGGAAATAAACGATGAGTAGGTTAACATAAATAATATAATTATGAGATATAAAGATGTTCACCGTTGGACGTAGAATTCCCTCAAGTGTTGCCATAATGACAGGTCCTGTGCGTCTCGCATCCATCGGATTATTGTTGTCAGAATAAAAGCCCAGATATTTGGGGTATCTAACAAATTTATTGTTTCAGATTTATTTCTATACCTTTGCTATAAGACCTTGCTTTGTGCCAAATTTCAGGATTCTGAGTCAACGGGAAGTACTCTATGAATTTCGATCTTTGAGATTATCAAAATATACGTTTTTTGCGACATAACCGGCCGTATCTTTTTTATTCGTTAACTTAGAAGTTTGATTTTTTCACTTTAAGGATTTTTTACACAATACCTTGACGCGTTCTTGAGATAAAGGATCTTGACAGACAGACGGACCAAGTACCAAGGAAAACCAAGTGATCCTATAAATGGCAGCAATGGCCAGATAAGGCATTTTTCGTGAGCCTCACATGAGAGCCTTGTTGAGTATTGTCAGCTGTAGACGTTAATACTTTTTAGGAGCATACTTATTGTAACAAGAACCAAATAGAACAAGATTAGTGGTGAAGAAAACGTTTGTGTGTTCAAAAGAATACGATCGTTGAGTAAATCACTTTGATTCTGAATTTCTGATACGGGTTTGCCAATAAAAGCTTTTCAGAGTGCAAAAGATATTGACAACAAAGCACGCTGTAAATTGTGCTACCTGTTATAAATATACATTTGCCTAATACATCACAAATTCAGTACTGTAAATAGAATTGCTATTAACATTACAGCACTCTAAAATGCATTAATTTAGTACGAGAAGTGCATAAATAGTGAGAATATATGGATTCAAATTGTATACGCCGTACGTTGGCACGGGTGTAAGCTCAAGCGAGACCTTTCGTGTTGGAATACCGATAACAAGCCTCCATGGCCCTGAGGCCGGAAACGCCTGAGAACAAAAATGCATGTTACTAATAGCGAACATGCACTAACTAGACAGGCAGAAGAGTCCGCGTAGAGAGGACTGAATTGCATTTTCCATTTTATGAAAACTCTTAATAATAAAAACACAGAACATTCTCAGAAGAAGCTTATTTCTTGTATTGTTACATTTATGAGATCTCAAAAGAATTGTTGAAATAATTAAACCTAATATTGTTAACATTAACAAATGTTTGTGTGATGAGCATAATCATTTGTTCTGTGTCTGGGTGTAATTTATCTATATTATGTATGTATTTAGAAATATATAAGTATGTTTATCAATTGTCTAGTACCCATAACATAAGCTCTGCTTAGCTTGGGACTAGACGGCGTTGTGTGATAGTTGTGGAAATATTATATTATTATTATTTAGTTGACTTTCGCGCAGTTCACTACAAAACTGGAATCCACATCATATTTCAGCCTGTAGTTCTATTTGAAAAACAATTTTGCAGAAATACTTAAGATGTCGTGAAACACAGTTACAAGGAGAAGCTTTGTGCAATTTAAAATACAGCAGGTTTTTAATTTCCTTGTTTCATGTTGACTTTCAAGAAATGTTTTAATAATTTGATGTGCACTGTTTCTTTATTGAGAAGAAAGTTTAATTATATCACTTAAATATTGACAAAAGTGATATATTTCATTTTTTGCAATAAATAAGTACCTTGTAATTCTCGTCTAATACCAAAATCTACCCGCCACGGTACTGAAGCGCGAAGACAAACGGATGACGTCACATTTATGGAGAAAACTAAAAATACCCGCACTATGAATACGTTTGTGGCACAGAATTAGGTTGGTCGGTAAGTCGTTTCATACCAAACGAGATATGGTGACCCAGTGGCGTCTATCTTAAATAGATTAGCGGGAGAATTATCCGTGGATTGAGATCATGCAAACAAACAAACTGACTTCTTGAGATCAGATTAGGATTAGGTGTAAGTTATATCTATAGCGTGGCTGTACCGGGAGGGTCAACGACCCCAATTAGATTGTTCACGATAAGAGAGAAATACGAGACGGAAGAACAGTACTTTGTCACCGTCGAGAGTTACAACGTATTTAGTAAAAGCCGTTTTACAATTAATAAAAAATATTATGCATGAAAAAAATATTTGTAATCTAAACAGTTTTGTATCAATACAACAGTCGAATGCTCAATTTTCGAATTTGTTTGAACTGGTTCGAGCGAATGGAAATATGTATAAAACTTCGAGGTGAATACTTTGAAAAACAATAAATAATACTTTATGGTTCTAGTTGTGTTGTTTTCTTCAAACGACAAAATTTAAAAGGCATCCCTCGTATGATAGATTATGATTATTTTTCTCTTCTTCAAGTATACTAAAAGGCAAAAACAATTTTGTCTTGGACATTACTATTAATAGATACCAAGTAATAAAGTTATTCCAGTTTAAAGTTGGTGAGATTACGTATATTATGTGAATAATACCTACGTACCTCCTTATGCATTTTTGAACGAACGACAAGATGTCATGTCAAATGTTATGTTTCTTTTTCTCTATGACTTTAGGCTGGATGGCTGTTGAAATGTCTAATGCCATGCTTTTTCTGGTGATGTGATTCTAGATATTGTATTTATTGTTGTGACAACATCATATATTGTGTAATCTTAGCCACTATATTCTAAGCACAAACAGTTATTTTTATTTTAATGTTTATTATTCAATGCGGTATTTCCGAAGTATTTATTATCAATACATAAACAAAGTAACTGGAAAAACAAGAACAGAACAAAAAGAAAGGCCGTAGTAATACGTTATTAAAGTGTTTCGGTTAGTACTTATAATGTGTGACTGCGGCTTTTCTTAAAGGATTGGATTAATGATGTGTACGGCGCCGGTGTCGCAAAAGAAAGTACGGTACGTTTTTGGTTCCAACGTTTTCGTTCCGGTAATTTCGACCTTCAGAACCAAATCCATAGAAGGCCGGAGACCAAAGTGGAATATAAAGAATTAAAAGCTATCGTGGAAGCGGATGTATCACAAAGCACTTCAGAGATAGCTGCAGGCTTCGGGGTAAGTGATAAAACTGTATTAATCCACTTGAAGCAAATCGGGAAAATAAAAAAGCTTGAACAATGGGTAATGAATCGAACTTGCCAACACGCGTCGACTGTTGTGTTACTTTGCTCAACCGACACAATAATGAAGTGATTTTAAATCGAATCATTACTTGTGATAAAAAGTGCTATACGATAATTGGAAGCACTCGTCGCAATGGCTGAGAGTTTGGTGGACTGGCGCCGGTGTCGTTCACTACAGCTTTCTAAAATCTGGCTGAACAATTACGGCAGATATCTATTGAAACCATGAAGGAAGAACTAGCAACTAAACAACCGAGATTGGTCAATCGGTCTAGGGTAGGTACTGCTGCTTCACGACAACGTAGACTACACACTGCACAACGAACAACCACTAAGTTAGATGAGCTACAATTGGAATGTCTGCGACATCCACCGTACTCCCCGGACCTTGCTCCAGCAGATTACCATTTTTTCTGGAATTTGGATAACTTCTTACAAGGAAAAAAATTCGACTCCGATGCGGCAGTCCAAACCGCCTTCAAAGAGTTTATTGATTCTCGCCCCCTTATGGTTTTTTTAGTAAAGGGGTTAATGAACTACCTATGAGATAGCAAGTCTTTGATCAATTAAATACATTTTACAAAAAAATGACTTTATATTCGTCCCGTACAAAACGCCAATTTCAAGTGCAAGGACCTAATATACGAGTACATGTCCCGGCTGGCTATAAAGAAATTGTCATTCGCGGGAAGTTTCGCCTCTAGTAATGCTAATTACGTTTCATTAAATGTGTCAAACGAATGTTTTTTTAGCCTGAAATAATTTAAGAGTGTTCGTGTTTGTTCAAGCTGCAGTCCCTTCAAAGAGAAGTTTTACATACATGAAATAATTTGGTAAAATCGATCGCTTAAAGGTAAATAGTACGTATTTGCTTCATCGCAATTACTGACATTATCAAGTACCTACAGCACAGCCGCGTTCGTTTAGTGGAACAATAGATGTAATAAAGTGATTGACAGTTTTCAATTAGAGATTCTGACATCATTTAGCTGGTAGTAAAACTGATAGATATAGAAAAGCATGGGTGAGAAATTGTTTTGTGGGGCTGCCGGTCCTGGAACGAAGGAATATGTGTGCGTTTTAGTCTGTGAAACTCTGACACTAATTCTGACTTCATTCACAGCAGAAGTCATTTGACGATATCCCAGTAAGAAAAAACTGTGAGTATGTGTGACTTACAAAAACCAAAAAGTAATTTTTAAGAGAAGAACTAATTCATTAATTTAATTGCTGCTTGGTTGAGACGAGCTTGTGGCAGTAAAGTATTTTTTGGTGTTGCTAGATCCCTATTACCTAAATCAAACAAAATTATGAATAAATAACCCTCTCCGCAAGAGAAAGGTTGCGGACAGGGCACGAAGAATCGCCAAACTTAAGTGGCAATAGGCAGGGCACATTGCTCGCAGAACAGATGGCCGTGGGGGCCGAAAGGTTCAGGAGTGGTGACCGTGTACCGGAAGACGTAGCATTGGAAGGCCTCCTAAAAGGCGGACCGATGACCTGGTGAAGGTTGCGGGAATCCAATGAATACGGGATGAATACCCAGGATAGTTCATTGTGGCGACATTTGGCGGAGGCCTATGTCTAACAGTGGACGTTTATCGGTTGAAATGATGAATCCTCTCATTCATTTCATAGTATCTTAACCCTAACAGTATTGTATCTAAACTTAGAACCGTATCCCAGACGTGATCTAAATAATATTCCAGTGTTCGCTAAATAAGTTAATTAGTAGCTTCGATCCAAAGTGTTTGATGGTTTACCTATTTATGACTTGCACCTTACAGAATATGTATGTGAGTTTACTTTTTTTGTGAACGCACCCATGTCACACAAATAATTTCCAATGTGAGGCTACTTATTTGCTAAAATAAAATAAATCTAACTCCACGAAACCTAGATGCATACAAAGTGTATTCCGAACTAAAACTTGATTAATTTCATTACTAACTAACACCTATCAGATACAGTCGACTGCACGTCGTGGTATCACTTTGTCTTTAGTTGGCCGGGAGTGTCAATAGAATACAATACGTACATATACGTATTCTGGCTTTGTCCGAAGCGGTCGACTCGGATTCAGTCGACTGTACAAAGATTTTAATTTGATTAGTTAGTGTGTAGTTGAACTGTTGTAGCGATGGTATTTCAAGCTATAGAAACTTATGTTACATAAAGCGTATGCTTTAGGGCAATTATACGGTTTCAGCGCAAGTTGCGAATTTACCCTACACAAATATTGTATCCGGATACGCACCTCACCTATATTCTAATTCATTGTGAAGGAAACTATGTCCATTCAATTTAGGCGCCATGACAACGGCTAACACCTTCGTTAATCAATAGCAAGCTGTAACTATGATCAAACGAGTTGATTTGAAGAAATCGTCATAGAGCTTGAATATTAAATCTGGCGATAAAGCTCTTCTTAGCTGGCTGGCCATTAAAAATTCAGATAACTTGAAACATAAAACACACGTAAGAGGTAAATAGAGACCTCTTTCGAATAGTCTCTCGGGACAATTACAAAACATAAAAGACTAAGGTTTATTTTAAATTAACTCAATTTTGTGGGTTGACAGTTTAAGAGGCGTTTATGACCTGGAGAAGTCTTTGGGGACAGGCGTTTGCCTCGTGTATAAACTCGAACAATGAAAGCTTAGCTCACAAACGAAGGTACAAAGATGGATGCGAGTAACAAAGGATGGGTCGATGTAGATCGAGTACATGGCCAGCAGTGGGCATATTTTGCCCGAAATCAAGATGATGCAATAGGTGTGACGGTACAGTTGGCACAATGGTTGAGTGATTGGATGTGGAACAAAAGGCTCATAGATAGTTGTGTCGAGCCTGGATGTCCTGTGTAGCTTACTCTGTATTGAACCGACTCATTGTTCCGAAACATTTTAGTGTTCCGAATATTTGGAACATCTATAATGTTTTAAATGCATCTTTTGGAACAATTGGAACACTCTTAACTTCGCGGACCGTGCACGCTGCCTGCAAGTGAGAAACACAAAATCAAGAGCCGCCTCCAGGCACCTAGCGAGTGAGCGGGATACATATAGAGAAATGAATACACGTAAGGATGACCACTAAGGTGCTTACATATGAAATACTAATGGGATGTTTCCTTGTACGGAATAGGAGCCTAGTCTGTTACTCTGACGAAGCTTTTTGAATTGTTTATGTTCGCACGCATTTGATCAAAACAGTTTGAATTGTAAGTACGAGGGGCGGCTGATGAGTTCGCGGCCTAAGGTACTTAATTAAACAAATATGTAATTTTATATTTTTTATTTTTCAGTGTAAATCCCAGACACTGGGGGGCAGTGTCTTTTCACAAAGTGAATATAATGCTTTTATACTACAGAAAAATTTTTTTTTTACGTTTGTCTCCAAAATGGGTGTCTACAGCCGCCATCATCTCATTGTCTCCCAAAAATCTTCATCCCCGTAGCTTCTTTTTTAAATAAGAAAAAAGGGAAAGTTACTGAGAGTCAGGGCTAGAATTTAAGGTCAATTTCTGTAAAGCCAATAGATTTTACGGCATCCCTTGGAACACGATGTGTGGGACGGGCGCGTTGTCTTGCAGAAAAAGCATCCCGCGCGCCAACGCCACATCTTTTCTGTATGACTGCCTCACTTGCCTGACTCAGTAACTTAGCGTAGTAAAGGCAGTTCATTGTAATCTATTTAGGTAAATAATCAATTAATAAAATTAAGGGAATTTTATTAATTGATAATTATTTGCTGTCCCAGAAAATAGTAGTCATGAGCTTCGATGCTAACTTTTCCCACTTTGAATTTCTTCGGTGGCCTTTCCCCCTTTTTATCCCTAGCATCGACTCATGTTTGGACTCGGTATGGTACTGACGAATCCGTGTTTCATCCACGGTCACAATGCAATTACAAATTTCATACAGATTAGGCTGGCACAACTCCAAAAAATCTTTAATGTTGCCTAATCGTCGCTGCTTGTCAAGCGGTTTTAGCATTTGCGGTACCCAACCCAATCCGCACAAATTTTTTTCATATACAAGTGTTGATGCAAAATCTCTCCATTTCATTTTTTTTTTACTAATTCGTAGCTTTTCTGCTATCTGCCACAATAATTCTGCGATCAACCAGTACAAATTTTTCCAAATTTTTTACGTTTTCTTCGGTCAACACTGTTACAGGGCGACCCGGACTAATTATTGCCAAACCGAATTTCGGTCGAATTTTAAAATTTTACCGAATCATCGGCCGAAGTTCCTATTCGGTACAAACCACATTAGGATGGGCCTAATAACGGCAAAGGCACTAGTTATTAAAACTAAGAATAATTTATCTTAATACGTTTTGTTATAAGTGACTTAAGTTTGATTCTATGTCTGAGGCCGGATTACAGCCGAAAGTGTAAAATGCAATGCTCACGCCAGTTACATGACATTTTTTACGTGTGTAAGAAATAAAATGTGAAACTTTCGGTATTATAGGCAAAGATTTGATAAAATAGCGACGAATCGCGAATTTTCTAATTCAAACTTCGAACATTGACCGCTGGGGATGGACGATATACATCGATGTATTGTAAACACTCGATGTATAGTAACGATGCATCGTATTGATCCGGTCGTATCGCTAATACTTTATATGCATCGAATACACAAACTATAAGTCTCTCTGGACGTTTGGTTAGTAAAATATTTTAAATATGAAACAGTGATTTAATTGTTTACTTACCGGTGTACGACACGCCATTTGTCTTAAGGTTGGTGATATTTGACCTATTTTTACATGTAATTGTTTTTGAAGTTAGAATCGGCTTGGGGGATGTCTTTCAAGGACATAAATGCAACTCTTAGGAAACTTTCATGACCTTTAAACTAGTTTTCCTTAACAACTTCACTTTTTCTTTCTTCTTCACTTTTTTTTTTTGGATGTTTGGTATTTGACTATTTAAAAGTGCCTGCAAATGGTCTATTTGAAATACATGATTAGATGTGATGAAGAATGGCAACTTTCAGTATTATAGTTTACCACTGACTTCTAGGCTCTCTCCATTAAATTAGTCACATTTTGGTTGTATTAAAAAATAACTATAAGTCTATATATGCGTATATTTTTTTATAGTTTCTAGATAATAATTTTATATTGCTACAATAGTCATCGCTTATTCATTAAGTAGTAGATTACTTTCGGAATACATGCTTTTACTCAATAAGACGGAACCAGAAAGTCTTGACAAGACTTGAGTTGTATGACGATCTTGTGAGGGAGTTAAAAGATTTAAAGATACGCGAGTGAGATTGTGTCGGGAATAAAAAGTGGAATACACACACTCAATAAATAATTAAAGCTGGCGCAATGTTAGTGTGAAGATCACTCTTACGTAAGTTAGTATCACAAGTACCTACATGGCTCAAGTTATAACGTACAATATGTCAAAGTTTGGAACTGGCTTGCTCTGCGCTCGAATTAGGGACAAAAGCAAAATTAATCGAGTATCGAAATACAGGAATCGTATTTGTTACGCTCTTGAAAATATGCTTACTAAGAGTTACTCAAAATGACCCGACATTTCGACTTTGGAAGATTATAAAAATGCCACGGACGCTGCTATAAAAACCTTGGAGAGAGAAGAAAACTTTTGTTTCGAAAAGAAGAACTATGAGAACACTACATTATCATCATCTTCCTGTCCCGTTTAATTTGGGGTAGGCGCAACACATTTTTTTCGAGAACACTACATACCTACCTCCTACCAATATTTATAAAACAGTTTCCAACTTTTTTCTATCGTTGTTGACAACAGCGTTACTTATTTGTGAAACCATCGAATCGATAACGTTTTCGTCTTCAAAGCAAACGGTGCCAACTGCAATCCAACATTAGTCACAGATTGCGATCTCTATATGTCTTAGCGTCCTAATATGTCAAATTGTGAGATTACGGTGGAAACCTTAAGTCCTAGTTAAGTTCAGCTGCCAAGTTAAAAAGAGGAAAGACGGAAGACATGTTTGAAAATGGTAATGGTGGTTAGTCTTAATGGTAGAACACTGATCAAATAAACTGTCAAAGTTTTAGCAGAAGACCGCATACGTCAAATATTCATTTCTCAATATGTACGAGATTACTATTCTATGCCATTTCTTTCAATGGAGTGTCAGTGGTTGACCATTGGAAAGTCATAATGATGCCATTATATTAGTGGATTACCAAACTTGTCAAAATCGAAAATTATGACATCAATGATAGACTATTCTGACATTATTTTAATAGCAGACTTGAGGTCCAGGTGGAATCGCAGTAAAGCACTAGTTTATATCAGATAAAAAATAATGTTATCTTGGCTTAAGATGCTCATAATATTAGTAATTTGTGTTATTGGCGCAAAGTCAATTAATGTAGCCATCTAATTTATTTTACGGCTATCAGATTACACGTGTACCTATTAATAATTTAATTAGAACGTTTCATGGATGTAAGTCATTGAAGACTGTAGTAGACAAAAGTAATAATTCTTCATATGTATTATACGAGTATCGCCTGGGGCAAAGCTTTTTATTTAAATCTTGTAATCCGCCCTAGCTTCACATTTCAGCCGATAGACATCCACTGTTGGACATAGGCCTCCTCCAAGTGTCGCCACAATTAAGGATCCTGTGCGTCCAGCATCCATCGGATTCCCGCAATCTTCACTAGGTCATCGGTCCACCTTGTAGGAGGCCTTCTAATGCTGCGTCTTTCGGTACGGGCGTGGCACCCGTTAATCCCAGAACCATTAATTCACGTATCACGCCCCTAAACCTTCCTCATGAATCACCGTCTATTATTTTTAACACATTGCCTGCCTACGAAATTAATGGAAAATCATAGCTGGGAACCAATACTCATTTTCGAATTTGACTATAATGCCAGAGTGGCCGCGCAAAATAACGTACAATCACCCCAAGCGCCGCTGTTTACTGACTACTACAAAATGAACGGGTCGCTTGAGCGGTACCGACTCTATGGTCCACTCGGATCCAAGTGATTGGCAATGAATGGGTTAAAATGTTGTTGCCCTGCGCTAGGACTGACTAATATACGCTCACAAACATTTGAAGAAAGAAAGAAAGAAAGAAAGAAAAAGAACCTCATACACAAGACACCCAGACCCGAAACACCTACCTGTGCCTTTTTTTTACTTAGGAATATCATCCAATGACATCCTCCGCTCTTAAGCGGAGCGGGAGAGAGGATCAGACTTTTACTGACTAAAAAACCCACTTCTGTCCTTTCTTTGCCATTGTTCCAGGGCCCCGGGGATCTCTTTCGCGTCACCCATGGCCCCAGTAGGCTTCGACCCTATGGGCCCCTACGGTTGCTGACAACATTTATCTATACCTGGGTTATACAAAGAATAGTTTCGTGTGGGAATCGAACACTCGACCGGCAGCGCAGCTACCAATGCCTCAACCACTGCGCCAACTGAACCATAAAAACCAATTCATTAAACTCCCAAGTGTACGCCGACGTTCGCTCTCTCATAGTCTTTGAATAGTGTCTCTAATTACGGTATTCGAAACCAGGGATGTTAAGGAGCTCCATATCCGTAACCGAATTCGAAATAAAAGTTTCGAATAATATCGGATAGGGGCGGAGCCGAAGTGTTATGACAGCCTGTCATAACGTGTCGCGTCGTAAAATATAAATATCTAGTATTTATATTTTACAAAAAGAAGTAATAATAATAGTGAGTAATATTACTTATATTTTACTTTTGATACTCCTTAAAAATCTGATATTCGTTACGGAAATTATCCGAAATTAACGGATAATCCGAAATAATTTCATATCCGTATCCGGCATAATAATCATTTCTATATCCGTATCCAATCCGTATCCGAAATTTCATATCCATAACATCCCGGTTCGAAACGTTAAGGTTGTAAGTTTCAAGCTAGGACTCCATTAGACCGACGCATGCGTGGACCACGCCTGGTTTGTATGTAGAACGACGTCGCGTGGCTTCGCGTGGCGTGGGTATGGTGTAGCTCTACAAGTATAGTTTCCATTTAAAATGACGTAGGATGTGACACACGTGTGCGCAGTGTATGTAGTTCTGTCTTTATATTCTGAAGACAATCAGCCTAACCTTTTCCTAATTATGTACATCATTATCACCAAAGAATGGAGATTATAAGTTTTAATAATATGAAGCTATTCTCTACCTGAGTCATACATACAGCAACATTTGTATGAATAAGCGTCTCACTCGGTGCATGCACAAAATAGGTACAGAAGTTAATCTCATGTATGTACTTCACTTTTCCGCCGCTCTCTCCGAGCGCGCTGCGATAAATACCTAATATAAAATGTAAAAATATTACATGGCCACTAAGTCATGTACTTATCTTCCTATATAACTGTTCTGCGTTACGTAAAAGCAAACTGTCAAAGTAGAAGCAAATACCTACCTAATTTAAGTACGTCTTAAAACTGGTGGCTTAAAAAACAATTAATGTTAAACTTAAAAAAACCGCCCACTAAACAGTGTAACTTTTTTCCTCCATTATTTCACAAAAAAGTTTACAGACGTGTGTCTCAAGCGGCTACACTCGCGCTCGCACTGGGCCGGGGTGCTCCTAGATATCGTGTCGCTGTTGCGCGCTACATACAAAGCGCGTTCGAGCTTTGTATGAAGATTGACTTCTGAACCTATCTATTTTGTGGTGCATGCGTCATGCCTTTGCTAATCTAACGGTGTTGCCCTGAGGCACTACAAACAAATAAGGGAACGGGGAAATCGCTACTGGACGGCCATCTAGCCAGGCTAGGTTTGAATGTTGCAGAACGTTTGCTGTTGTTAGTCAACATGTTTGTCATGGTTGAGGCCTATCGCATTTTTTTTCGAGGTGGGAAGACATAAAAAAAAATTCTTCCGCTCTGGGTGGAACAAGAGGGCGTGTCAGGCAGAGGTACCCTCTGCGTTCCAAGGTCGTGGTAGCTCTTTCAGGCACATCCACAATCCACGGCTTATCGCACATGATGAGACGAAGGTGTATCGAGTATACTACACCGGTCGGATTCACGAAATTACTACTGTAATTGAATTCACGAAAAGTTATCACATTTTTCTTTTCTTATTTACCTCTAACAGAAGGTAGCTGCATTCATCGTAGGCGAGTTCCTATTTCGATTTTGAGGATACTGTCCATGCATGGAAGCCTTATTGCTTTTAATTACCATGTAGGAAACATTTCATCTGATATTTAAAGTAATGATGATCAATCAGATGGTAGATGGAGACGAAAGGTTCTGGAATGGCGACCATGTAGCGGAAGACACAGCATTGGAAGGCTTTCCACAAGGTGGACCGATGACCTCGTGAGGGTCGCGGGAATCCGAGGGATGCGAGACGCACAGGACCGCTCATTATGGCGACACTTGGGGGAGGTCTATGTCCAACAGTGGACGTCTTTCGGCTGAAATGATGTTGATGATGGCGGCATAAAGTAATCAAGTCCATACAATTTTTCCGAGAGAAACACGATTAAAGTAGCCAGGAATCGTTATCAATATTCTTTATTAACCGCCCGCAACAAACGAAGAGAGAGTTTATCAATTACGTTTAATAAAGTTCTCTTTGTGTTAATAGCATGATTACCAATTTGGTGTAAACTTTAATTTTGTGAAAATTAAAACTGTTTAGCATGCTATAGGGTTATAAAATGCTAAAAGTTTGCGTTAATATACCTACAATGAGGTGGACTACAAGTCACTGCTTAGGGTTTATATTAACTAAGTCTGTTACTGAATGCTGCTTTGATACAGTCATGTCTATCGCATTTAAACTGCGGCTGGAGTGCAGTTTGTAGCAATTTCCCTTCCAATTTTCCGAATCTTTCCGAAAGTTAAAATAATTTATGTAGGTACTTAGTTATGTATGTTTGTTACTCGCTCATGTTCACATATATAACTTTTTATCGAAGTATGTTCCTTGGGATAAATTTTTACTTTTACGTGCGTATGATAATATCATCACTTGTGAAAAAATGCAGATGCAGATTATAGGAAACCCTATAAGAAGTACATAGTTTCAAAATTACATATTCAAAAAAGTATCCTTCGTGATCCCTTGCTCGCGTGTCCGACTCTCACTTAGCCGGTTTTTTCTTATGTAATCTGATTCGTTACAATTTGCCGACATTTATGTATAGGTATTACACTCTGCTTAAGACCAAGTTCAATTTTGCGTCTTCAAAGTAACGGATACCGTGATATTTATAAGTTTGTAAACACGGACAGGTAACTTTCTCGGTTGTGGACCAAGATCCGAGTTAGTGTACCTTGGCTCGCTTGGCTGAGCTAAAGTTTCCAACTTACCCACTGCAAACTGTTCGGTTTCAGTTTACTTAGTTGGCAGTTTTCACGCGTGTAAAGTTACCGTTCTTCGCAAGCAAAGCTATTAAGTTTAGATGGCTCTTAGGCCAAATTCGGCTTTAGAACATCATAGCCTAAAATATAAATCATATTCGGATGGGATTTCGGAATTATACAAAGTACACAAACGATGAAAAATGTCCATGCTTTCTATAACATACGTACGTTTATATAATTACTTAAGGACACTAAGGATACAGAGAAAACATTCTAACTTAGTCGCAACTTCAAGTAAAACTCATCGTGGAACCCTCGCTTCGTTGGATATGTCGTGCAAGTTGGTTTACCGTGTTTAGCTACTTCAAACTTTTAGTTTGTAGTCATTCATTATGTGCTGATTGCGTTGCGGTCTTAACTGAGCGGTGCATTTTGTAATTAAGTGTTTGGACCGCCATAAACGGATTTCAACATTATTTCAAATTACAGGGATGATGTGAAACCCCTTATAATATAATTTATTATGCCTGAATTTAAATTAATTCATTTGCTCCTCTGGTCTCCAATGGTTTGCTGGAAGAAAACTCAGCTTTGAGTTAAGCTCGCCTATGTGCATGAACTTTGTTATCCACTTATTTTATAAGTTGTTATAGTGTACACTAAAGAATTAAAGAATAATCACAGGACAAATATTGTATACAAAACTGGTGTATAGTGGACGGCTTTATCTCATAAGTTGATCTCGTATGCCAAGAACTCACGAAGTGGTTACAGGAGGAAACAGCTGTTTTATCACTAAACTCACGAGACCGCAGTTTTGTGCGGTTGCGATTTTCACCCGAAAACTTGGCTGGTGATTATTGCAGCGGTTGCAAGAACAGCGTTTGGTAGGTCTCTAGGCGCCCGAGCAGTGCCACAAAATAGTGAACTTCAGAAGACTTCTACTCGGTAAGTCAAGAGGTTTGAAAAATATATATGTTTATTATAAACTCATTTACAACATTATTGGTAAGTACCTTCTTTGAGGCGTGGCCGAAAAGACCTCACGGCGTCCTCACCTTCCGCATGACGCAGGTTCTCACTGGACATGGTAAGTTCGAAAGGTACCTGCACCGGGTTCGTGCGGAAGCTACTTACGCCCGGGTGTTGCCACTGTGCGGACCGCCCGCAGGACCCGATGGAGCACACGATAGAGGTGTGCCCCGCTTGGGCAGAGCATCGCCGTGCCCTTGTGGGGGCGATCGGCGGCAGCGATCTCTCGCGCCAGGCCTTGGTATAGGACATGGTCCGGAGCGACGAGGAGTGACTGGCGGTCATTAACTTCACCGAAGCAGTAATTCTAGCAAAGCAGGAGGCCAACCGCATCAGGTAACGGAGCTCACGCCCCAGCCGCCGCCGGGATTCCCATCCCGGTTTCCGGCCTCCGTAGGCACCTACTTGCGGACGGAGAGCAATGGGTAGTTCGCTGCACGAGTGTCTAGTTGCTGTCCGGACCGAGCCCAAGTCGTCGGAGGCGCGCACTGTTTCCGCGCGCCTCAAGGAAATTTTTTTTTGGTGGCCAGCAACAGTCCAGCCCAGCTCGGTCGAAGCCTACTGTGGCCAGGGTCTAGTTCCGAAAGGGAGACTCGGCCCCGGTATGAAGAGCAAGAAGGAATGGTGTGGATTTGTTAGTCAGAAAGAGTCCGACACTATCTCGCGCTCCGCCCAAGGGCGGGGGATCTCATTGGATGATTTTATACATCGAAAAAAAAAAAACATACTTGTGCTATGAGACTGCTTTGTGCCAAATTTTAGGATTCTAGATCAATGGGAAGTACACTATAGGTTTTGATTTTCTAGCGAGTGTTAAAATATGCGCCTAAACGGCTTTCTATGAACGGATTTTTATATCTTGATTGAGTTGACATACAAGTTGGTTTTTTCATTGCTGCTTGGGTGAGCAGACCTAAGTATTTGGTTTTAATTTTAACTTTATACCTCCATTTCTGTTTCTGAAAAAGGTTTTCGACAGACGCACAACAAAGTGATCCTATAATGGTTTCTTTTTTGCCGATTTAAGTAAGGAACCCTGAAAAGTACAGACAATCTTGCTCGTGACACTACTTAAAACTTCTAATATTTTTTACAATAACGTAGACCTTTACAGATGGTAAAGTTCCTAAATTTTAATTTAGACTTTCTTTTATTGATCAAAATCAACAAACGAAGAACTTTTGATCTGTTTTCAACTTTAACATCAGTTTGTAGGTAGGTACTTATAAAGCTTATTTACTTATAAAAAGTTTAAAAGTATCTAAACGTTACGTTTCGGTATTTTAGTTTAAACAACACAATATGGTAACAAATAGCATTTATATTTAGGTTCAGCTCTACCATAGAGTTCTCAAATCGTAGCTTTTATTGGACAATTAGGGCAAATAAAAATAATATACGCAACGTAATAGAGTTATTTAAAATGTAAAATAGCTAAAAACTATTAGATAAAAGCAAAAACTCTTTTTAGCATATTTATGGTCTAATCCAAAATAATCTGTAAATATTAATAGCAAAGTCTTGCCTCTGTCACTGACTCACTAACGCCCAGCGTAACCCTTGGACTGGTCGAAAGATCAGTCGTTCCGCGTAGTGTGTCCGCTATAACATGTATTGACGATTCGTCGTCGATCCCCCGCGACTGCATTTCCGTCAAGTGTGGCAAAGCCCTTAGAATGCGATTTGTATAGGTTCCCATTATGATATACTAGCTTTTGCCCGCGCGGCTTCGGTCCTGCTCTTCCCTAATCCACACTACTATACCTTACTCTACCCTAAAAAACTTCACATAAACCATCTACTAAGTAGTCCGAACAAAGCCTAAACATTTGGTTTGGATAGGTGAGCCCGTTCTTGAGTTAAAATTACAACGAAAAGTGGCATTGATTTATATAGGGTGACTGGCAATTAGTGTATGTCTCACGTCACTAATTACCAGTTACCCTATATATATATATATAGATATGTCGTGGCCATCTTAGAAACTGATCAATCCAAAATATGGCCAAGTAAAACTGATCTGCTTAAACGTTAAATTTTGATGATATGTCAAACCTCGTTTGGCTTTTTATAGATCTTTTATTATCATAAAAAATCCTTTACAATGATATGGCCAAATCAGGATTGACATATCATCAAATGTTAATGTCTATAAGATCTGGCCAGATTTAGTTGGCTATAGCATGAAGTGGTCAATTCTAAGATCTGGCCACGACATATTCAAAGAATAAGAAATGCCGTAACATTGTAAAATATCGCAAGATAGTGAACCATTTTTTGTAAATAAGATACGTATTTGACAGTTCATTGCTATGACAGCCCGACGTAAGCAATCACATTATTGTGTTCTTTGTTGTATATTTTTATAAACTTTTTAGGCTTTGTGTCATTTCTTCATTCTTAGTCTTGTCTTAGCCTTTCAAACGCCTTTCCACCGAGCCCAAAGCTGCCAGGTGGCATTTTGCAGCACCAGCACATATACTTAAATAAACTCAACATTTTTATCATTTCAGTAAACTTATTTTTGAATTAAACACATTTCAAACATTTTGCCTTTAAAGCCAAAGCAATAAGACTATAAAACAAAAAGCATGTTTAAAACTTTATCGGAATTGAATTACAAGTTCGTTTGTATCACCATCACATTGCAATGACACTATAGCCGACGACGATCTCAGTAATTAAGCAGACATTCTGATCTTTGCTTTAGAATCAACCACAATACTAATAACCCGTCACAGAACCTCAATTTACCTATGATTACATTGCAGAGACAGATATGATTACATTATTGATTGCGGTTGATAAGGCAGATGATTACATTATGCCAGAAACCACAGAAACACTTCAACGGCCGCTGCTGCTAGAGACAGAACTGTCAAAACTTTCCACTCAAACTCGTTTACTGGCACGAAAGAAATGACGTATTGAAACTGACAGCTTTGAATGACGAACATTGCAGAAGTTGTGAGACCGACGTACACTTTGCGGCCTGAATTTTATTAGTAATGTTTTTTCCTAGACGCTGCCAAGCCAGCGAAAGGCGATTCTAAGCTTTATGTATATTTGTAAAGAAAATTTCAGGCGAAATGAACGTATATTATGCTCAACTAGGTTTCAATTCAGGGAAATTATGTCGTTGGAAAATCGGGTACCTACGCCGATAAAAATTTGAGGTTTTCTGATTTTATGTATTTTGGTTACAAAAAGCCAGTGAATTTACGGGAAAACATATTACTTTAAGCGTACATGATTACTGAAGTTTACAGCACTTCAGCATTTTTCGTTTTAAAAGCGCTGAAGATTTCGTTTGACGGCTCTAGACTTTTGCTTTTACTTTAAATTTTATGTTAAATAAGTGAGCCGAGGCTTACAGGTCGCTTCATTCACCAAGGTTACTCCTACATATTCGTTTCGCAGATTAAATGTTGGTAAGTGTCTTTAAAATAGGATCTGTTTGTTTACACACTAATTATTATCAAACCTGCACATACGATCAATCGAAAATGGTAGAATAGAGACGGAAAACATCAGGAACACATTGAACATAATTTCTTAAGATGTATTGCCATTTGTTCGAACCGACATCGCATCTCCAGTAATGAAATATCACTTACCTGTATCTTTAAACTAAAACACTAAAAAAATAAATAATTAAAGAAAAAAATCAGCGCGCGCTGCTTACCCTTTGTCATCACTTTTTTGAAAAATTTAAATTAAATACATACATACAAATACGCGTTATGCTTGAGCTAATGAAAACATGAGAAATACACATTTCATTAAATAAAAATATAATTAGAAATCTATTCAACACACCGCTTCTGTTCGGCGACAACCATCGAAATGAAACCAAAATTTTGAAAGGGAATCCCGAAAAATACAGATTGTATAGCAAAAGTTTAATTACAGGGCAAGTCGTTCAAATCGGTGCGTAGTGGAACTGGACTGAACCCGGCACTCCGCGCCCGTAAGTATTTTTTGTTGCCTATCGACACACTTTCAAAATCTTTACATTTTTTACAAACAACCTATAAATTTACCATTTGCAAGCTTATTTGAATAGTCTCATGTCAGTCACTCCAAAAAAAAATTAAGCTAAATTGCACGTTAAATAGTAGATCCCTATGGAGAACAAGAAACTCCATGGACAATCGATATTAAACTTGATCGTTAAACTACGTAGTCGTCGAATGTCTATATTCGAAGCCTTAGCGATATTTAAATGTAATGATTTAAATACAAGGATACCTTTAGTACATTAGTCGATGCATCACCATCATCCTGTCCGTGTCCCATCTTATTTTGGGTCGGAGGAATACGTTTTTTCTTCCATTCTACCCATTTACATTTTATCATTCTATTCTGTGCAAAAACATAATCGACCCACAGACGAACCCCACGCGACAGCGAAGGACACCTCTACTGACAATGTTCTTGATTTAGATGAATCTATTTATGTTTTTTATTTAGCAATACATCCTGCTGGTCAAGCCGTGAAAAAGGTCAGGTACCTACGTAGTACTCGCATCGCCGCCCGCATTTTCGCTCTTTTCTTTCGTCGTACTAACGTGGACGAGCCTAAGCAAGTCTCTTGCTAAGGATGGTAGCAAGTGGCTTCTGCAGTTTAAGATCTCCCAACCCAAGATACATATCCAGACCTGCTCTCACGTGACTGACTATATTACATATATATCTCCAGATATTTTGGAAACAGATTTCTTGTGGATATTATCTACGTTTCTATAGAAATCAATTCATGTAAAAAGGATCCAGAAAAGGCTTAACTTTGGCTATTCATGTTTTGTGAAATATTTGGGCAAGTGCCGGTATTGCTGAACGCCAAGAGAAGCTTTTAAGGCGTTATCTCTTTTTTTCGCATTGCCTCTTTATAAAACATTGTATGTCGGATTGCATCGGATAAAACAACAAGCTTTGAAAGCTTAGACGGTTTACCGCCGAGCCTTCTTATAGCTTTCTAGAAAAATAATAGATTAAAAAAATTGTAGAACATTTTAATGAGAAATTGGATTATGCAGATACTTATTTTCTTTATCGACACAGCTGTCCTAGTAAGAATACCTATTACAATAAGGTATATTTTTTTAGAGTCGGTTGTAAATAAAATTTGCTAGTTCACACCTACATGAAAGAAAGAAAGAAAGAAAAACATTTTGTTTGCCCGAAAGAGGCGCACACTACAGACTAACCATACTAACACTAAAGACTAACATAAGGTACAGTCTATCTATACACAAAAGAATATTATACATTTATTTAGTTAATATGATATTTAAAAGCGATTTTTACTAGTGCACTATTAAATGATTTTACAATCGACAAAACAGTTTGTAAACCGGTGCGATAAAGTTTAACTGGCGTAAACGTTTGCCAATTTGAAGAAAACGATTTTTCCTCACAAAATAAATTTTAAAATGTATGTTTTCAAGATTCCCATTCAGATTATTTACACAAGCCACAACTAACCTTGAAATGTGTCAGGTACTCTTGTTGGCGAGTTATGTCGGTGGCGAGGATCAGCGAACTGATCTGGTCCTCCAGCGTCTCTCGAAGACCCGGCAGGGGCGGCAAGTGGTCCAGGATGCCGCTCTCCACGAGGCAGCTCATGGCTGAGCGCCAGTGGTGGTTTTCGAGGACTGATGTATTCTGTACAGACAAAAGGATTTAGGTAAATACTTGCTAGCGCTGGTGTAGTCTTCGTAAAAGAGAGACCTTGAAGTCCCCTATTCGTAGTATTATTAAAACACATACACAAATCGTAGTTGCTGCGGGAACGTTAGAAAAATTTGCCGTGGCCCTACAACGCAAAGGGCAAATGAAGAAACATACGTGTGTTTTGGTCAGCAAAAATCTGACATGATGAAAAAATGTCGCTGTGAGCGGAGACAAACCTACCGCTAGTGTTTCTTAAAACTTACAAGGAAAACATGGATGTTTATTGATGCGTTATTTAATTTGAATAGAAGTCTTTCTTAATGCCCATTGCCATTGTGATCGAACGTTTGACAGGCCTGTTGGTCTAGTGGTTAGTGGCCCTGACTGCTATGCCGGAGATTGTGGGTTCAATTCCCACCCAGGACAAATGTTTGTGTGATGCGCATGATCATTTGTTCTTTGTCTAGATTTAATTTATCTATAATATGTATGTATTTAGAAATACATAAGTATGTTTATCAGTTGTCTAGTACTCATATCACAAGCTCTGCTTAGCATGAGACTAGAAGGCGTTGTGTGGTAGTTGTGGAATATTATATTATATTAAATTTCGTATATACCGATGTTTACTCGCCTGAAACATATTAGGCAGGATATTTCTATGACCAAAGTATTTATATTTACCGTCCCATTTTTTCGGCGCGAATATCTTTCAAGGACGGGCTACCGAAGGTACAATTTTCTGAACTGGTTGGTATTCACAACAGAAATTCGGTAGAATAGCTTCGATAAATGGTCAACATTATCTAATATTCCAGGAATAGATTTATCTCTCGGTTTGCATCAATAGGCTATTTATAATATCTATTTGATATTACCAACATGAGGTTTTAATATAAGTGTCGAAACGCACGTTATATTTTATTACTCGTACCAATAAACACGCATCAATCATGGTAGTAAATCCCTACTTTAAGGAGTGGCTGGAGAGGTGCCACAGCGTCCTTACCTTCCGCATAATACAGGTCCTCACTAGAACTGGTAAGTTCGGAGTGTTTCGGATCCGGATTCAGGAGGAAGAAACGCTTGGGTGTCACCATTGTACAGACCGCCCAGAAGACAAGGTGGAGCATACACTAGAGCCACATCCCGCTTGGCCAGAACATCGTCATGTACTCGTGGAGGCGATCGGCGACGGCGATCTCTTGCACATGGCCACACGCGTGAAGAAACAGACATCGTCACGCCCCAGCCGCCGAAACAGAAGACGCCCCAGGCGTCGGGAATGGTCCTAATGGTAGGGTACCGTAGATGTTGGCTTGCGGATGGCGAGCAATGTGTAGCTTGCCATCCGGTTATCCGGTAACCGCCGACGGCACGGAATCCACGCGTGAATCAAAGAGGTGTCAGGAAAATCGTAGGCTAATGCCCGCTAGAGCCACGGGCAATTTCTGAAAAAGAAACCTGTGAACCTCTAACGTAAAGAGAAAGATAGAAAAATATTTTATTTGGCAGACGTAGATACACGCAGTGTAGAAACAACATGTGAAACTTTAGCTTAGAAAAATAAAACTAAATATTGTGTCTTACAGTTGCGTAAAAAAGTCAAAGAGAATCTGAAGGAAACAGGCGGTTTTTAAGTCAGTGAGTCTGATCGACTCTCCACCCTAGACCTGGAGAAGGCATGGGATGATATACCAACTTACAAAAAAAAGTCATCGACAAAACGTAAAAACAAAGTAATTTACTTGTTATGACAGTTCAGCTGTTTTCCTTTGAGGAGTTCTGGCCCATAACTTTGAAGTTCATAGTCGGATCATATCTTTACAATAAAAAAAATAATTTTTAAAATCGGTCCAGAATTGACCGAGATATAAAAAAAAAATACATTCAGCAGAACATTGAACCTCCTCCTTTTTGAAATCGTTAAAAAAAAAAACGAAATAGCAACATTTGCTTCTGCATTGTATTTCAACACGTTCTACGAAACTCTCTGTCCACATATTCCCAGTACCTATTAATAAGTTAGAAAACTTTTAAGTGGAATGCAACTTATGCTATTAAGGTAACCTGCAGTTGATAGAATTTCACATTGTTTCTCTATCGAGTACTACAGACATTAGCTCGATAGACTCGATATGATTAAAGTTCAGCATATGTGCGTACCTACGTCCAAACTGTTATGTTCAACTAGGTATGCTCTCTCATAAAACTTCTAGTAGCTAGAAATTAGCTACTGTTCTAACAGGGAGTTTTATTAATACAGTAAAGTTAAGCTCATAAAGTTGTACGTACTAAATTAATTTGCGTGTATGCAGAGAAGACTGCATTTCAAATGAAATTATGACATAGCGGTCAACCACATAAACTTTTTAGCATCACATTTTCTCTTAGTAGCTATTATGAACTCCTGCACCGGGGCTTAAATTAAATAAAGCTCAACTTTGTTGTTTGCTTTAGATGATGAGAAATATGTATCATGTTGCCGTAGATATTGCATATTGGCAATTCGCAGAGGGCTCTGAATGATTTAATTGTGACACTTCAAACCAATCTTCAAACGCTACACGCCCGACCCGCGAAAGATTTCTTTTGCGTTCGACGTCGCAAAGCTTACAAACTTCTTTGATGAAATGTGTCACAGTCAGAAATGCACTCTTTGAAAGCAGTGAAACCCAACGAGCGTGTTTGTGGTGATTTTAATTTTACAGTTTTTATTTCGAGCAGCAATGGGTTTTATTTTCAAAACACAGACTTGGTTATAATAATATTCCACAACTATCACACAGCGCCGTCTAGTCCCAAGCTAAGAAAAGCTTGTTTTATGGTTACTAGACAACTTACTGATAAAAATACTTATATATTTCTAAATACATTCATATTATAGATAAATTACACCCATTCATTTTATGGTGCGGATCGCATGGCTCTATTATTAACTGGTGATAAAACTAAAAATCTACAATAAGTAGAGCTTAATTGAACAAATTAAATTATTGTATAAGCAATCATATTATCCCAAGACTTTTAGTCCTTTGAATAGACCGATTAATTTCAAGCGGTCAAGCGCGAACCTATCATCAATACAAAATATGATCAAGTCACATTATTCACAAAACCAACAAAATAAATCGCTACTAGTTTACATGTAGGTAATATCCTAATTATTAGATAGATTTACTTATTGAAGTGAAAACTACTTTTTACCAATCATTTTAGTTGATACTAAATAAATTACTTTGTGGGCATTAAAAATATTCTAACCTGTATCAGATTTTTTTAGTAATTAGGTACTGTAAAACTGGTGGGTCTATTTCATAGGCATAAGAATGGCATTAAAAACAAAAAAAGTGATAACAATACCAACTATTTACTGCAGCCGCTTTAACTACTTTTTACGATTATTTCAAGTAATTTGTCATTATGATTGTTTACTACCAAATGTAGTCGTAGTTATAAATCAGTAGTTAGATTACAAATTGCTCAATACTTCGTCGTAGGACAATCTTCGGGTTTCACGCGGGCAGCAAACTGACAGTTAAATAAAAAGCTAGCCAAGACTAAAAGGTTATTTATTATTCTTTTGAAATTTGTAACACGTATAAGTTAATTTTAATGAAGCTACAGAGTAAGCTGATTATGTTCCGCTCTGCGGTTCTGCGACTGCTATTTATATGTGTAGATAATCTGTTTCTGTTTACATCTTTTTTGTTCCAAATAAAAAATAAAATTCAAAATATATTCTTTATGTTGGTTATACACGCTAGGGTATACCTGACATATTTACTTGCACATTTATACCTGTCAGGTATAAATCACCGTTGTGCAACATACACGCTTTACCTGTACAACTCACCTGTATAGGTAAACCTATCAGGTATACGCTAGGGTATATAGCGTGTATGGCGGGCATAAATAAGGACTTCAATCTCTCGCAAAGCCGCTTATTATTATCTACAATATGTAATTTTATTTCAAGACGATAATCTGTGTCACCATTGTGTGGATAAGGAAAATCCTCCGTCACACGTGGGAGGCGGCACCCAGTGCGAGCTCGCACGACGCGAGATGTGGTGTAACAGGGGGGTGAGTCTTGGCGCTTACTTTGGACATCGCCGACGCTTTAAATTCTTTGCCTGGAGTAGCTTTAGGGAAGCACTCCGGCATCACCACGTGTGACTCCCACCTCCATCGTTTGATCGAGGCCTCCTTGACAGACAGGTTCTATATCTATATCTATCCTATTCATCAGGGAGAGTGGAAACGACGAGGGATATCGTGCGGTGTTCCGCAGGGATCGGTACTAAGACCGCCCTTGGGGAACATCGGGTACGACTAAATGCTGCGCGGCGACCTTTGGTTGCGACAGTCGTAGTCCGAGGCCATATGATTTCATGTCCCTCGGTAGTTAACGGTAGGAGGGGTTCACATTGGCGTCGAGTGCCTAGAAGCGTGCTTCACGCTTGCCAAGAAGCGACCTATTCTCTCAGGCTCGGTCCTGGATTATGGCTTGTACTCAGCCCCGATCTCGCGAAAGAAATCTTGTTCCTCATCTCCGGCTTGCCTTCATTGGCCGGCCGTGGTGAACGCTAACGAGGAACAGAGCTACTACCTCTCTTATCAATCGTAGGTTGGTATCAAGTTCCATGAAAGTTGTCTAAAGAGCCTCTGCGTAGTTGGCTTCGGTCCCTCGTACACCCAATCCACGTACCTCGTACCATCCTTTTCCCGAAATAGTTCAGGCGAAAGAAAGAAAGAAATATAGAAACGAAAGAGTTTACAAAAGAAACTGACATGCCAATCGCAATTGAGAAGCTCAAGCTCAATAAACATTCAAGCTTCGCTACTGAAATATTCGGCTTATATGTATAAAGTACCAGTACTGTTGAGCTCTTGAGGCATTTATAAAGTTTAGAATGGGTGATCTAGTCTAGATCTAGTTACAAAAGCTAGTTCATTCTTTCGATTCTAACATTCTATTAAAACTAGACGCGGATAGTGAGCGGCGGCAGTAGTGAGGGTATTTGGCATCGCGCAGTGTCGCGTAGGATGAGTAGTGTAGGCGTATTCTCGACTCACTGAAATATGCCAATTGTTGATGACGGGCTGTCTAATGGTACAAGTAAAGGCACTACGCTTTATTTAGACAAATGTATACTGAGAATTCTAAAATTAGACTTTTTATTTATTTAGGTGAGGAGCCAGAACTGACGGGCTTTAGCGACTCCATGGATTCGATCTCCTGAGAGAATTTTTATTTTTCATCGCTGACTTGCCTTTATTGTGACACAGGGAATGAACAACTAAATATTTGCAGATATGGCCAAGTGGGGTATCAAATAAAAGAGTCCATCCATCTATATCGGGTTATTTGTAAAACACTATCAATCTTTCAGGACGGTTACTAACATCATAAACAACTTTTGTTCTATGACTTTTAAAAATTAGTCATATTTTAGTTCATCAGATTTAATACAAAAATTAAAACATTTAAATTGAACGTTCTTAATATTATGAAGTCTATGCGAAGCAAGCGATAGTACAATAGCGGAGGGTAGCTGAACATGAACTTGACCTATTTACGGGCAGCCCTCGATAGTCGGTCGGTCGCTTTGATGCGCTCGTGTCGCGTCATGCGTGTACTTGTAGCGAAATTCGGCAGTGTGGACGTAATTATTTTTACATGATGGTGTATCAATATTCTAATTTCGAGTATACGGAATTGTTGCGAATGCTTGCTAGGTTCGATGACAATGTTTACGAAAGCCCGCTTACTATTACTAGGAGAACAGTGCGTGGGAAGCGTAAGTATATACGGCAAAATACAGAGTTGAAATGTGTTAGATAGAACAACGAAATCTTGAAGGTTTTTTTTGGTAAATGTATTATGTTTTGTAAAAAGTCATAGAACAAAAGTTGTTGTTTATGATGTTAGTAATACAATACTGCAAGGTTGTTAGTGTTTTACAAATAACCCAGTATAGGAAGTTATAAAATCCCCGTGAAGCAATGCAACAGTATTTCATTGAAAAAAAGATAACGTTTATGTAATAACGATACGCAAAAGAAGCGGAAGCCGGAGCTTGCCGAGCTTGGATACCTATTTAGCCAATGGCCCATATTCGCGTGGTAAGCGCTGTGTGCACAATTTATATTCCTAACAAATCGACTAAGAAGAGAGTTTCTTGAAAACTAGCACAATGTACCTAAATAAATAGCAAAGCAGGTTATATCTCATGTGGTTGTTTCGTTCAATTGGGAAGTCATCAAATTTCTTCTCGAGAACGAAGGGGAATCAGACTAAACCCGCAGTGTTCCATCAATTGCTTGCTTGACTATTTCTTAGTTTACTTTATTTTAATAGGTAAATCATTTGAAATGTACTATATTTCAATATATTTCTAGTACCTAGAGTTACTTGCTTGTAAACACTTAATGACAGTAATATATTTTCAATTATTTATTAACAAATTGTTTATATTTATGATCCTTCATCCTATTATTCTAACAAAATTAATGTTGTATAAGGGTTATTTGTAAAACACTGGCAACCCTTCAGGACTGTTAATGGCATCATAATCAGAGTCAGACTCTTACTGACTAAAACCCGACTGTGTTCCTTCAGTGGTCTTTTGCGTTCCAGGGCGCAGGCTGGACCGTAGTTAAGACGATTATCACACTGCCACGCACCACGCAGCGTAGCGCATTAATGTGTGTTTAACTGTCCCCGCACACGAGCCACAAAAAAACGCCGCTTAAAGCTTCTTTTAGAGGCGGCTTTTTTTGTGGCTTGTGGGCGGCGGTGGCGCGACAAAAAAAAACGCTTGAAGCGGCTTCAAGCTTCTGCGGGCACAAGGTGTTGCGCGCTTCAGCTGTTTTTTTGCGGCTGCTTCAAGCTTTTTTTTGTGGCCGCGCCTGTTTGTTTTTGGTTTTTTTTTGAGGCCCGTGTGCGACGCTTAACTTTGCTTGCAAGTATCTCCGTTTGTATAGAAAACACGCACAGTCTAATACACAGAAAATTCATCCACGCGCGTTCATGTAGAACACGCGCCTACAAGCAGAGAAACATGCGCTCACACACGTGGGTGCGGGGCGACACGCAAGGTATGACACACAAAGTCACTGAGATTTTAGATAAAATGAGTCGACCCTGCGTGAATCTACAAAACGCAACTAGGTACACGTGAGAGCGTAAAAAAAACCCGCACGATAACACAGATCTGCATTCCCGCAAGTACGTGCGTAGGTGCGTTAACACGCATCATGGCAGTGTGATAACCGCCTTAGACCTAAAGTTATAGATTCCAGGACGTACCTTGTACAAAGCGGCGAGGTGGTTGGACGTCGCAATGAGGAACGGTTGATTCACTCCGGGATGGTCCATGTCATGAGCGATGGCGGCTAGCAGCGATGCCATTATCTCCAATGGAGTCAAGTGATCACGAATCTAAGGGACAAAGAGATATTGATTTAGATAATATAATTATGTCAATACACAAATTGAAACTTATCATTGTTACTATACAGTTATACGAACAGGGTTATGAAAGAGAATTTAGCTTTTTGAAACCAAATAAAACCAAAAATTTAGAAGAAAATGATTCAAGTTTTTATTGTATTAGAGAGAGTTAGGTTTGGCAATTACAAGTAAAAAATGATATCGAATAAATGATCACCACGACCATACTTATAAATATGAATTTTTTCACCAAAATTTTCAATCACTATATTATGGCAAAATAACAGTTCTATTTCGTTAATCACTTTCGAGTTTTAAGGCTTATGGTCCATTAAACATTTGGCCGCAATTAAATGGACACAATACTAGCCTAGGCGGCAGTACGAGTATCTATGCATTCAATTGCGGCAGCTGCGCCCGGATAGAGCCGCAGTGACCTTTAAATCCATTTCCTTTACCAAATATTGATTGATTTATATAATTATGCTATGTACACTTTGAAGAATATTTAATGACCAATTTTTCCGTGAAAAATGTTTTCTAAAGATTCAAGCCGGTTCGAAGGAGTAGGAAAAAGTTGCGAAATTGCTAAATAATTAAAAAAAAAATACATTAACAATAATTAATTGATAATGTCGTTCATGAATCTATAATAAGAAACATATTTTTATCAAATATAACCTGTCCGCTACCAAGTAGTAAGTAGGCTTCAGAAAGTTATGTGATATTCGAGCGAAATAAAAAATTCACTATAACAATTATCAAAGCTTCAACTAGAGATATTTTTAGATGTATTCTGTGAATAATGGTGTGAGTTGCACATTTGTATGATGAACTTATACACCGTTAAATTTTGATCGTTTTAATGCCGTGGAGGGTCGATCCGGTACATGAAACACTATCGATTTGTAAAGATAAAATAAAAAATAAAAAGTACCTTTTTTTCAAAATTCGTATAAATTTAGGCATGTACGAAATTAATTTCTTTAAGAAAACGTCAGATGAGCGAGTCTAATAACTTGTAGGTAGTTTGTACGCAACGCCGACTGCTACCTACAGGTCATTAGACTCGCTCAGCGTGCAGAAATTAATTTCGTACATGCGTAAATTAATACGAGTTTTGAAAAAAAAAAGGTACTTTAGTTTCATGTAACGGATCGACCCTCCACGGGATTAAAACGATCAAAATTTAACGGTGTATGTATTAGTTAGTTAATAAGACCTAATGTGTAACTGTTAGTTACAAACAAATAAAATTGAATGTGTTACTTATATTGAAAAACAAAGTTTTTGTTGAAGTCTTTATTTAGGCTATATGTTATCGATTTTTTAATTTAAGTATTGTGTTTTATATTTATGAAACTTATTCATAGACGTTATTATTATAAGAAATACTAGTTTATTTTACGTTTAGGTAAGTTTTATATTTATAATTAAGTTAATTTTAAGACCGCACTTTCGCATTAGGTACTATTTGGCACCTGTATATATTATAGTTGTAAGGGTGATTTTAATATACAAATAAAATAATATTTTTCGAAATAGTTTACTTAATGAGACAGATCTTTACATGACAGTCACATAACCTAATTTTAATTGGCCGTTTATATAGATAGTTTCGATTTGAGATTTGTTATTTGCTAAATGACTGTAAGATGATTGTAATGAACAAGGCGGAAGTTATTCATGACGCGCGGCGGTCCGTGCTGTTATAATATTTTTTCTTCGATCCAAAAATAACATGTTTTGCTTATTACCAACTCGTTAAAATGAAGCAGCTTTTCCAAACCCTTTAAATTTTTGTTTACTGTATCTCAACAGACATCTTGCCGGGTACTCGGGTAGATTGTGCAATAACAACCGCATCCCATCAGGTGGGTTAATGCCCCGCTCCAATCGATACGAACGAGACAGTGCGTCATCTACAAGTACGATATGTGATGTGCAAACAGCCATCAACAAACATATAGACTAATTTAGGTAATCATTTTCGAAAATGCTGACGGTCAGTCGTCAAATAACTTCAATAGTGTGCACCAGTGACTGATAAGATGATGGAAAATCGTTTGTTTTGTTATGGTCTTGTAAAGCGGTGGTATAAAACGAAGAGTTATGAGTGTACATGTGAACGGATGAAGAGGGATAGGGAAGCCTAAAAAAGATGGATAGATTGTGAGAAGAGAGATCTGCAAGAAAAGGGAGCTAGTGATAACAAGACGGAAGAGTGAGTGGTGGAAAAAAAGTGTTGCGGCGACCTCATAAAAGACGGGACAAGGGCAGGCAGCTGACGATGAACTCTGCTCGCAAGAGGGAGTGTTATCTTTTGCTGACTAAAGCGAACAGCTTCGCTTCAGTTGCTCTGCGAGATCATGGTAGCTCTTTCGAATAATCTCAGAATCCTGGTGCTGGCGAGGCGTTTATTGCCCTAACAACAAGAGCTTTGTATATCCGATTGATATAAAACAGACTCTTGATTCCTTTATTTAGTAATCAATATAATAGGTTTTCGTTGTACAATACATAAATAAACAAGAGAGAGACGGACAGCGTCTCATTAATATTAACATTTAGATGACAGTCACTGTTACCTGGCCTATCAAATAATATTTCCAGTTCAATTTGTAATTTTCATGAACGTAATTTCTTTTATTGTTGGAATATTGTTTTGCAAAATAATGTCACGACGCGTAAATATTTATAGATTCGATCAACTGACAACTTTTATTATATATAAGTTTTTTTTTGAAAAACCTTTGTTACAGGCGGAACCGTACTCTTAGTGGGTATAGTAATAGTCCAATAATGACATTCAGAACTTGGTTGAGTTCAAGCAGAAAATTAATTGGCAAAATCTTTGTCTGTGCCCCACGAACGGCGTTCGCGACGATTCACAATTTTCACGATTAAAAGATGTTCCAGGCGTCAAACACTTCGATCTGTGATCAACCCGAACCTTATTATTATTATTATTCGGTATATATTAGCTCGAAAAAAAAAACTATTATTAGATTGGTATAAAGCTACTAAAAAACGGCACAATCTCTCTCATCTAGCCTACAGTGACGTCAGAGAGTTGGTATGATATAAAAATTTAATTTCGTACGATCTAATTACTTGGTAGATCGTTGTACTGCTACTGAGCTGAAGTGTAGTCAGGCGACAATGCAATAAGATAGTCTTAAGCGTCTTTATAAAACCATCCATTACGCAGTCATATAGGTACTCGTACAGAGCAATAAATGCCTTATTCCTGTGCGCACGGATGCAATTCGTTACGCATTATTTGATTGACAGGATCATATATTCCTCTCTCAACCAAGGTTATTGTAAGGTTGGCCAATTGTTAATTACTAGCTCTGTTTAAACTGTTTTCAGGTCCCTAAGCATTACTAACTGATATGTTGATTCAATATTGGAAACTGTTGGTATAGTAACTGCTGTTATGTTGAACCATTTCGAGTTGGTTAACTTTGTCTTTGAACGCTTGATGCTCATCGAGTCGTCAGACGGCGGAGTTGAGGGTACTTCAACGGTCGATCTGCTTTTACACAACATAGCATTCACAGTACCTATTCGTTAACATAGTAACTCTTATTACTGCGAAATAAATAAAATACGTTATGAGAATATTATAGAGTAGCGGCCTGTCCCGACTTATAAATGCGGCAATAAATATAGCCTATGTTACTCAGGGTGAATGTAGCTTTCCAATGGTGAAAAAAATAATTTAAAATTGGCCCAGTAGTTTTTGAGTTTATTCATTACAAATATACACAAAAATACAAATTTTCCCTCTTTATAATATTGTAGTGTAGATGTAAGAGGTAAGTATTTTAATTAGGCACCGATATTAGGGAAACGGTGTATAATTAACTAAGCTGTGAACCGTTTTGATTAAGTTTCAAGTAAATGATCTTAGGTTATGAATGTTGGATTAATAATAGAATACTTGTCCTAAAAATATTAGTAGGTTTAAAACACTATTTATTTATAATGTAGCAAAGTTATAATAAACGGGCTTCAGCACTATACGTGTAATTTTTGCAGTTTAACAGGACAAAGTTTATTTGGCTTGTTAGTGAAACAAGCTTTTGTTTAAGGGCAGGCTACAGACCTGCAGTGCAATTTGAATGTTTCCAATTGTTTGGTTACCTCACGTCAAAAAGTTACTTGCAGGGGTGGGGTTACCATGTCGTTTTCACGACCCGCGCGCGTTCGTTTCGTTCTCTCTGACTCCGGTAATGTCGATGTTTGGTAGAGCTGACATGCGTGCGATCAAGACCTAGACCATGTCGTTTAAAGTAATATTGTTTCAATCATGTCTCAGTATGGAGACAGAGCTATACAGGTAGTCTAGCGCCACCTCTTACCCACTTCTTGTTTACTTCCTTTTTGTCGACTTTTTGTTTGTTTGAACAATTTTTGGTACTTATGTACAAGTGAAACCCTTTCAAATGATACCAGATACGACGTAATTATCATTTTTTTTTTTAAATAAATCTTATTGCCCATTAGAGGGCGCCACAATGAATTTTGATGTATTTTTTTATAAGTACCAGTAAAGCCTTTTCAAATGATTTTAAACACGGTGTATTTGTCTCCGTTTTTATTTTTTACTGTCCGCTAAAGGGCGTCATTTCCAGTTTTGTGACACGTCACGTATCCTATGTTCAGCCGACGATTAAGACGGTTCTAACGATACCTCATAATTATGTCGAGTTCCGATACGTAGATTAGGAGCTATGAGGAAACAGATGAACAAACTCACATACATAGCCTGTCAAAATCATAACCCTCCTTTGGCTTTGACGTAGTCGGGTAACAAGAAACGTGAGACACGGCACGAGTGTTGTGGGCGAAAGCAGCCTCTTAACAACCCTCCTGTTTTCCTCAAACAATTTTCTGTTACACGTCAAACGCAGAGTTCAATTTCGATTGAGCAAAGAGTCATGGCAGATTCTTGAACAAAATTTTGCAGGCATTTTTTTTTAAATCTAGTGATGAAAACTATAGGTACAAAAGTATATAGATTACATTTCCAAACAATTTCGAACTCTACTTACAATCCAAGTAAATATTTCTTTACTGGTAATTGGAACTAAAGTTTCAGAAAATTTTTAGGTATAAGTACAGCATTTTTTTAATAATGCTTGAGCTTGTGGACCACTGTTTTACTAGATCGGAATGTCATATTCACTTTTGATTTAAAGACACATACGTGACATAACACAGATTCCGCCAAAAAATTTAATTCCTTTGCTGTACTCACCACCACAATGAATATGTTCTCAAAACGTTTTGTACCAGGTCCGGGTGCCACCATCTTGTGGACCACCCGGAGGACACGGTGGAGCATACGGTAGAGACGAACCCCGCTTGGGCAAAGGAACTCAGTGTATTCGTGGGGGTGAACGGCGCCAGCGATCTCGAGCCAGGCTTCTATATAAGCCATGGTCCTGAGCGAGGAGGATTAGCAGGCGGCCGCCTCCTTTTGCGAAGCATTAATGCTAGCGAAGAAGGCGGCCGCTTGCGTGAGGGAAAGAACCTCACGCCCCAGCCGCTGGGACCCTTGCCCCGATATCCTGCCACCGTACACGGCTTGCGGACGATGAGCAATGCGTAGCTAGAAAAGATTTTTTTTTTGTTTTTATACGTTTGTTTTGGTTTTGTTTGTGTTTTGGCCGTTCGGTCGTCCGGTGACCGTCCGGACCGAGCCCGAGTCGTCGACGCGGCGTTGTGTTTCACGCGAGCCTAAAAGACGTGTCAGGAAAATCGTAGAAGTCTAGCGAGGCCGAAGCACGGGTAGTCCAAAAGAGAACCCCAGGGACCTAGAACGCTAGGCGAACACCCTTCTTTGTCTTGCGTTCTGTGTCTCTACATAGGAGTGGGTTTTAATTTTGGAAAGATCATGAGGATAGCAACTCGGAGACGATGCTCAAGACTTAAGAGATTTGACCCGATGAGGGTATTATTGATATTGCTGATCTGTTGGTTCGTTTCTCAAGCTGGTATCGGGCAATTCCGTCCCAGAGATAAGATCTCTCTATACACAATTGAACTTGCGCTTGATAAAGTTTGAGCAGTTGTTCATTTAATGCACGCCGCATTAAATGGCAACACTACCATCAATTCCGTTTAAATAAAAAACGAAGTACCGAAGTAATTGAATTGTAATATGAATGACTCAGAAGGAAAAATTGAATTAAACGTGCACAAGGTTTCCCGTTATGACGTAGACAAGTAATGCGAGAAATTTTTCCAAAATTCATCCCAAAAGGGGATGAAACGGGTGTTCCAACTTTCACACGGGCGAAGCCGGTGGCAGAAGTTAGCAGCTCTTAATTAACTCTCCGGTCACTGGTTTGTTTTTCAGATCTTCTTCTTCCTGCTCTAATCCCATATTACTTGGGGTCGGCGCAACATGTTTTTTTCTTCTATTCTGTCCTGACACCCGTCAAACTATCAGTAACTCCCTTTTCTTTCATATCACTCCTCACACAATCCATCCATCTTTTCATCTGCCTTCCTCTCCCTCTCCGTGGTTTGTTTTTCAGATCAAATGCATTTATTTTTGTTGTGATAAATCTGACAAATAAATTATAAAAACAATCCAAAGCTTCTCCATCGAAAATGTAAAAATTTTCAGGAACGATGGAAATGAATTGTTGCGAGTAGCTACATTATACCACAGAACGCAAACCAATTGCGATAAGTGAAGAGGAAAATTAAAACTGGAGGGAAAATGTTTATGTTCCCCGTACACTTATAAGTTTTCTCTAACCTTTAACGGCAAAATTTTCTACATTGTTTGCTTTCGAAACTTGGAAGTTCCAAGTCCACACTAACAACCAGTTCTTTGAAGTTGTTTTCCTCGTGATTTCGTAAGTCATTAAACAATTTCCGTTTTCGTAGTTTATGAAATACGTACAGTATTTAATAAACAAAAAAGAGAGTAATACTCTACCGAAATTGAAGTATCGAATAATAAAACTGGTCGGCATCAAAATAAGAGCAAAACAATCCATACGTATCAGTGGACGTGATACGTATGGAATTTTTTGCTCTATCCAAATATGTACTCGTAGATACGTCAAATTCAAATATGTAGTCAGAATTCACCTACCACGTTTAATTTCGACGCAACAGTTTTTTTCAATGTAATGGTTTTTTTTTAGTTCACGAAAAAGCTCTATCCAAATATGTACTCGTAGATACGTCAAATTCAAATATGTAGTCAGAATTCACCTGCCACGTTTAATTTCAACGTAACAGGATTTTTTTTTTGCACTGGAATGGTTTTTTTTTAGTTCACGAAAAATTTGCCGTTTTACGTTTGGGTTATTTTTTTTTTAGCCTTATACAGAAAAAAACTAACACTTTCAATAAAAAAGGCATAGCATTGTTATTTTGATCTGGAAGTACTCGTATAAACAGACAGAAAAGCTGGTTGCTAAAGCTACGTTGCGAAACAAGTACGGCACTATGTGCAGAAAAATTGCCATCTATACATCAAAAGCCAAAAGGTTGAAAATTACTTCTCGTAGCTGATGAAAGAAATACATTCGTCGTATCATCAACTTTATGTCTTTAAAAATTCACTTCTTTGCATGCGCATTTATCTTTTTTCCATAGCAATCTTGATGCCGTGTCTGATGAGTATGGAGAGAGATTCCACCAAGACATAGCACATAAGAAAAAAAGATACAGCGGCAAGTTGACACTGCGGTAGTAGCTAATTTTTGC
The DNA here is from genome assembly GCA_929112965.1 of Mythimna albipuncta. NCBI lineage: Eukaryota > Metazoa > Arthropoda > Insecta > Lepidoptera > Noctuidae > Mythimna > Mythimna albipuncta. The sequence goes on from OV815958.1 coordinate 34,307,256, forward strand.
TGGCGAGAAGCTGCAGTTATTTAAAAAATAAAATATCCAATATATCAAATTGTTTTAAATGTTTTTTTTTTTAAATTATTAGTAAAAGTCATTAAACAGTTTTTTTTTCTAAAATAAATACTTAAATATTTTTAGTGATACATCAGTACCGGTATTTTTATTAAATGTAGGTAAATATCTGAAAAACTAGACGTGACGTGCTTTAACGTAGCGCGCCTATAAAAATATACCAACGATTTTCTTTTTGCATTTTCCATAGTGTGAGTCCATTTTAATAAGAACTTTAATGAACATACGTCGGAAAACTTAATTTGTCGTGCAAATAGAATACCTACGAACTAATAACTGTAAACGGTAACTTTTAAAGCAAACAAGCAGGTAAGAACTAAATAATCGCAGCAGTAACATTTTCTTCAAGGAAAATTAAATAAGCTTTATGTACTTATTCTGAATTGGCTTCTTTAGCCAAGTTACAACCGTTTCTTTTGCGTAAACGGTTCGAGTTGCCCACGCTCCTGATTCTTTTGTTCTGACCACGTGACTGAGAGTTGTGATTACGCAGTTAACTTCCGTACATTTGAAGTTCTCTACTAGAGCGTCAACGATTATAGATTTTATCAACTTGGCTAGTGGTGCTGTACAATCTGTACAGTGAACTTCGTACCGCCTAACAGTCAATGAATGTAGTATATCTTTCGATATAGTCAGCTGATTGCCATGAAACAAAGCCTAAGTAATAAAGTTAAGTTTAAGTTACACAGAATTTTAATGTATAAAAGTTAACTACTTCGATTTCGTACATTTTATGTGATGCGCGCACAGCTAAAATCTTCTACAGATTTATTATACGTATAGAGATAACGATAAAAGTGGCGAGATGATTTGGATGCGTACTGCAAGGACAGGCTAGAGACGGCATAGGAGAAGAAAGTTTGAAAGGACTTCTTCTTGGGGAGGCCTTTGCTCAGGACAGTAATGACCAGTTAAAAAATAAGTTTATCGAAAACCCTCGCATTTACCTAAAACTGGTTATACACTCGGGAGCACATTTTCATACATGCACTCCATTAAATTGAGTAAGTATTAAAAAAAGTACTGAATCAATTTACATATTATGAATACCAATTTGAAAAGCCGAAGTTTTAGGGTTCTCATAGGTACCTAAGTTTATCAATTTTTTTAAAAGAGTTGTACTTGTACATTGAGCCGATTTGATTGCTCGCGAGTGTACTTCAATGGCTGAGTTAATTGCAACATCGTTGTTTACACACATCGTAGTATCACAAGCGTAGTATTAATTTCAAATGAAGGTTTACTTTGCACAATTTACTGCAGTTCACAGATTTCCGTTGCTTTTGTTAATTACTTTCTAGCTAACGAGAATTGCATTCCTGGGATCTTTGTATAATTTTATATCACTTGAGAGCAATAAAATCGCACATCCCTAGCAATTTGGTTTAATCCTGATTTTTTTCTAGAATCTAAAAACATAGATTGCAAATTATTAAGCAAAATTAATGGAAACAAGATTACCTTTACACAAAATCAAACTCATAACCTTCTCATAACTTACAGAATTCAAGTGAACACTAAATTCTTCAAATTCACTCATTTCATTTGTCACGACTTATACCTGTACCCGCAGGTAGAGGGATGTTTTCAGGGCTCCATACCTCAAAAGGAAAAAACGAAACCCTAACGGTATTGTTTATCATGTATCTTTGACAATCTCAGGATCGTGGAGACACAAGACGTTTCGGACAGTAGTCTGCAGTCGTATTTAGTGTTTATCGGGTAACAGTATAAGTTGGTTTCGGACACCTTTCCTTCTAAATGTCCGGCTCGCCTGGGTACCGAAAATGTTGAAGACACACACATGATAATAAATAATAATCGATTCAAGACCAAATCGTTTTCAAAGTTGTACTACATGAAATTGGCAATGTGACTGTTTTAAAAAAGCCAAAACGCATTGTATACCGTTTTTTCGCTCTATATTCATTAAACGCGTTTTAAATTGTCTGTCTTTCTATTGTGACTCAAATTACGGTATTCGAAAGGTTAATAGATAACACTTAATTATATCATTATAAAACATATTAAGTTAACTAGAACCTAACGAAAGTTTCGCCCAGGACTCGTTTGAAACAGTAAAGAGCACATAATCGAATGATGTTAATGTTACGTATTTACTTTCATACGACTTTGGCCTTAGTTTATAACTCAGTTGTGTAACCAGATTTGAAAGCAAGGAAAATGTGTTGAAGCCTTTGAAACGAGAACGAACTTACGACTTATGTAACTAATCATTGTGAAACTGTAGGTGTATATTTTTCCTCTTTACCACAGGGTGAAGGGTATTTCTTTTTTAATTTGTAAAAGGACATTTGTTGTGCAACGTGACCGGTACCTGAATGGCGAAAGTTCGAGAATTGCCTTCCCGTTCCAGGTAACCGAATAATATTCGGGTTTTGGGAAGCCAGGAAAGCAATCCTTTTGATCACTATGCACGTTTGGCCAGCGGTCCGTCATTCGGATTTTTCCGCTCCATATATTTCAATTCCAAAAAACTAAAAACAAAACAAGAGCTATGCGAAACGAACCTATACAAGTTAGTTCATAGATATATAAAAAGGGAATATACAAATTACAGATTAGAAAACATTGAAAGACATTTACTTCTTACCGGCAGCACAAAAAGGGCCTATAAAACACATTAAAACAAACAAGTGGACATCATCACTACAGCTGCTAACTTCTACCAACACCTATATAACGATATAATTCAAGGCACAACACTTCAAGATAATAGTAGAACATACGCAAGCAGAGAGGACATTGACCCAATAACTGAAACAGAAAGTTTAGAAGCAAAGAAAAGACTAAAACTTGAAAAATCGCCTGGCACAGACCAATGAAGCTTTGAAAATGAATGAATGAATGAAGCTTTGAGAATGAAGAAAATGAACCAATGAAGCTTTGAAAATGGCCGACTCGATATTGGTCACCCCACTAACAGAACTATTCAATTTTATATTACAAAATTCTGATACGCCTACGCAGTGGTCTGAATCTAATATCATCCTGATCTACAAAAAAGGCGACCCAAAAGACGTAGGAAATTACAGACCGATAAGCTTACTACCAAGTCTGTACAAGCTACTCTCTCCACCATAATAAATTCAAGAATTAGTCCCATAATCGAATCGAAACAGCCAGTAGAACAGGCAGGCTTCAGGAAGGGTTTCTCAACAGTGGACCATATCCACACCCTAGAGCTTATAATAGAGAAACATCAAGAAAAGCGAAGAACCCTCTACTTAGCGTTTATTATGACTACCAGAAAGCGTTTGATACTGTAACACACGACAGTACATGGGAAAGCTTAAAACAACAAGAAGTAGAGAAAATTTATATAAATGTCACCAAAAGCATATATAAGAATAACATAGGTAGAATTAAGCTAGAAACCCTGGGCCCAAGCTTCCCCATAAAGAGTGGAGTAAGGCAGGGTGTTCCGCTCTCGCCTACAATATTTATAGCCATTCTCGAAACCATTATCAGTAAGCTAGACTGGAGCAGACTAGGTATAAACGTAAAAGGCGATTTCCTAAGTCACCTGAGATTCGCAGATAATCTGGTGTTACTACCTGAGTCATGCGCACAGTTGCAATACACGATCGAAACCCTACAAAAAGCTAGCGCTAATGTAGGACTAGAAATTAACCTTACCAAGACAATGACAATGACGAGATGTGAAACACCATTACTAATCAATGGCAAGACTCTAGAGTACACGAAAAATTATATTTATTTAGGGAAAACAATAAGCTTTGATAGACAAAACAACGACGAGTACAACATACTTGGAACAAATACTGAAGTCTAAAGGATTTTTTTAAAAGCAACATGCCAATCAATTTGAAAACACCCTTACGTTGTTGAAACCTCTACGGTCCGGACTAAGCGTTTTGCCTCTTCGTTTATACCGCGTACGTCGAAGGACTGGAACAGTCTGCCTGCTGCGGTCTTTCCGTCCGATTATAATTTGGGTGTCTTCAAGGCTAGAGTGAATAGGCTCTTAATAAACTAGTGCGCCTTACCATCAAAGATTGCATTGCTACTTACCATTCGGTGGGATCGCAGTCGCAGTTAATCTCAATTAAAAAAAAAAACGAGGATAATGAACTCTAGCCTTCTGCCCTGTCTGGCATACGGTTGTCAAACCTGGAAATTTACGGCTAAAGCTAAGCGCAAAATCACCACCTGCCAGCGTGCACTGGAGCGAAGTATGATCAAAGTTAAAAAACTTGATAAAATACTACACGCAAAAATACGCTCAATAACAAAAGCCTGACGCCTTAAGCTCAAGTGGAAATGGGCAGGCCACGTTGCGAGGCTTACAGACAGGAGATGGACCGTAAAATCAACCCTATGGGAAGGCCCACAAGGGAAAAGAAGTGGAGGACGACCACTGAAGCGTTGGGAAGACGAAATAAAAAGAACTGCCTGTCCAAACTGGAGTCAAGCCGCAAAAGACAAATGGGCATCATTGGAGGAGGCCTTCATCCAATTTGGGGTTCATGCAGATGATGATCCTTAATTATAAACTACTAACATTAAACAATAAGATAGATAACTAATACATGCTAAATATTTTTATATAAAGATAGAAAACTAACACTCATATTAAGATAGAACTAACACAACAAATAGATGATACTAGTAAATAAGATTTGTATTAATTTTATATTGTACTGTAATATGCATGAAAAAAAGGCTTTTTATTTATTTATATTTCAATTGTGTTTTTACTGTATACGCATAAGTTATTGGTCATATTTACAGTAGTCAGTTCCGACTACGGCAAAGCCAAAGGAGGGTATTCATTCCTAATATAGTTCCCTCATAGCTCCTAATCTACTTATCGGAACTCGACTTATGAGGGACCGACTTAATCGTCAGCTGAACATAGGATACGTGACGTGTCACAAAACTTGATATGTCAAGTGCGACTCCGACTCGCGCACACCGTGCAAACTAAAATTCCCGAATTGAGTCTTGAAGATTTTTCCGAATCGCAATTTTTTTTTGTGACGTGGATAGCAACATTTTTACTGTTTTTAGATTTTTCCTACACCTGTGCTATAAGACCTTGCTTTGTGCCAAATTTCAGGATTCTGGGTCAACGGGAGGTATCCTATGAATTTCGATCTTTGAGACTATCAAAATATACGTTTTTTTTGCGACATAAACAGTCGTATCTTTTTTATTTGTTAACTTAGAAGTTATAAGGGTTCCGTTTTATCCTTCTGAGGTACGGAACTCTAAAAATGGAGATAAATACGCCGTGTTGGAGATCATTTCTAAGGGCTTCACTTGTACATTTCCAAAATATTGCTCTTTAACCTTTCAATTGTGATAATTACAGACACAATTGAAAGACAATAGGTGCGCGAACGCCGGCGTTCGCTTGGGGTTTAATGAATTAAAGAGACGCCCTCTAGCGGACAACAACTCATGTGTTAAAAAATATATTAAAATAAATACACCGTGTTTGATATCATTTGAAAAGGCTTCATTGGTAGGTACTTATCAAAAAATACTATCAAAAAAATTTTCGTAGTTGAGTTTTAGATTATTACTTTTTTAAACCCTCGTATCGTCTAAATGGGCAGAGTACAATGTCCAAGTTAAAAGCAAGAGACATGGCACCACTTAAACTGGCGTTCAATCTCCATGAATTTCGTATGAGGTTCGACTATTTTGGTTGCGGCGGCGGCGGACGCCTCAATATTGAATTTATGATGATGTTACACAAGGTGATTGGAAATTTACCAACGTATCATAAGTCTGAAAGGGGATCAGACTAGACTCTATTCTTAACAAAGCATTTGGCTCCCTTTATTCGAGCCTGACATTGGCAAACTGTAATGTTCTGGACAGGAGATCTTCGTCAAGGATCACATTGCACATGTTCTACGCAGAGTATAAAATAGATACCCACATGTAAATTACTTGGCTTTAGAGATCACTGCGAGGTAATTCAACGAATTTCTATTTAATTTTGCCACATTTAGTTTCAGCTGCATAATAAAGTGGAATTTAAACATTGGAATGTGGTTGCAGAAAGTATTGTAAGGTGAACTCCAAGAGTTATGGGGAGGAAATTATAAAATTAATAACCTCAAAAGATTTCTCGTCTATTATATTTCACAGGTGATGTTTGTTCATACTTACGGGTGCAAGTTCTAAGATAACTTATTTTAGAACTTATTACTGTATTCCCCAACAGTTAATTCGAAAGTGTGACCAAAGAGTACAATATATTCGACACTGTTTCCGTATACTGTTAATTTTCAGTACGAGGAAATCCTGTGGAACATTTAAAATTGAATAAGTATTGTATCATATGTTCCAGTCTTCTAGGCTCGATTCTGGTTGACATCACCTACATAGTAAGGTTTAATATAAAAATTAAATTCATATTTAAATTTCTTATGTACATTTAAGCACAATATACCTCAAGTGAAAATCTCAAAAAAAAACCGAATGAGGTAACATAGGGAAAAAGAAAACGCTATGTTTAGTAAAAAGACCGGGCAAGTGCGAGTTGGACTCGCGCACTGAGGGCACAAAATAAATAGGTACTGAAGTCAATCTCCTGTATGTACTTGTACCTACTTCACTTTTCATACTATCTACGCTTAGCAATCATGCTAGGGTCGGCACCGCTATATTCGAGCGCGTTTAGGCACGGCGATAAATACCTAACATAAATTGTAAAAATATTATATGGCTACAAAGGCATGTACTTATCTACCTACCTAAATGTTCTGTCTGAGTTACGTAAAAACAAACTATCAAATTACAAGTAAATCTCTACCTAATTACGTCTTAAAACTGATAGTTGAGAAAAGGATAATTCAACAATTAAAGTTAAATTTAAAAAACCGTCCACTAAACATTAATAACTTTTTTTGCCTTTTTTCCATTATTTCACAAAAAAATCACTGACGTGTGTCTCAAGCGGATGCATACGCGTTCGCAATGAGCTGAATTGGATCGCGGTATCGTGTCCGTGAGCGGTGTCTATGTGTGCGTTGCTCGTCCGCGATTTGTATGTAGAGTGACTTCTTTGCCTATCTATATTTGCTGAGGGTTTCGTACAAACTTACGTATGAAAACAGATCAATTATTATTCTCAAATTATGTTACTTACGAATATTTTTTCGAATCGCAAAGTAATTTTTTACAAATTTATAGTTTTCAGATTTTTCCTTGTACTTGTGCTATGAGACCTTGATTCATGTCAAATTTCAGGATTCTAGGTCAACAGGAAGTATCCTATAAATTTTGATTCCCTTGAAAGGTTCGAAATATATGTGTTTTGCGACATATACGGCGGTATCTTTTTTTTTTTCTTTAACTCAGAGGGTTTTAGGTTTTATTGATGGGTTTACAGGTTAGGTATTTAACTTTTTTGTGTGAAATTAACAACACATAGGTATACCCAACGACTGGACCGGTGCATCTCGCATCCATCAGATTCCTGCGACTCACACCAGGTCATCGGTCCACCTTGTGGGAGGCCTTCCAATTCTGCGTCTCCCGGTGCGCATATGCCAGTGCAGTAGAAGAACTACCTAACTGGACAGTCTGTCTCAGGTAAACGTGATCATCCACATCTTCGTAGGAGTGGTTGTTTACCATGACTTTGGTTTTGTTTATGTTTATTTTAAGGCTCACCCTTTCGGAAGTTCTACTAAATAAAAATTACTAAAATTATAATATTAATCCTACTAATAATATACACGTGAAAGTTTGTATGTGATGTTTGTTAATCTTTCGTGCAAAAGTTGCTGTATGGATTTCGATGAAACTTGGTACACGGGTAGACAATGTACTGGAATAGCACATAGGGCACTTTTTATTCAGGGAGTATTTTCTCTTGGGATAATTTTCCACTATCACGCGGGCGTAGCCGCTTGTACTCGTAGTACATTATAATTTTCTTTTCATTTTTAGGCGACCAATTACGATGTTATTTACTTTTTCATAAATAAATAATGTTCTGGTTACTAGAATTTCTCAAGACAACCTTTATGTAGTTAGTAACATTTGAGTACACGCGTAGATAAGCTTTCGTATTCATCTTACTACTTCTGTGATCCTTTCAAGCCTAAATTCGGATGCGGTATGCCGATAACGTACAAAATTTCATATTTATGGAATATTACTAGTGAGTGCTGGTGTCTCGAGGTACACACGTAGACATTTCGAAATCAATCTGACATCTGCTCCTTACGCAAAAAATACTTTACAAAGAAACGTCATGTCTGCTTTTCTATACAACAGAGCGCATTATGCTCATTAATGGAAGTATTATCGATTCTGAAACAGAAATAACTCGAAGCGCCTACTACTAGTTTGAAATACTGCAAAGACCCGTCCAAGTGACTTTCTTTCATGTGACGACACAATTAACAAAGCGCGTTTATTTGACACGTATTGTTATTTTGGCGCCAATTCAGTTTCTGTTTTCGCTACCATTTGTTTGATTTTCACCGAAATAACGTGTGATGCGTATTTTGTGTAGCAAGGTGTACGAAAGTAGGTATACAACTTGTTGTGTTTTATAAATAAACCAGAGTCACGGAACACTCTTGTGAAAATAGCGTCTTTTGTGTGAAACTTTACTTTCTAACAAAGAGCAGATAATATACAGATTGTCGAAGTTTTATGAATGACGATATCCGAGATCGGTTTAACATTTGCATCGTGTAAATGACGCGACCTCTTGAGTAGAATATTAGTTTTGAAGACTGATTTAAGCGCCGATTATAGTCACTAAGTGTTTTGTATGAACTCCGCCCGCATCGATGTCGATTTCGCGGCCGAAGATTTTTGTATTTGCAAGGCTGTTTTAAAAAATGAGCTTATAGTTTTTTGTAACTTTCAAATATTTTCTAACATTAACATACACATTTAACATTAACATACATATTTAAATAAGTTAGGGTCAGAATCACGTTTTTATTAGTTATGGAAGGACAGAATAAAACAGATTTTACATGGAGAAAATTCACAGTACCTATATGCTAGTATATTTTTCAGTGTCAAGACATGTCACAGTACATCAATCAATAACATATTCCAAACAAAACCTTTTTTTATACTTAAATTTACTTATAATGCAAAACATGAATAAGTTTGTTTATCCAACAATTTACATTACATCATGTTTTGAATTTTACCCGGCGTTTCGTCATATAGACAATTTTAATAAAATAATTTTTAAATGTCGTTCTCTGTTGAAACGATACATTTAAAAATGAATCTATGAAAACAGATTAGGTATTAATTACTTATTCTTAATTAATAGCACAGAAATAATAACATTCTGTTACTTAATGTAAGAAAAGATTAATAAAATTCAATTTTTACTTTCTTTATATCTTTGAAATTATCGAAGATGCGGAATCCCCCGGGAAACGCGAGATTGAGTAGTCCCGCGTATCAATCCTACGGGATTGAATGAGCTGCGAGATCGCAATTCCTAAACTGAAAGTTTTCTCCTACTAATGTACGCATCGAGAATAAAATTTTCGAGACAGAGTTCTAACGTCTTTTAATTAAATGAATAATATTTGTAACCACTCAATAAATATCATATATACTTTTCGTAAAATGTAAAGTCTCTTGTACAAAGTTATGTAGAGTGATCTTAATTTAACTTCATTCAGGTATTTTCAATATTTATTGCAATAATAATTGTATCAAAACGAATAGTTTGCTTGAAAAAGCTATGGCAAATATCATACCGGGAATTTAATATCATTGCTGCATAAAAGCATCCAGACAATTAGCTGGCTTTGAAGTTCAATGAATTTCTACGTCTTTGTCAAAGTGAACTTTGTAGTTTCATTTAATTAGTTGGCAACAAACGAAACGCACACATTTTCAGTCACAGATTCTTCTGTAGCTGAAAATGTGTGCATTTTTTTGCATCCGTTATTTTGATATTCTGTGTTTTAATGCTAAAATATAAGTCGACTAAGTTTTCCGCTTCGATAAATACAGGAACTTCAGAGGATCATTTGTGATCATGATTTATTGATTTTGGGTTTTTCTATCTGGAATTTCTCAGTAGCAACCCAGTCAAGACTCCAGAGTCTTGGTGTTGTCTTGGTTGGTCTGGCGCTTGTTGGGATTAGGCTCGCTCTCTATGATAATCCTCCCGACCGAAATTTAAACATGGTGACCAACATCACTTTTGTGGCCCGTGTGCGGGGACACTTAGGTACACCGCTGCCGATACCTTGGGAATATACAGACATGATTTGATATTAGCATTTACATAATTTTCAGCTCTAAAAGTTACTTACGCGTTTCTGTTGTAGGAAGCAATGCATGGCCTGCGTGACGTCAGCGGCATGGATCGAGTTGTGGTAAGGATTGGAGCTATGGTATCCTTCCTCGATGAGACTGAACAGCTTCCATGCCTTGGTCGGGTCAAGTTGGAAGTGTCCCAGCAAGCCGTACATTTGGAAGAGGTGCACGCACAGCACGGGCAGGCATCTCCCTGTTGAGGAAAGAGAAATTAGTATTTTTTATTAGCTAGTGTGGGGTAGACGACTCAGGGTACATATTTCTTGCAATACATATTTCTTTCTGGTTTGGATATTCATTCGTTTGAACTTTGATGCCAAGTCAACAGACGTCTAAGTATCAGCCAACTTTTTTATTTTTGATGAGTTTGCGCTTGACCTCTCTCTCACCTGATGGAAAGCGACGATGGAGCGCGCTTACCTAGAAGTAACCTACTTACTCTTGACTTAAAGATTCCAGGGCCCCAAGTCTGTTATTACAATAGTGTCAGAATGGTCTATCATTGACTTCATAATTGTTGATTTGGTAATCTACAAAATATATAATGGCGTCATAATGACTTTCCAATGATCAACCACTGACACTCCATTGATAGAAGTAGGATAGAATGATAATCCAGTAAATATTTACAAATGAATGTCTTACGTATGCCGTAATCTGCAAAAAATTTGACAGTTCCTTTGATCAGAGACCTACCATTAGAACGTCATTGTGCAGTCATTGCTTATAATAAGCTCGATATTGTTATTTTATCACAACTCTATTACGAATCTATTGACCGATCAATGATCGATCATTATGAATTAGCTGATTATGAACTTTTAGCAAAATGACAATGAGATCGTGTTGGAATGACGAATTTATAAAAATAGCAGACTTGGGCCCCCGGGTTGTTGTTTAACAGTTTACTACGATGTTAGTGTGAGAAAGGGATAATGCTATACGTTTTGAATTGTTCCGTCTCTCTTTTACACTAGAATTATGATAATTTAAGACGTCACAGTAGGACCGCAGCTTTACCATGTGATAATTTTACGGAGTGGAAAAGCCGGAAAACTAGATCCGATTTACTTCACCACTATGCATGACGTAGACGGAGCTGGTTATTCTCAGTTTAAAAGTTTAAAGAGAGCATATAACTTTATTTGTTCAGTATTGCTTTGCTATCATAAAACTTCAAGCAGGGTTAAACAGTACGAAGCCTGACAAAAATAGCAATATAAACAGTAAGGGTGGATACACTATTGCGGGCACGGTGAGCATACCCATAACCCTTATTTGGGTCTATAGGCTGATTGCCTAGCACAATTGACTGGGCCGGTGCCTATTAAGGCTGTGGAATTTTTCGAAAGAGTTACGTAGCTGAAGGTCACGGTGGAAAAGTCTGCCACTCTTTCTCGCTTCACTTAGAGCGAGAGAAATTATTGATTACTTTCCATCATAAGAGAGATCCCGATAAAATAAACTATGGACTAGAGTCAGTAGTAGCTCATTTAGATATACATGCAAACATGAGTTTTACCCAAAATTTTTTTTTTTTTTACATAATTGTAAGAAATAACTTTAAGTTGTCATTAGGTAATTTTAATGAAAAAAATATTTTCTACACTTAAATAACATAGATAGATAGATTATCTGGATTATTTATCCACTAGTGTATAGGAGTCGGCGGTTGGGAAAGTTGAGTTGATATTAGTCACAAAGTGCGTAACCGTACATTATTTCAGCATATTCAGGATTAGAATATCCAGCCATAGCCAGCACTTATGAAGGCACAGGACAGCACAAGAGCAAGATACGCGGCAACAGTTTGTTAACAAAACATGGGCTTGTGCGACGTAGAGTTGAATCTGACTAACGCTGACGATCGCCTCGCAATTTTACCGGCTCCCCATAAACTCTTCTCTTCCCTGACACACAGGGAAAAGTAATGACAATCATACCTTTCTGAATAGCTGATAAGATAAGGATATTTTTGTGGTAATTTGTACATCAAGCGTAGGATTTTTTTCGCACTAGACAACATTTTGTAAGAAGTATTAGCAAAAGTAACCAAAAAAATAATCTTTGATTAGTGATATTTGCCAAAGTTTCAGTTATTTTTGGACTTTTTAAGTGCTAAGAAAGATTTGCTAAGGCATCAATTATGATAATAACTTAAGTTTACGTACAGTTGCGTCGTAAATAGTTGTCAAATTGGCTTCAAATGATTAAATCTAGTATTTTGCATAAAAAAAATTAAAACTCCTAACTCAAAAACTACTGAATATCGGTAGAACATTTGGTGGCTCAATTTGTTGCATTTTAGTCCTACCATGACGTCCTGCAAGTAACCTTGTGTTGGTATATGATGGTGTGAGATTGAGTATCGATGAATATAATCGGTTTCGACGTTTCTAGTGTCTCATGCTTTTCTGCGTAAATAGCGATGGCGACGACGAAATCTATCCCAGGTATAAATATTTATAAGCTCGCTTTTCAAATTGCCTGGACTTTTCCGAACGTAATGAGAGTCTGGCGCGACTGTCTCTTTGAGGTCCACAACCCAAGAACTACAAGTAGGTAACAATATATCACTTGACAAAACTTGCCGACTGTCAAATATGTTAGATATCATTAGATTACTCGCGTAAAAGCTGCTTCTTTTTCCTATTTTATTGGTCAGGGTTCCAACTCATAAAATTTTAATCATTTGCAAGTCCACAGACCGTCTCGCACTTAACCAATTTTAGGATAGCCGTGATTACGACCTTTTTTGAGGGCTGGATCCACCCCTTCGAAAACATCGGGCAAACTTTGAGCTTCGGTTTAAATATGCCCAAAGCTGTGGTCAAAGTTTAAATGAATGTTAAGGGGAACATGCCGCGGCTCTTGTAGGCCAGCATTGATAAATTAACGTCGAATTGGACCACGAACCCACTTTAGTTGAATCAAAAAATATGGCGATTGATAATATACTTTTGATATTTATTCAGGCTGTTCGAAACTCTGTAAAACTAAGTATACCGAACGATATTTTAATGAAACAAAGTTTTATAAAAGTGGTACATAAATGACTTCAATATTAACTAGGAGCTGTATTTGCCATTTCAGGAGGTTTTATTCATTGATATCCTTTGTACACAGGGTTATCTCTAAATCCTTACCTTTCAAAAATTCATTTTTTTGTAATATTTATTGGAATAAATTAAACTTTTTTCCCTCAACATTTCTTAGGACTAGCTGGTATACCTCGAAGATATTCAGACTACCCTGATTCTTACATTTCTTGAAATATTATACAATACTATACCCCTTACCTTAAAACGAGAGTCTTAAGTTTGTATGGGAATACCTATTTTCTAGCGGGCAAAGCCGATGGCGGAAGCTAGTGTACATATATTTTGTTATTACATAACAAACTAATGTGTAGTTCTGTGTTATGGGAAATACAGAACTAGGAAATACAGGCTGCTTTTAGGTTTTGTGAAAGGATGATCGATCAGCACTATCCGCATAAAAGCTTTTAGATGTATATCTAAATGAAATGACAGCAAACCGATCAATTTCACACCGGGACAGCTTTTAATTTTATACAAAGCACACGTTCGTTCGTGTGTGGAGTATTGTAGCCACATATAGGCTGGTGCTGCAAAATGCCACCAGGCAGCATTGGACTCTGTGGAAATGCGAGCAAAGAGGCTAGCTAGTGATCCAGATCTGGTTAATTCCAATCTACAAAGCCTTAGGCACAGGCATAGGGTAGTCAGCCTTTCAGTGTTTTACAGGATGTCTTTTGGAGAGTGGCGAGTAATCAGTATCCACCCTTACGTTGATGAAACCTCTACGGTCCGGATCAAGCGTTTTGGCTCGTCGTTTATACCGCGTAAATCGAGGGACTGGAACAATTTGCCAGCTGCGGTCTTCCCGTCCGATTATAATTTAGGTGCCTTCAAGGCTAGAGTGAAGTCTCTTAATAAATTAGTGCGCCTCACCATCAACGATTGCATCACTACTTACCATCAGGTGGGATAGCAGTCAAACACTAGTTTACATCAATTCAAATAAAAAAAGATTTTCACATCCATAAAAAGTGAAGTAACAGAATGTTTCCACAACAGTTAGCAAAGTAGTTAGAAATTCACATAATTCAGTACAATATGGTAAAATGAAAGTTAATAACGAGCTCCGAAGTGTATTTCTTTGGCAGTGAAAGAGCCAAAGTCAACAGGTTGAAAATATTTAAAGTGTGAACTTAACGCTTCGTGATACTCAATAACTGTAGCTACAGAGTCGTACCTACTTGACTTTGGTAATTCAGGTATTTGTTGCGGCAAATATTTTATAACGAGCAAAAACGGTACCTGAGTGAAGTTATTATTGGTATTGTTTATTCAGTTTTAAAGTATGAGTACCTCAGTAATCTTTTTGGAACGGAGGTTTTTGTTTTTTAGATGATATCAACTAGTGCTTGACTGCGATCTCACCTGATGGTAAGCAGTGATGCAATCGTTCGTGGTAAATCATAGCTTAAGCATAATCAGCCTTTTAATGTCCCGTACCGTAAATGTCATATATCTTCGAATTTTTAGTTCTAGGACATCGGGTCTCCTTACCATGTTTTCCTTTACTGTTTTGAGAGCAGTGGACGAAATGAATTACACAAAGTAATGCGCTTGATTGGGTTTGATTGGGTTTGTACTCGTAAGTCGGGGCTGTTACCACTCGGCCACCACCGCTCTCCATGGTAAAGCGCACTAGTTTATTAAGATCCTACTCACTCTAGCCCAATTATAATTAAGGTGTGTTCAAACACCTAAATTATAATTGGGCGAGAAAAAAAGTTCTAGTCCTATGATGTACGTGGTATAAACAATGAGGATAACGCTTAGTCTAGACCGTAAAGGTGTCAACAATGTAAGGGAGGACACTCCTACCTCCTTGTGGAGGTAAATAAGCTGGCGTATTTTGGATTTGATTTTAAAGGAAAGGTGGAAAGTTTTTTTCATTGTCTACTTCAATTGAGTGATGGTAAACCTTAAAGCTTTCATGAAAACTCCACACTCTAATTGGAAATCACGATAATCCTTAGCAGGTTTAATAGTTGTATTTAGGGCTTCAGTTTTCCCGTAACGATTGAACTGAACTGATAAACATTTAAGGAAAACAAATTGAAATATTTTAAGTGAATGTGACACAAGGCAGCGTATGTAACTACTTAAAGGTAGGTAGAGGATAATACTATGCCATCAAAAACGTAACTTGTAGAAAAATCAAAGTACGCAACTCAGTTCTTTTACTGTGAAAAGTTGTGTGATCAATGTAATACCAAGTCGGTTTGGCCATCGGAGTAAACAATCTAATTTAATATAATATGTATTACTTGTGATATACATGTGATATACATGCGATTGCCAAGACATCTAGCTCTCTTGAGTAGAAGTCAAAAGGAAGATACCTACTTTAAAGCATAGGAACGACGACTAAGGTTTTACAAACTTGTTAACTTCATTGACATTAACATCATTTAATTTATTTTTAATAAAATTTAAATAAAAAAAAAAACATTTTAATTAAAATTTTATTTTTACTTTCCTTGTATTCGTAATGAAAAGCACAGTGTTTTTTAGCTTAGTTAAACGACTGTATGTTTTACAATGTGAGAACACTGTAGACTCCACAGACTAATAGATAATTTTCTATTCCGATCCAGTTTTAGGTTTCAATGTGAACTGGTCTACACTCTCTCATATCATGAAATTGTGTAAGTAATATTATGGAAACATCGTATTTTTTTAAAAGAGTAATCTGGTGTTTCTTTTCGATTCATCTCCATAGGAAAAGCAGTTATAAGTGGCCATGTGGGCGTATAGAAATCAAAATATATTCAATGTAGGTACAATATTTTATAAATAATACGATGGCACAGTTATTGTAATAATGAATTGTAAATGTGTGGCCCTGTGACACTTCAGCTTAAGCATTCAAGGAAAATAGGCATGATGTTATAAAACGCTGTTTTGTGTGTTAAGAACGCAACGCATGATTGCGTTTTTTAACCGACTTGAAGGAAGGAGGAGTTTCTATATTCGGCTGAATGTATGTTTTTTTTAAATGTATGTTCACCGATATCTCGGTCAATTGTGGACCAATTTTGAAAATTCTTTGTTATGATCTGATCATGAACTTCGAAAATATGGAACAGAACTCCTCATAGGATCACAGCAGAACTGTGGTTACAAGTTGCTTTGATTAGACGTGTAGTCAATGACTGTCTGACAGAAAAGAGGGGAGGGGGATGTATCGAACTGATGATAAAGCCAGAAGGTAAATTAATGTAATCTAATCGTGTTTGGGATTATTAGAATCGTTATGAGATGCACTATGGCTATAAGTTATTTAAGTTTGTCTAAGGGGTACGTACTTTTTAGTGGTGGTACCACAACTAAAACGTGTAAAATAAAAAACTTTTCACAAAAACATATATAACCGATTTCAATGTTAAAAAAACACTGAAAAGTATAATATCATTAATTTCGAAGTCGGTGTTAAATAACGAAGAGAAAAAACTATTATAGAAACACCGACTTCCGAAATTAAAGTTATTTTATACTTTTCAGTGTTTTTTTATTATTGAAGTCGGTTATCTTTAATTACTGGCGTTAAGTTGCTGTCCCAGCGCACAGAATGCTAAGTTGTAGACGGTAAAACATGAGCCACCATAGATTTAGTATCTAATAAAACCGTATCTGTCACACAGAAATACATGTCCATGAACAAAGCAAGCAAGACAGGGCATAGAGGTGTCATGGATATGTCGCAATGTCGCGCACACGCCCGCCCGTCACTTACTTACATGTAAGTACCTACATGTTAATTTGAAACAGGCATGCACTATTATGCAAACACCTCTTAGAGAATATTGTGTTTTTGTGCAGACATAGACAATAATTGAACAATGTTTAGTCATTGGGAGTGACTGAGCCATCTATTTTAAGAAGCTGTTTATTTATAGCATGTTAATATTTTTAAGTTTTTGAAAGGCAGACTTGTCTTAAAGTTACTTTTATGAAAAAGCAGTACTTGCTTCTTCTTAACACTACCGCTAACGTTAATTTTAAAATTGCTTTGGAAGTTGGTATAGTTATTTTGATTGAAATGCTCAAACTAAATAATAATATTTATCGCACTTGTATTATTTTGGGATTAGGGAAAAGAAGTAGAGGAAATCCGCAATGAAATGGACGCGTTATGAAACGGACTCTTATAGATTTCTCAAAATTTCGAAACGAACCTATTCATGTCATTTGGTTGTTGGCAGCACTGATGACCGTGAACAAACCCACGATAATAACTGATTTCAGTAGCCATATTTTAATCTATCTTCTTTTATGTTCGCCTACTCTCCTGTTCTCAAGCGGAGGAAATAAACGGCCAATTTCATCGTTAGTTACATTTTTCAGCCGTTTGGGGTGAAAACTCTTTGGGTTCAGAAAATTTCGAGCGCTCATGCACTATTAAAAGATTTATCCAAACGTGTGGTTGACTTTTACCTCGGTTAGAGAATAAGCTTTGCTCTAGCACGTGACAATGCCGCCAGTTTTTTGGGCACTGTTCCAGTCGAGAGCGTTGCGGAGGATTTTGTGAGGCCATCAACATCATCCCTTTATATATTCCCACTGCTGGGACTCAGGCCTCTCTCTCTTTCAGAAATGGGCTGCAAACCACCACGCGGGCCCAGTGTGGGTTGGTGGATGTTACAAGTCTTCGAATTTTTGGTTCTAGGACATGCCGATTTCTTCACGATGTTTTCCTTCACCGTTTTGAGAGCAGTGGTAATAAAATAAATTACACAAAGTAATGCACCTGGCAGGGTTTGAACCCGCGACCTACAACTCGTAAGTCGGAGCTTTTACCACTTTGAGGCTACATTTTAAGATATTTATTTACGAGTTTTTGTTTTAAGTGTATATATAATAGATATTAATTAGTTAAGTTTATTAAATAATGCTAGCTGTTTACAAGTTCTAAAATTACAAGAATGTTCTAGAATTATAAGCAGACATTTCAATTGAACGCTATAATGAGTTGACCGGACAGTATCATGATAACAGTTGGAAAATGTACAAGTATGTCAAAGTTCAATCGATTTGCCGCCAATGTTTATGGATCAATAGCAACCTATGCCCCAAGGATTACATCTGACGATGGTACAACGGTTCATGTACAATAAGGATTAAATATCTATGTGGAAACCGACCTCTGAATTTATTACCTTTACCTTACCGCGTAAACTATAATACACAAAGGATTATTATGCGTTATTATGTACATATGCAACATTCGTTTTAGGATATGCGAAACCCAACACATGTGTCTAATACTTTTATGTAAAGAATGTATGTACAAAATTTTATACCTTTGTCATGAAAAATCACAGAGTTATAAGCTTGTAAAGTCAGCAAAAATACATAGTCACCGGGCCATCTAGGCGATTGAGGGGTTGTTTGCTGGCTCCTAATGCCCGCTATGACCATTGTTGTACTTAGTATCGGTGGTGTCCAACTTGTAACCTTTGACCTTGTAAACATGGTGTAAAAACTATTGGAATCCATTCAGATACTGATTCTGTATAAACTATATTCAGGTGTCGTATTAACTTAAAATTATGTTTTATAATTTGCACCCGTGCTAAACAGGAGCGGGTAACTAGTATTTTAGAATCAAAAAGGATATTTACCTCAGGACTCATGGCCCCACCCCGTCTGTTTTTCCTCATTGATTGTTCAATGAACAGTTAAAATTCAATACGAGACTTTCAAAGTAAACTATGAACTAATGGCGAGCCGTAGTTCAGCTTCACTGCACTGAAGTCAGTTAGGAATTTAAATGAGAACCAGACTCGCTAACACACGGCCACGTTTAATATGCTAATGAAGTTATCGAATAGAAGTAATTAAGTCAATATCAATTAAGGACTTCAATGAGTTTGGTATATGAGGTAGGTAATTTTCAGCTCGAGTACCTATTCTGTTGAATTTATGCTAGACAATATTAAAGGACGCCCTTAAATTATACCCTCAATTTATTTATTAGTTACGTATTTTGTGTATGTAAATAGTACACCACGAACTACTTGCGCATCTTTTCACCTTCTTTGTCAAATCCTTTTTTTTTTTTTTTTATTTAGCGCCCCCGTGAGACACATTGTTACGAGTAGTTATCTCTTTTTTTATATAACAATCTATTAGTGTCTACATGTTGTTACTACATCTACGAGTGTGTATGTCAAATAAATAGATTTTCTTTCTTTTTTTCCATCTAAAGGTGATCTGTAAAAAATAGCTTTTAGCGATAAGACCACCCATTGTTACACCTCATTAATTTTAAGCTCCTACTGTAATTTTATAAATATATATTTATGGTGTACAAAAAAGAGCATATATTTCTGTATATCAATATTTGTATGACAGATCTACCTGAGCACACCATAATTAAAGCGATAAGTCTATTGTTTTATTTTTCTATTTAAGGCGGTAAATGGCTCGAAAGACGTCACCACGTCGTCACCATCCGCATAACGCAGATCCTCATCGAACATGGTAAGTTTAGGAGAGCCCTGTACTGAATTCGAAATTCGAATACAGAAGAAACGCCTGGGTGTAACCATTGTGTGGACCGCCCGAAGGACACGGTGGAGTATATGGTAAAGGTGTGCCCGCTTGGGTAGAGCACCGCGATGTCCTCGTAGGGGTTATCGGCAGCAACGACCTCTCGCGCCGGGCCCTGGTACAGGTCCGGAGCAAGGAGGAATGGCAGGCGTTCGCCTCCTTCTGTCAAGCAGTAATGCTTGCGAAGGAAGCGGCAACACGCGCGAGGGAACGGCCCTCACGCCCCTGCCGCCGGGATCCCAACCCCAATTTCGAGCCTCGTGGCAGCAGGCGTGGTCTTGGCTTGGACGGCTAGCAATGGGTAGCTCGCCGACCAGCCGTACGGACAGAGACCCAAGTCGTCTCGGAGTGTTAATCTGTCACAATCGTCTGCTTAGCCTTGGACTAGACGGCGTTGTGTGATAGTTGTGGAATATTAATATTTATTATTATTAGTGTTTTACGCGCGCCTAAAGGAGATATACTACACAAAAAAACTAGTGCGCCTCACCATCAACGATTGCATCACTGCTTACCATCAGACGGGATCGCAGTCAAGTACTAGTTTATAACAGATAAAAAAAAAATATCAGCAATAGGTACCGTGTAGGCCCAGTAGGGTCGAAGCTTAAAGCAAAGACAGGAGTGGGTTGTAAGTTAGTAAAAGTCTGACATATCCTTCCGCTCCGCCCAAGAGCGAAAGAAGTCATAGGATGAATTCCCATCTAAAAAAAGGCATACATAACTAACTGCTAAAATAAAAACCCTCAACCTTTAACTCTTTGAATGTCGTAATTAGAAACACAATAGAAAGACAATTACCTCATGTTGGACAGTGTAACTTAAGACATTCAAAGGGATAATTTTGCCGTAGTCGGATAAATAGATTAACCTAATGTCAATCAATATTCTATCCACCGTATACTCTTCAAAATATTTAGTGCTACTAAACTCCAATTGTCTTTCAATTACGTTAATGTACCGATAAAATAGTCATTATTAGAAGTTGGTTTTATACAACCTAATTGTTTCAAAAAAACGGCCGCATCTTTGCGCTAAAGATCTAATAGCATAGTAGTTATTTGAAAACACGTTCTACCCAATTATTTTCCACGATAGTATCAAATTGTGACGAGCCTACTATTTAATCTTGTTTGTGTGTTTTTTCTTATTCGTCAGAGTATGGATTTCAGTTGCTTTTATTTTCTTATATGAACACACTGTAAATGCTGTATTGATTTTTGGATTTGACAGCCAAACATACCAACTATCAACCAGTTAAAATTGATGCCTTGCTATCTTTCTATGTGCCGAATTATAAACACAATTAGGTAGGTACTTAAACCTTCAAGTGTTTACTTTACTAATAACTTATTAATGTATCGACTTAGGTTCTTGAGAAAAACCGCTTTATAAAAATGAGAGTTCTGAAAATGTTGCGCGTATTTATCTACATAAAAGCAATTTAGTTACCATGAATAAATTTAGGTATTGATTGATGGTCAATATTCATATATTGAGATTAAAAAGATTAAGTTAAAATATCAACCATCAGCGCAATTAACATGATTTGGCTCTTTCACCGCTGTTATAATGCAAAAAATATTATAAGATACATTACCTCCAGAGACGTTTTCAAGCGTAAACGCATTAAACCTCCATTCAACAGATTGATTCAGGATACACTGTAACAATAGCAGAAAACTTTATATCACCCACAAAATCGCTTCTCTAAAAAGTCGCGTCATATTCGCTAGCAGTTGTCAGCCGCCAGTCGCAATGCAGTAGAATAATGTCGTCAAAAAGTCGCAGGCGCTGTATTAAGTCAACGACCTCTTCGCAAGATGAATGTAAACTTGGATTAATAATGATGCGCGTTTGTTCCGCGGATTCTTGGCCCATCGTCAATGCTCATTGCATCAGGCCGGAATTTAATACTTGTCACCATCACACGCATACATATGCACTAGTTTTCACGACACTTCCTTATGTAAATAAGATCAATAGACATAAATAAATCGATGATAGCCAGACTTGGTTAAATTTGACCCAGCTAACAAGTAATTCATTATGTGGCCGTCTATTAATATTCGCTATACATGTGACGCGACCTCTTAAAGTATCGAACCTGAGAAACAACTATATCTTTCGCAATAAAAATGCTAGGCGCATTCAATTTGAACATCTGCGTGAGCGTTTATGCTTGCAATTTAGTTTCGATGGAATTGAATGATTTCCACTGACTGTGATAAACATTTAACATATGTGGCTAGCAATAGTTACTATTATAGCTTAAAAGATGAGTGTCGAAGTTCTATCATATCATATAAGGCGCAGTTACCATCTACGAAAGCTAAAAATAAAATTAAGAGCGATAACGCCGCACCAAACAGAGCATGAACTGGTAGCGGGGTGGACGGCGCTCTATAGAAATTAAAGCATTGATATATGTAAGACTTTATTCACGTTGCTTATGTCCTTGCTTTGACTACTTTAAACGCAGAGCGACGTCCGACAATATGTCACAAGAACATACCTACAAATAGTGCGTGAGGACGACTCTTGAATACAAACAAACGACATTTAAATTTGCGGCAGAGCAAGAGACAATACGCGGCGCTGTGGCGAAGGACTGCGGAATGACCATGATGGGAGAAACAATGAGTGACGCCGCCACGTTAAACATGGCCATTATGGCGTAAATTAATTATGCGTCGTGTACACTTCACGACGCATACTTCATTCTGTCGCAACACTTTGGGCGAGTCGGGTGGGTAATGGGCGTCACGCTCCGCAATTTGCAATCGCAGCTTTGGATTCCCACGTGAGGTATGAACTGTTTATAGAGATCGTTAGATAAAGCTATGCCTGATAAATCTAACTGAACGTTTGTGTCACTTGTTTTATGCACTTCTTGCTTAATGGGCAGCGTTCGATACCCTCCCAATCATGTACGCACAGTCTGCAGTCGCCCGCGGCGCGGCGTGCGCAGGTAGGTACTCACCTGAACCTGTCCCAGCATCAGGTCGTCCAGCAGTGCCTGATTGTTATATAAACAACGTGTGATCAAACGCTTTTTTCGTCGCTTGTGCATGGTTAGGAACCGGCTCGACTTCACCTTCATTTTCATTTGGTAATGCTCCGGATCCCTTTCCTCCATTGAATCCGTTTGTACATCCGAATCTGTAAACAATACGAGCATTTAGTATAATGGAATCGCGAACCTCAAGGTTCTTTTGAGAGATTGACGCAGCCGGTGGGGCTTAAACCTTCTCGGAAAAGGTAAACGGAAGAGGACAGCGACACAATATGGATAACTCAAACGGCCGAAGAGGTGCGCGGCAATGAAGGACGCTATCGACACGAATGTATATCAGGCAACATAGCAGTTTATCAAACACATTGTTTACAAAAGCATTGATAAAAATCTAGTAAAAGCGTTTACGAAGTGCTCTAAATAGTGTTACGTTTTGAGTACCATGCCAATCGATTACAGAATCCTGTCGTTGTCGAAACTCGTTATGTGGAAAAGCATTATTTTAATCACACCGGTGTGCGAGCATTCTTATCTCAATCGCTTCAATTTAGGTAGCTCATCAAGCCAGGACAGCTAGCTTTTGCTTCTCGCTTTACAAACACTTTATAAAGAAAGAAGTGGTTAGGAGACATTTAAAACAAAAACAATAAAAAAATGAAAATCAATCAAAAACTATTGAAACCAGATTTTTATAGGAAAGGCTCGTATATAATGAACGCGATAGTTAAACTAAAAATAATACTGAAAAAACCTCTCATCAATTTACTTTGTCTTACCGACTTTGGATGGTTAGCAAGTTTATAAGGAGCGCACCAACACTCAGGAGAGCAGTCGATAGACGCTCGACTATCCACAAACGACGCTACTCTGTTAGCCTGCTGTAAGCTATTAAAAGTTAGAGCTTTGCCGTGAAAAGAAGCAAGATTTAAAAAGACTTAGTAACACGAGTAAATGGTAAACAATAGAAAGCCGTCTTTTCACCCGCAGACATTGCAGATGGTTGAAAAACGCTCAAGGGGAATTTGCAAAATAATTGAACTTAGTTGACACTGAAACTGAAGTAAGCTTAAGTTAAAGATTTTCGTATGTTTTTTTGACGGCCAGTGTAATATAAATTAATTATTATTATTACAGGATAAAGAAAGTTAATTTCGTAAGTATTTTCACAGTTAAAATAAAAGAAAATAGAGCGCGAAAACGCTATTAATAATTATTCGTAAAAATAATAGACGCTATTTTTAAAAATAAGTATTTTTTTATTTTTCGTCAAGGACACCGTATACGGCTTATAAAAAAAGAAAAAAGAAAAACAATCTTATACGGCATTAAGCTATTGTATAAATTTATTAAAAGCTTTTTTATTTAGGAAAATCATCTAAATGACATCTGCCGCCGCCCTCCGTGCGGTCCACACAATGGTGCCACCCAGGCATTTCTTCAGCACGAATCCGGGGCAGGAATCTCCCGAACTGTCCGGTGAGGACCTGCGTCATGCGGATGGTAACATCACCGCGTTGTCTTTCCAGCCACTCGTCAAAGAGGGGACTTACCACCATAATTATGGAGTACCCAATTGTGTCAACTAAATTAAAGCTTACGGTTACATAGACCAAGACAAATGCAAAGCTTAAACGAATAAGCATAATCTCCCTAGTTTTTCCCAAGCTATAGCTTGGGATCGCCTACAGTCTAGTCGAATGCGGCTGAACACCCGGTTTTTTCAAGAAGCGATTGCCTATCAGACCTCCATATCCTATTTACTGGGCAACACCTCAGATAGATAGTTAGATTTTTTGCACCTGGCTACCCATAACGACTGTCAAAGATCTACGATTGGCAATGGGGACCAATGGTTATAAAACTGTTTAGTTTATAGAAAATGAGCTATGATAAAAACATTAGAAAATAATAGGGAACCAATTTGTAAGCTACTTTAAAATCATAATGGCAGGAGATGTAGTGTTAACAAAATATGTTAACTACACTTCCCTTAAAAACCACATCGCATCATAGACGTTCAATTTTGGAAATTTCTACCGACACTAATAATTTTCAAACTTCATACTGGAAAATTGGATGCTCTAGTGTACCTAACCATAAGCTTCTTGCTGACGCCTGAGGCACACACAAGGTTTATTGGTTTAAGTATACTTTAGTGGGCGACACGGAACATAAGCTTTCCCGCAAAATGTGATGCATGTTTTCAAAGATACAAGGTATTTTCTGCAAAGCAATTTTGTATTATTTTTTTTATATTAGTGATAACTGGGGATTTAAGTATTTATTTTCTACGCATTTTGATTTGTGATTTCAGTATTTGATTCATCACTCATTAGCTAGTGTTTTTCTAGGATGTTTTTCGCATACTATGAGAGTCGCTGCAAGGAACCCTGTTTCTTAGTATTACAATTCGTAATAATTATGTCATTCTGCGCCGTAAGTAAGCACATTGCCAAAATTAAGTGAAATCTGTAAAGTTGCTTTAGTGTGAAACTAAACCATCCAAACGTAAAATGCACGCCGGGGCGAAACTCACGTCAAGTCGCGGCATGGCAGACAGAGTCCCGGCGGGATTCCATGGTAGAATGGCGACAGCGACCGTCACAACCCAGTGCTGGGTACACCATAATTATGGCGGCAAGTCTACTCTCTAAGAAGTGGCTGGAAAGACGTGACGCCGTCTTCACCTTCCGCAGGACGAAGGTCCTCACCGGACATGAAATAATAAGTTCAAGTGGTTCCGAAAGGGAACTCGAGCCTTGGTATGAAGGCTAGAAGGAACAGGGTGGGTCGTTTAGTCAGTAAGAGTCTGATACTATCTCCCGCTCCGCCCAAGAGCGGGGTTTGTCGTTGGAAGATTTTTCCCATTGTAAAAGAAAAGGTAATCTTTACTTTAATCATATTTTTTATGGTTGATATGACTTGAAGGCGTCCCACACGCATGTGGCCACTTAAATCATAAATAGATACGGCAAACAAATATGAAATTTTCCTTTATTCTATTAAATAATTTCTGCGGGGTTTACATACGATTTGATTTAACCTTTTGAATGTCGTAATTAGATACAATAAAAAGACAATGAGAGAGCGATCGCCTGGGGTTTAATGATTTAAATTAACTAAAATAAAAAAACGCACCGCTTTTCGTGGCCTACCGTCAAACGTCTGACTTTTCTATTTTATTCTGTCCAAAGCATGGGCTTTGAACAATACTAAATACAGAAGTTTTAAATAGTCAAGCATGATATTTTTTATCATGATTGGAACGAATATACATTCTTAAAAAGTGTGGGTAGTATTGTAGCGGACTTGTTACTCGATATTCCGCTCCAGTTACATAATAATGTACTCTCTCTGTAGTTAGATAGTATTTGTTACATTAATTTTTCAGCAGCTTACTAAACTGGTACAGATAAATGGAAATATTATTGCAAGATTCAATTTACTGACTTCAAATACTTGCCGAAATTTCGGAAGCGAAACTATGGCCGATCTTAGTATTAGTAAACTTGGTTGTATTTAGTTCGTCGAGAGACTGAAGTTTTCTCGAGTCTTCTTCTTTTTTTCCTGCCCTTATCCCATATTACTTAGGGTCGGCACAACACGTTTAAAAAAAACAGAGAAAAAAGTTTCAGTGAAACATGTAGCCATTGTTAACTGTTTCCAGAAAATATCAGTCATAAAAAGCGTTCCAGATGTTATACTAGTATTTAGTAACGTAACAACTCCACACAATTGTAAAGTAAGTTGCGTTAACAAACATGGAGTTTGCTCCGAGTATAATAACATCAAGCAGATTTAGCACGCTTGTTGTTGCTGGAAAAATTCAACACAGAATAAAACTCTCGACTTTGTACTCTGTATAACAAATTTTTCTCTCTTATTTGTAAAAGTTTAAATGTCAACAATCGCGTTTTTATTTTTACAAATAAAAAAGCTCGACCGATGCAAGAAACCATGTACCAGTATTTGGCGATGGTAGAATAAATAGTTACAAAACGCGGCGTTGATACAGTGCCGCAATGATAAATTTCGCGACGTATTATCTGTTGCGATAATACAGTAATATGAATACAATACCCGTGTTGTACAATACTTTCGGTGTTAGCTATATAATCGGACTGTGTGCACTATCGATTGGTCTGCTAAAGTCCTACACATTGTAGGCAAAAAAATATTGGAAACTATTTGCGATTTCTCGATTATTTTGTATGCACATTTCATTTCAGTGCGTCAAATTTAAGTTTATTACGGGTAACAAAAGAAAGAAATTCTGCCAAGATTTTTACCATTTAGCGCTTGTTGCATCGTAGTAAGAACAGCTGCTTGACAAGAGTGTTCTGTATAGAATTAAGAACGACACTAATTGTAACGTCCAACATCCGTATCAAACCAGAAAGTCTGAAAATAGTTACTTTTACATGAATATAGCGTACCTACTTAAGCTTATATTGCGACAAAGAGAATTACTTCCAGCCTTATGGAAAGATAGACAACAGCAACATGTTTTTAACCCATTTTCTTTTGATCTCATCAATAAAGCCTATTACACTCTGTAAAGTAAGCTTACGTACGTTTAATAATATAATCATTCTCAAAGTCAGTTAACTCTATCATGGCGTCAGGGGCACAAAAGTCGAGTTACAATCTACATAGTCAAAACTGAGATGTAGTAAAGTAGCTAAGGACCGGATTTTCTTTGCTTTGCTTACCTTTTAACCCCTTTTGAAAAATACGACGGGTATATTGGAAATAAAATTTCAATAGAGATCTCCCGAGCGTCACCCTAATAAGAGCGTCACTCTAAAGCTAGAACTACATTAGACCGACGCACACGTGTAACACGCCTGATTTGTACGGAGAACGAAGTCGCGTGGCGTGGATCTAGTGTAGCTCTACAAGTCTAGTTTCCATATAAAATGTATGGAGACCGACGCGCCCAGATCGGCGTGTGTGGCACACGTGTGTGCAGTGTAGTTCTAGCATAATAAGGGTGACGCTAAGAGGGAGGGAGTATTATAAAGTCTTATTGTCTCTACAGCTCCGTGCGGTTCATCGCAAGTTGCTGGTGTTTTTTTTTTCGAGCAAATGTTGGGACATGCGGGTGACCTATCTGTTATTGTGTGTACCACAATAACTGCAACATTACAAGGAATCACGTCTACGAGCCCTATGATGTATTGTTCTAGGTATTAAGTCTCTATAAATAAACGTCTAAATATCACGTGTATTTTACTTCTCTTAACCACTTTGTTCGAAGTCACGTATTCTTTAACTGGCACTTCTTATATGTACACTCGTCAAAAGAAACTGATACAAAGTCTTGCTTTGCGAGAATATATGGTTAATATTAAAAGTGTCATAAGACGTGTAGAAAAGTAACGATATTTGGGTTATCTATGGAGTAGTTTCCATTTGAAAATAAATACGTTACAATAGCATAACAGTATTTATGTAACACCTACAGTAAAATCATGAATCCAGTTGTACGTGATGTTTTTAAGTTTCCGCAGACTACCGGGTTTAGTGATAGTGCTGTGTTATAAGATATTCAGATCTATTGCATAAGCTGCAGTTTAAAATGCACCACAGGATTTTAACTCATCCCTTAAGGGATGCGGAGTAATTCCAGTATAAGCTTCAAAGTATATTTTGGTTATCTATTTTACTGCAGATTTTGAAAACGTGCCGTCCGCCGTATTTTTTCGTAAAGGGTATTCGAGAAGATTCTGAGGGGAAATGTGAAAATATGGCCGGCGAGGGATTGTGTTGATATTGACGTAGATGTAGCGATCTCTCTACGCTTATGACAGCGCTGGTATGGTATAAACTTGTCTCGAGATATTACAAACCCGGCAGTCTATTGTTTTACTCACGTTGCGGTACTAAATACGTACTACGCATGTGACAACTATTTTATTACTTACTCGTAGTAAGACTTGTACTAGCAAGAGCAAGGCTATTGCACTAGTATGTTTTTCTCTATAGAGTTAGATCTACAATACCTATTAGGACGCCATAATATAATCATAACAGTAAAATATTTAGTTATTTGAAACAGAAGAATTCCAATTTCATTTTTTTTTAACTTGTGAATTTTCTTTAAAACACTATCTCAGTTTAAAATATATATATATTCAAATCGAAAAAGGCCAAGGTCCCAGACTGATGGATGACTACGATTCTTACTTAACTTCAGTGCCACATAGGGACGTAGGAGAGGTCAGCTCAAAGCGGCCACATTAACTTTGAGTTTAAAAAATCTCATTAAATTACTAATTTTAACAAAAATATAATACTAGGTAGATAATTTATTGAACTTCTATTATGTGTAAATCAAATTCGCCTAAATCTTTAAATCTCCATGCGATTTGTTTATTACAACTTGTCGAAAAACCTAAAACGGCCATAAGGGCAACGTGGCCACGGCCAGCCATAAATGTACACATGAAGTATATAGTTTTAATGGCATATTATTTTGTATTAGATGAAATGAAAATTTTAAGAAAGTAGTTTAAAAAAAAAAACGATTAGGTCAACTAGGTCTCAGTTTTTAAATCATCTTAACTTAAACTTCAGCTTCAGTCAAAAAAAAATGTATTCATGTTCGCTTTGATAATAATCAGTCATATGTATCTATATAAACTAAATATGCAGTCATTAAGCTTCAAAAGTACCTATATTTGACGGTTTTAAAAACTGAATCATCACTCCTTATTTATAGTTCTTTATAATTGTTAACCAATTAAAAAAACGAATATCTAATTGTATTGGTACTTTCATTTGTAGTTTTACGCACAACAATGAATTCACGTAATACTTTATCAATATATCGAAAAAATCTTTAGATAAACTAATTATTCCAGCAAAATGAATAGAATGCACGATTTTTATAAGTATCTAGGCCACGCTGACCAACTCACAAACGTTAGTGAACCATAGAATCATAACTACCTTATTAATGTATATTTCAAGTAAATAAAGTAGTCAGTAGGCCGCTTTGCTCGATCCGCTTTGCCTTTTGACAACAATTTTTTTTAAAACATTATTTTCTGGGGTTTTTTTCTATCATATTCCGGAATTAACACTGCACAAACAAGGCTAAATAAATAAGTAACTTCAACGATACAATGGAAGCATTTAAATATTTACGAAGTCAATCAAAACAGGACGAACTTACCTTGTCTTTTTTAACAAAACTTTAAGCCTAGATTCGTTTGACGTGGTACTTAACTTTTTTTGTTATTCTTACATATTCTACTAAAAACAAAAAAAAAAGCAAAAACTAAAAGTCATGTCACTCAAACTACTTAAAACTCACATCATTTACGTGCAGAAACAAATACGCTACTTCCTATTAAATAACTACTACTGCGTAATTGATTTGCAGCTTTACCAAACAGTCTCAGCATTTAGTTTTTAGATACCCATGGCTATGTTTACAATCAAGTGTAATATTAAATGCCTGACACATGGCATAGCCACATATTTGGTTTACGCAACATAATACATGCATGACATTCTCATTCTTAAAAACTTGTGCTTGTAGAAACAGGTATCAAAAGAAGTAACTACAAAAAACATATTAGTGAGTAACATTCATATTTATCCAGGAGTTACTCACGTAGATAATATAGCCGGGACCCCCGTGTGTACCTCAACCACGAGAGCCTCCGTGATGAGAATCTAGAAGAGGAGCTTGGGGAAGATCGCACGGACGATCGCCGAGAAGACCATGGCGAGGTCTTTGGAGAAGTGCGTCGGGACGATTGCGGAGAAGTCGGAGACGTTCTCCGGGACGTCTGTGGCGAGGACAGCGGGGTTATTTCCGGAGAGGTCTGGGATAGTCGGCGGGATGTCCGCGGCGACTTTTGCGAGTCAGCCAGTCCCGAAGGGCCTGGTGACTCCCGTCGGTCGGGTGACTTTTGCGAAGTCGTTCGCCGGGTCGGTTGCTGAGACGTCGACGGGGACATCTGTTGGGATGTTTGCGGTGATTTTTGTGAGATAGCTCGCCGGCTTGTTTGGGGTGTCTTTTGCGAGGAATCTTGTTGGGGTGATCTTGAAGAAATCTGCGGGGACACGTTTCGCGATTGTCGCGGTGACGTCTTCGGAGAAGCCTGTTGGGACGGTCGCGGTGACGTCCTCGGGGACGTCCGTCGTGATGGTCGCGGCGATGTTCGCGGAGACGTCCGCGGGCTGACCCTCGGGCTGGATCTAGGGCTCACCCGCGGCGTCTCTCGGCATCTTCGGCACAGACCTATAACAATAATTAATGGTATAAAATTGTGAGTTCTTGCGCTTTGAGAGTAGCTCTAGCATAGCATCACTTAACGTTTAATTGCTAATTTATTGCTTAAAAACTTAATTGTCACTTAGATCAATGTACGTAGTCTTTTATTATAACTTTTAGTCGATGTCAGCGATCCGCAAGCACACTCAGCGGCAATATTTATGGCCCGAAATGATAAATGCGAAATTGTGGATCAACTAAAGCTATTCTAGTGTTAAGTCTACATTTCACCAGTGCTCTGGGATTT
Source organism: Mythimna albipuncta (assembly GCA_929112965.1). NCBI lineage: Eukaryota > Metazoa > Arthropoda > Insecta > Lepidoptera > Noctuidae > Mythimna > Mythimna albipuncta. The sequence goes on from OV815958.1 coordinate 34,338,851, forward strand.
TTCAAAAAAATTACCGCGGCCCTGGGTCTAAAAGGGCAACTGAAAGAAAACAGGTGGTTTTTATTCAATAAAAGTCTGATGTTGCCTCTCGCTCCAATCAGTGCGAGAGAAGTTGTTTGTCGATTTATTAAAAAAAAACTTTCGCAATATTTTTTACAGGTCTGCTGCAACAAATTTCCTTGGAAATAAACAGTACCTTTGTACATTAATGTCTATGTATTACCTTTTTTTGTTTTTTTTTGTGTACGTGCATAGTAAAATAAATAAGTATGTTTTATAGGCTAGTTTAAACTTGTCACATTCATAAATGCCTCGACATTTGAAAGAACAACGGCGAGGAAATAGTTAATGAAATTATTAAGTGTCCACACTACACATTATGTCACCATGATAATTATAATATCTACCAGCGAAATAATTTATAAAGTTTTACCAAATCAAGTTAATTGCCAGTCTAAGTTAGGCAATAAAAATCGTCATAATTGGAAACTGAATTGACTAGATTTATTTACGATAGTAAATTTTTTACATGAAAAGTCATGAAGTCAAGCAAGCAAAATTAAACTTTTAATGCACCAGTTCTGTTGCTTAGTAACTTATGATTTCGTATCACACATACAACACAGGACAGATTATACGGAAGATTCATAATTTTCGTTTATTATGCTATTGAAATTTAATATTGGACAGCTCATCTCAGTTCATAAACTTTGCATAAATGATTGCAAACGGTGCCTAATAATATCAAAAGTTCGAGGTTTTGACTAAACAGAATAACTGAGTTATATTCCTCTCTAGAGTGATCTTAGTTGATAGGGAAATTAGTAAGATTTTCTAAGCTTAAAATGTTGCACAACGACTGCAAACGGTAGATAATAAGCTTTGACAGAGTAACTGGTAACCGAATACCCGAAGCCGAGTATATATATTCCTTTAGTTTTAGTTAGACAAACACCGAACTAACGCCGGCAAGAAGATACTCTACGGTTTCATAATTGTTCCCAACTCAGTCTTAAGCTCTACAGTAAATAGAGAATGATAAACCGGTAAGTATTCGTCAGATAAGTAATCATTAAGCTGCATAATGTATGCTGTTGACATCTCAAGTCTCCTTATTGATTTTCGAGTTTATATAGATTATTAATATTAAAAAAGGACCCTGACTTATCTAAAAGCTACGAATAGGGATTGCTATCCGGATTCTTCGAAATTCGAAAATAACAGAAAAATCCGGATATTCTTGACTCTTTTGAATTCCCTTTTTTAAGACTGAAATTCTTTTTTTTTCGGATTTAAGTCAGAACTGATTTTAACGAATAATGCTTCTATTTATCTACGAATTTCCACTGAAAGTAGTCCGATAAATCGATAAGTATTTGGATTGGTTGGTTTGTTGGCTGGGTGTATTGTAGTGTATTTGCGCGAATTTGGCGCGCCGCAGAGATGCAACTATTCTAACAGCCGATAACACTTTTAAATCTACATCTTCAAGATCTTAGCTTGCAACGAATCTGAACGATGAAAATGTTATTTTATTCCTGTCGAGTCAATTAACGATATAAGCGAACAACATCAATATTGAACTGTTTTTAAAAAATAAAGTAAAGGAAAATTAATTTTTCAAATTGCAACAGCGTACCATTCCTAATGGTGTTTGTTCTTTTTTCTTGTTTGAGAAAATAAAATTGACGATAAAATATGAATGCGTTGTGTTAGTTCGGGTCGGTAGTGAGTTCTATTGAGTTTGAGATATACGTCAATGATTTTTATTCAACTTGCGTTCAAGTTTACTTCTAGTTCGAAGCTTAAGGCTTAACTCCTGGCAAAATGTCATACGTCACGTCGCGTCCCGTTTTTTTACTACAATCCTCGACAAAGTAACCACAACGCGTAGCGACGCCCGTCGTCGTGCGTGCGCGCCCGCATCATACCGGTGGATCAGAGTGTTTGGTAGGCGTGTGTAACTCTACTGACCCGACTCACTGTTCCGAAACATTTTAGTAGTGTTCCGAAAGATTGGAACATCAGTAATGTTTTTAAATACTTCATTTGGAACAGTTGAAACACTAAATTACTCTTTACTTTAAGTGACCACCAGTCTTTAATTCAAATTAAAACGTACTTAAATAGTGTAATATAATTAATGACCTGAACTAAAAACAGCTGCTTTAAATTATTCTCATTTCAAAATTAGAGACACAATAGAAAGACAATTGCTTATGTCGAACTATGTAACATAAGACATTCAAAAGGTTAAATTAAATAAAACTTTTAGTGTGACGCAACGTACCAGATCACGATTATAATATTTATACAAAATAAATTTAATATCACACAACGCCGTTTAGTCCCAAGCTAAGCAGAGCTTGTGTTATGGGTACTAGACAACTGATAAACATACTTATATATTTCTAAATACATACATATTATAGATAAATTACACCTAGACACAGAACGAATGATTACGCTCATCACACAAACATTTGTCCTGGGTGGGAATCGAACCCACGACCTCCGGCAAGCAGTCAGGGTCACTAACCACCAGACCAACAGGCCAGTCGAATTTCAAATGTTCCGCTTGAATATTGTGACTCGATGTTTCAAATGTTCCGTTTGTATCTTGTTAGCCGATGCTGACTGGGACCCGTCCATACAACGTAATGCTCAAAACTCAATTTTCAAAATGAGGGCATCTCAAACGGCGGAGACCTCTCGCCCCGGGCCTTGATTGAGGCCATGGTCCGGAGCGAGGAGGAGTGGCAGGCGGTCGCCGACTTCTGCGAAGTAATAATGCTCGCAAAGGAGGAGGCCGAACGCATCAGGCAACGGCGTTATCGCCGCCGCCGTCGCCGGGATTCTGATCCCGATTTCCGGCCAACGTAGACGCGGGCTTGCGGACAGTGAGCAATGGGTAGCTCGTTGTCCGGCCGTCCGGTAACTGTCCGGACCAAGCGCAAGTCGTCGACGGCGCGCCCTGTTCCCGCGCGCCTCAAGGAGTTGTCAGCAACAGCAGGGACCCAGCCGGGTCGAAAAGGGCGCTCGAGGCCCGGTATTAGACTAGAAGGAACGGGGTGGGTCTTTTAGTCAGTAAGAGTCTGACACTATCTCCCGCTCCGCCCAAGGGCGGGGGATGTCAATGCATGATTTTTCCCCCTATAAAAAAAGGGCATTTCAAAAAATTTACTATGTAAGGGTAGACTTAAGAATGTGTTACATAATTTCTACAAATACTAAATCAGTAACTGCTATCTGCTGTCCAGCATCAGCTCAAGTCAAGTTTACTTTATACCCACATCATTAATTATCCGATAGCGTTCAAGAGGTTGTAGAGAATTTAAAACATTTATTTCTGCATGTAATCGTCATATTTAATTGAAGTGCATCATGGCTGCAACTAAGTAAGGTATGGTTATTCTAACATTGTTTTTGGATTAATGACTAATTTATGTGTGATGGTTTGGTTTTTTATGAACTGAATTTTAATTTTATTTTTTTTTCCTTTTTGCGCAAAGTTCTATTTTAGAAATATTTTTTACAATACCTACGGTCTAGGTGTTGATTAGTAATGAACTGAAGAGATTAGAAATATAACTTAGCGCATTTCGAGATAATAAAAGTTTTCTTGCGCACAAATTTTTGTTAGGCGTTATGATGTCACTATAAAACCAAAGTATTTCGTCCCTAGCAATTAATTTTAATAAAAAATATATTTTGAAATATATTTTAGATATATATTAAATTAACCGACTTGGTACTACATGGATCTCACAACTTTTTACGGTAGAAGAATTGAGTTGCGAAATTTGAACAGTAAAATTTTCGCTATTTGAATATTCTCGGGAATTTAGTATTGTGCATAACAACTGAAGAATTTTTTTTATGGTGGGAAAAAAATAATACAATGACGACCCCCGCTCTTTGGTGGAGCGGGAGATAGTGTCAGACTCTTACTGACTAAAAGACCCACCCTGTTCTTTCTAGCCTTCATACCGCTGAAGCCTAAACTTATAACTTTGTACTTACGTGTGACTAAGTAATTCATAGAACGAATTATTTATAGATTCTCATTGAAATCACTACTTCTCAGTATTGAAATGTCCTTGATAATAAGAAACTTGTCAAACGTTTGCATGAAAAATTATATGAGAGTTCTACGAAGTTGTTAGCGACGACTTATTTCGAATAACAACATTTCACAAAAGCTTCAACAACAAATGACTCCAAAGGATTGCTGGGTTTTAGTTCGTCACAAGAGTATAAGACGTTGGAAGGAATTCATTAGTAGGAACTTGGGGAAATGAAATGTTTAGGTATCAATTATGAATGAAAGATTCAAGGAGGCGTACAAACTTCATAAGTTGAAAACATTCGATCAAAAACGCTAACTTAAAAAAAGTACTTAAAGTCAATATTTAAGTACGTAGAAATTAAAACTCAGTTTGAGACTGAAAAGTTTTCTGTGTAATTTAGTCGTGATGTTGCCAATTCTGGCTAATGTACAAACCTACGCAGTTTCTTTTAGTACATTTGTGATCATGGTCTCATAGTACAGTTTCGTCTCAAGCTTAATGTTTTTTTTTTTATATGTCGCAGGGAAATGACGATATCAGGGATTTCAAGAAATCCCGGCAGACGTCGAATATTCTTGTTTTACGTATTCTTACTAAAAAAATTTACTGATATGACAAAACACAAACTTATCGTCAGTGATATGTCGTTTACGAAACTAATGTGACACTTTGAAAACAAATACATCGAAACTATGGTTTTAGCAAATTATTATATCTACTCGTAGTCTGCTGGGTAAAGGCCTCCCTACATTCCTTGCACTGTATCCGGCTCTGAGCCCTCTTGAAGGCATCTAGGTTGTCCCACATCTCATTCTTGGTCAACCGCGAGTCCGCGACCCCGTGTTGTGTGGCTCACATAGACGTATACATTATATGACAATGAACAAACCCAAAACCAAACAGACTACCTTGAAATCAGATGCTTGAATTTTATGGATGGCTGGCAAGCTGGTGGATGCTGTTGTAGTCACTGATACTAAATAATTGCCTGGCAAAACTGTGGAAATTCATTAGCTATATCAGAATAACCTACGGTTTACTATAGCCAATTTTTTTTTAATTATTATTTTATAATCTAGTTTTTGACTGCGATTCCACCTGATGGTAAGCAGTGATGCAATCGTTGATGGTGAGGCGCACTAGTTTATTAAGAGCCTATTCACTCTTGCCTTAAAGACACCTAAATTATAATCAGACGGGAAGACCGCAGCAGGCAAATTGTTCCAGTCCCTCGATGAAAATGACTCTATTTTCATCCTCATACGAATTTTTGGATTCAACTGTCACGGAGAAATTAAAAAGAAACTCACTCATTCGCAAATGTGTCCTTGCACGTATTATCAGGAAGTCCTACATTTTAAGCTACATAATGACCGACCCAAGTGGCACCACGTGTCGCGATATCATATTAAAAAATATCGCTAGTCAAATTATCGCTAATTGGCAAACAATCTTGTGATAATTTCGTGTTAATTTATTTGATAACAATAATGTTTATACGAGTATACTGGATTTAGTCATTTTACATGATCATGCGCGATTTGATTAAAAATGATGGAGCGAAAACCTTACGTTCCAACTTGAACTATTTATACTAAAACCTAAATAAATACAAAACGTACTTAAATAAAATACAAAAACACAAAGTACACTCAGGCGTCGAAGTACTCCTCCACATCGCTGTTATCCGGAAATGTATCCAGAAGACTGGCAGCATTACCACGTTGAATGGCAATGCTAATTCTTTGAGCGAAAAACGAGCCAGCCCTCTGGTCACGCAAGGTGACAATCGGTTGGCGAGAAATTTCCTTAAAAAGGAGTCGCGCACTCGGACCCTATGACCCAAGCGTTTCAACTCCAAACGGCTCAAAACTGTACCAATAAGGTCACAGTATTTGCGCCGTTTAAGGGTCTCGGTAACCACAGCAGCAGCGCCAGCACAGCCCGCCGTACTTGGAATATGGGATGGCGCAATGTTGTCGACAGAGGTTGCGTCCCACACCAGCAGCCTACCCAACTTGTTAACTTATTTCCCCTTAAGCCATTATCTGGAAAGGTTAATTAGTGGTAGATTGATAAGCGCTAGTAATGGTTCAATACGCCAAAGCCAGAGAATGCCGCCACATCGTAGCTAGAAATGCTTATGTAATGTGGTTAATGGATATATGCAGTTTCTGGAACGCAAGGCGAGTCCTCATCTAAGCCCCCGAGTAATAAATATTGAAGCGCATTCGCAATGTACGTGCTTACGTGCTACCTTTGAGAGCAGGGGCTTCGTCGCTTAATGATTTTCTCGCATATGGAATGAGCCAAGACGTGTTCATACATGATCGTATAGACTTCATAAGCGAAGATTGAGTTTCCCGCAGAGTATTGAGTCGAAAGGTTTGACAGAAAGTCTAGTAAGTGTCGATAAGCATTATTAGACAGCTCTCCTGGAGTCTGACACCATACAATCCGTTGAAATTATTTGGGTATTTCTATTTCAAATATGCTCACGTAGTCTATTATTATCATGGTTACGATTGCTGGTTGATAGGACATTCTATGCATAGTGTTTCAAACTCAGAACATTGTTCTGATTCCTATTATATTTGATTACTAGGTATACATTTACTCAACTGAGAAATTAATAGTAAACAGTAACATCGCAAATATTTGTTAGTTGGTATCGATATGGCATCGACTTGCAAAATGTAAATAATTCGGCTCATTTCCAATTCATACGTTCAGTTTCCTCTTTGAGTCACGGTGAAGATCAAAGCTTTTAGGATAACTACTGTCATACTCGAAGTTGATACTTGCGTACTATTGATTACAAAAAGACCTAGGATAATAAAAATGGGAGATTTCATTACTGAAATTCCTTATTGATTATTGATATTGGTAGTGGGAATATTTCTAAAAGTCCAACTAGGCTGATATTTTTAACTAGTGAGTATTCTGAAAAAAAGTAACAATCACCACTGGTGGGGATCTGTCGGTGGGGATTTCTGGAACAAACCCAATAATCACGGTCGAAATGCCATTAGGCTCTTAAACGGACAAAAGGTAACCTAAAACAGATCCAAAGATACCTACCTAAATTTAAGACTAAAAGCTTGCCTTGTTTGTCTATAAAAATGTATTCGGTTGGAAAGGTAATGAATTACTTAGAAATACTTGCATATTATCTAGCAGACTTATGTAAACTGCAATGTTTCTCTCCAAAACAAAGACATCTCGTAGAGCGAATGTATTTTTAATCAGATTATGGCTAGATATTTCTTCCACTACCGGTAAGAGATATGAAAGATTTATTAATAATTTCAGTCCAGCAGGTTTAGAGAAATACACTCTTAAAATATAGTAAATAGCTTGCCAGTTGACAGGGGAAAACAGAAGAAAGTGTTGCTAAGACTCAAAGATACGGAGGACAGCGATGATTATATGTTTAAAAAAGTTATAGGTTTTCTCAAGTTTCCTTTTTTGTCAACTAACAAAAAAGGGTAGGTAATGATATAGTAATGCCGAAATCCCACTATGTCGTAACAGTTAATTTGTGTCGTCGGATGACAATCGTCTCTATCTGTTCCCATTATAACAACTGGTTGTCGTGTTCAGGAACTATAGTCGCAACAACAACACATGGCTCACCGTCACGGTTTAGGCTTGAAAATTTTTTGTCGTTTTACGACTATCGTGCCGTTCTCACTATCATGCCAATCTGTTTTCACCGCCTAAAATTCGTAGACGACAGTTAATCGTCTCGTCCTCTATGTGAACACTTCCATTTAAATATACAAGGCACGAATCTAACTGTCGTCACGACAAAGTGAGAACGGAACCTAAGTATAGAAAATTTAAATCACTATTATTCAGGGCCCTTAGGAAATGAGCATAAAATTGTAATCGTTCTATCATTAATATTTCGGGTATCATACGCATATTGCGAATAGCCGTGCGACTGACCACAAGCATAATTATGTATGTAATATTCATTTCTATGCGCACCGCGATGCGGCTACCCGCAGGCCACTCCGGTCGCTGAGTGCTGAGGCCCGAGTGATGGCCAGCCGGACGGCTGCTATACTTACCTGCGGCTGCCCGCCATTGAGTGCTATGGGCTCGATATAACCGCAAATCCTTTAGTGTCGTAGTAGCAGTGAGCATGTCCGTTTATAGGAGAGACTATGAATGAATACTTGACTACATCACGGTCATATATATGTGTTGCTGTACGAACACGTATTTAAATGAGAATTTGTCGCTAAACCTTTGTCACAGTGTACATGCAGTCTCATGTGGTGATAACACTGACTTTTATAGTTATTACACGGAATGCAGGGCTTGTCTTTCTATAAAGGGTGTTACGGGAATGAATAGCCATATTTTAAAAACTTCTTTTGCCTATGAAAATTAATACTTTTCTTAGGTGCCCGCGTAAATACGGGTTTCTTCATACAAACTTACGAATCCTGTTTCATCCCTTAGTTATAGAGTAAAACTTGGAAAATATTTTCGTATTTTTTGTTTGTTGCTTACGAGTAGGTAGTTCTGTGTTACTGTGAAATTTCCTCTGTCTGTTAAGCAAGCCAAATAATTAAGGCTTTTTTACACGAAAACTCTTTAGGTATTTGATATCGTAGCTCTTATTGAAATTACCTATGTAATCAAAGGCATATCCTGACCGACGGACTGTCTGCTTCGGGAAAAGGAATATGGAGGACACGAGACTTCAAGCTCACTATAAATTAGATCTGTAGGGGAGCGGCTTTCTTAAGGTTACTTTCAGCTCTGTGAGCTCTTTCTACTTCTATAAACGTAATTTTTCCAGCCGCCATTTGATTGATACATTGGATATTTTTTGGATGATGTCAAAAAAAATCTGGTGGTAGTACACATCGTTATTTATATTTTAATGGCACACAAAGTGCCCGTATACTTGGTCTTTGGAGGACTTAATGAGTGACAATAATGCTGCACTCAAAGTAGCCAGCCCCTGGACTCAAACAGTTTACCATCTATTTGAAAGGAAAGAAAGAATGACACACAACCCTAAAACTGTCTAAAAAGATTTTGCCATGGCGTCCAATCGTTTATCAAAAACTTTCGACGCTCCCGTAGTTTCCGGGAACTACTGCATAGTTTTGTGAGATCGCTTTTTATCTCAATTTTTATTTTTTACCTTGCATCCCTATTTTGACCGCCGTTCAAAACCAGAGCAATTTTTCATATTCAAGAAAATATCTAACTTTTATTTATATAAAATAAAAATATGATAACAGTATTTATGGGGATATGGGAATAAAAAACACAAATTACTGATGACGGGAAAGGTGCCAAATGTACATTATTTATTACTCTAGTTGTTTATAAGAATATTACAATTAGTTAAGTATTTAGAAATTCAAATTCAGTCAAGTAAGGTCGCTGGTTTTATTATCATGCTCTCGCGTTTCTATTTTCTTTCTTTGTTATTCTTTACGTCACTGTTTAAACCCGGTACAATTTTTCATATTCTTGAAAAAATATAATTTTTATTTCAAAAGTATTTTCAGGGGCTTCTGGTTCAATCTAATCTTTTTTTTTGCAGGATTTACTTTTCTCGTTATTTTCTCAGGCCAATATCACATTTCATATTTTAGCAGTGGTGGCCTAGTGATAACGGCTCCGACTTACGAGTTTTAGGTCGCTGGTTCAAACAAAGCCAGGTGCATTAGTGTAATTTATTTCTTCAACACTGCTCTAAACCTATGTCCTAGAACCAAAAAATCGAGAACACGTCGACTTTTATCAATCCGCATCCTGCATGGTGGATTATGGTCTATTCCCTCTCATAAAGAGGAGGCCTGAGTCCCCGCAGTGCGAACATTATAAGGCTGATTTATGCTTATATTTAAAGCATCTTAAATGTAGGTCAGTAGGTCCTGAAATGTCAACATAATTTCAGTGAAAGTCTAAGTGGAACATAAAACGATATACAAACAATGCAGTGTTACTGTCAGCGCAAACCTGCAGCCGATCTGTCACAAACAATTATACTAGCGGTCCCGTAGCGTTCCTGTTGTTATGCTTTCGGTTTGTGAACGTCATCGCTGCATATAGGAATATTTGCGACATTGCGAAGCTTATGAATGAATATGTGAATTGAAGCTTTGATAGCTTCAATACTTTTACATAGACCGCATGTTTATTTACAAAACAAGGTTTGACTAAAAGTGATCAGATTGTTTTCGTCATTTCAAACAGGTATGTTATGTTGCTATTTACGTTCAAAACCCAAGGATTGTCGAGCCGTAAAACCAAGTACCTACTTTCAATTCACCGACTAAACTTTGAAAGCTTAACGCCAACCACTGCTCTGAAAGCTTTTCTGCGTAGTCTTACTAACTCAACAAAAGCTGTCTGATGAGCTTCGTAGTTTATTTAATTTTCAGTGAAGTTACGTAGCTTTTAGAAAAAAGAAAGTTTGTAAATATTTAGGAGTCCTATTCGCTCCGTAATGCCAGTGGAGTCATTAGTTTACTCGCAGTCGACCCTGTCGCTTGCAAGTAGAGCTTTATTATAAAACTAACATCGCATTTGCTTTAAAAAGATTCACATTTTGAAACGATTAAAATAATTACACTGCTTATTTAAATAACAACGAGTGTTTGTTTGAACAAAAAAGCTTTTGAGCGGACTAATAATAAAAACACATGCTGGACAGATGCTTTTAAAAAAAGTCCTGTGATCTCCTATTTTTCAGACACTAAATATTTTTTTTTTGTTTTGTGCGATCGTTTTACAAACATGACGAAAGATTTTCTCCGTAAAATTTACGCGTAACCGTAATATAAATTTGTGACATGACCGATGGTTCATCTACTGCTCTACTTAGCTTCATATTGCACACCTCAACATCTACATATCCATAGATACAGTTACCAATCTTTGTGCTCGATCAGTTGAAGATGGTTTACATATTCCAGTCAAGGATTATTTCAACACCGCTAAATATAGTGGCTGATGATGAAAAATATAATATTTTTGTAGTAGAACAGTATTGATAGATGTCGCGACGCGCAGTGGAACGGCCAAGTCGCGTGCGTGTGTACTGAAATAGTTCCGCTAACATTTTTCATTGAGTCGCCCACGTTATTATGTTTATTTCTACTTTCAAGTCACATGTTGCGCCAATAAATGTGTTCTCTCAGCTTCGATGAATGTTGGAAATATCACGCGTACCTGTATGGTTTTTTTTTTTTAAAGTTAGTTAGATGATTTAGTGTAACGGAAAGCGGTGGTCATAATTTAAATATTTCTGCTACCCACTGAAATTATACTGTAATTCCGTAAAAAGTGGACCTCAAAAACTAATTTTAATTAGCTGTTGATAACTTTATACGAAATGTAAATTTGTTTTATGGAATTAGTTACTTATTTACTTTAAAATGTACTATAATATGATATACACACATTCTCGTAACACCCTAGTACCTAAACAGAGATGGGCGAATGGTAATTGCTACTTAAAAGCTTACCTTTGATTATTAAAAAATATAAAACTGATTTCAAAAAAAAAATCATATTCCTTGGACCATTTTTTCACACTTGTAACAGACGTGGGCAAAAAGGCTGCCAGGCTCAAATGGGAGTGGGCGGGTCATGTCAGCCGCATGCACAAGGATAGGGCGAGCGTCGCCACACAGTGGGTTCCTACTGAAGGAAAGAGCCGTCGAGGCCGGCCTAGAAAGAGGTGGCGGGATGACTATGACGCGTACTGCGAGGACTGGACTGGGGTTAGAGACGGCGCAGGAGAAGAAAGTTTGGAAGGACGTGGGGGAGGCCTTTGCCCAGCAGATGGACAGTAACGACTAGTAAAATAAAATAATAATTTAACCTCTAAAACAACCTGATCCATAATTTAAGTAGGTCCTGTTTATAATTAAAAAAAAAAGAAATTTAAATTCTATTATTTGTTCCCATGACTAGATCCGGATGTTTTACACCCTTTGTATTCTTAGCGAGAACTTATACAAATACTAACTTTGAAAAGTAACCAACTATAGTGAGCTGGTTTGGTAGTAATAGTTACCTTTCAGCTATAATGTGTTTCGTATCAGTTTCCAACATTCAGGAGAGAAATGTGGACAAAAAATTACTTTAAATATCATTAGCAGTTATAGTCAATTAAGAAACAACGAATCCGTCAGATTCCACCAATCTCACTTTCATTAATTGTAGTTACGACACTGATTTGTGTTCATAAATAAGCTTCCATTGAAAAAACTTATGGACCGAGAGAGCAGAGAGAGACGCACACGACCCTTCACTGTGGCAACACTTGAGGGAGGCCTATGTCCAACAGTGGACGTATTTCGGCTGAAATGATGATGAATGATGAAAAAAGTTGAGACTATAATCCACTGGGAAGTAATGCATTTATGATTTAGTGTTCCTAAAAAACCGTCAAAAGAAATAGAACGTGAAACGTAATTTGTTGGCAGAGTTTTAGTTACGTGACGCTAAAGAAATCAAATATCTTTATTTTTGAAAACATTGAAATAAGTAAAATGTAGCTGACTGCAGATGACTTTAAATAATGAAGTAGGTAGGTAAAGTAACTTGAGATGATTAGTTACCATGCAGCATCACTTGGGAGAGGTAAGTAGACTAAACCAATAAATTGTGTTTGAAAGAAAACGAACGTATAATGTCTTTCATATAAGAAGTTCCTTCGCCGTAATTTTGGCTCTCTTGTCTGTGTACAAAAAAAAAAGAAAAAATAAAAGAAGAGAGTTGCCTACTCTAGCAAAATTTTTGCACGAAATTCAAAACGAAATCGATTTTGACGGTAGTTTCAACACTTTGGAGAATTATGAGAGAATGGGGTTTTTATTAAAAAAAAAAGCAGGACTAAAAGGAAATCGTCAATGAAGGCAAAATATTGTAGCATTTTCGGTACTTGAAAAATTGCAGGACAATCGAAACGGAGCCCAGCGTCCTAAACTGCATTCAAGGACAGTTTTTACAGTTTTCAAAAGAAAAAAAAAAGAAAATTATAAGGCAATTGTAAAATGTAACGAAATATCAGTCAATCTATAAAACATGTTTTTAAATTCAGTATTGCCAACATTGGTCGAAGGAACTTCTTATGTGAAACGCACTATACGAGTAGGTAGCAAAGGGAAAACTTGTAATAAGAATAACATTAACACACTTACAAAGGCCAGTACTTTGATTAGTACAACTAACGAGGTTTGAGCAATCATCAATACTTCTGCCGATAGGACATCGAATACCACAGCGTCGCCACGTCAAACGGCCCTGTGCTTGTCGCATCCACAAATTGTCAAAATACAAGTAAGGCTGACATCAGACGGCGACCGCGCGCGGTCGATATTTTTAACTGCATGCAGTTGTACGTTCGACTTCGTGTCATGATGATATCAACTGCACGCGGTCGGCTGCAATCGAGTGAAGCCAATATCAACTGCATGCAGTCGTGCCTTCAACTTTACGCGGTCGGCTACAGTCGGTGTAGAGTCGACGCACGCTGTCCATCGCTAACCGCATACAGTTAGAGTGCGGTTAATTACAAAAAGCAAAGGCACGACTTTATTTTGAGGCACTTAAAGATCAAATCATACACTAAGCTCCTGGGCTAGATGCGTAGCTCCAATTGCGCAAAGTTAGATCAAACTGCATGCAGTTGAATATATGGACTGCGTGCGGTTGCTGTGATGCAGTCCGTCTGATGGCAGCCTAATTTTTTTTTGTCCCTGTGAATCTTTATAATACAAAAGCGATATTACCACTCACTGATTAATCACGAAATCTCAGAAACTATAACACCTACTTATCAACTTAAAATTTGGCAGGTAGGTTCCTTATAGGATGTAGACATTCACTAAGAACGGATTTTACAAAACTCCACCCTTAAAGGGCTAAAACAGGGGTCCAAAGTTTATATGGAGAAACCAAATATCACGCGGGCGAAGCCGCTGCAAAAGCTAGTATCGAATAAAAGTCGAACACGCGAGCGAAGCCGCTGCAGAAGCTAGTATCGAATAAAAGTCGGAAGTTACTTATTTGGGTCAATATAAAACACTGCGCTGCCCATACTAGAAATAAAATTATGATAATTCTCATGTAAAGATAAGAAATAAGTAATAACTAACAAAAATTAAAAATCTGACGTCTAACATTTCGTTAAAAAAACGTTATGTAGCTTAAAACCTACGTGTCCACTGAAGGCTATTTTAACGGCTAAGAAAAACTTTCAGATACACTATTTCAAGTTCATCGCGATCTAATAATTGCACGCGTGCGAATACCGCCGCATAGTAGGCGTGTCGTAAATGCCGTCATAATACAAAATACACACATCGCAACACTATAAATAATTATTATTTTGTCGCGACTGTAACTGTATTTTTCGTGAGTGAATCATCTGTTTGCTTGCGTATATTCGAATATCCTTGCATTGCTGTTGCGCATGTATTGGTTTCCATGACACGTACCCCCTTAAAATTGAGGAGTTATTATCCAGGAAAATGTAAGGCAGGGTTTTTGTTTCAAAGGTCAGTTTTGTTTAAAGGCAATTTGTTGTGAGTCAGTCTGAGGTCAGTTTTTAGTATTTCGCAGTATTTGATAAAATCTTGTTGTTATAATCTAAGTCTGCTTTACAAATTAAATATCGCGCGCTCACTGAAAAACAAGTTTCAATTAAAATAATTTTTTCATAGCAAGCTCTTATAGCGCGGTCTATACCTATATAATTAATATGCAGCAAGATCATTTCCAAACAGCTCAAACACGATAAGGTTATCTGAGTTCCTAAGGCCACCTTCCGGTTCCATCATCAGATCAGCTCCATGTCGTAATAATTTTGCATATGATTTACACATCCATGCAAAATTTAGCTCAATCGGCATCCGGGAAGTGGATCAAATTTAATTTGCAAGGTTTAATGATAAATCGTCCAGCGTCCTACTAGCAGGACTTTTAGTCCTTCCGGTAGGACGCACCTTTTTTAATGAATATTAGGTGAACGATCCAGCTGGCAGGATTTGTAAAAAAACAAGTAGATAGTCAGTCTCTTTCTGATTGTAGGAGTGTTTGTTTCATCGTTCTAGCATTAGTGTGAGCGAAATGGCTACGATATTTAGACGTGGAGATCGCGTGCGTTCGCTAGCATCGCACTACGATGCGTCGGGAACGAATAACGCCTGGAATCGTCAACAATTTGGTGATGAATTTGCAACATCTTAATGTTATGGCCGACATTTTATTATCAAAACCGTTTTGTACACCACAAAAAACAACAGAAAGCCAGCTGATATATATAGAAAGAAACACAATAACTTCTTCCCGCGTCCACGTAGACGAAACCGCGGTAAAATATTGAATGGTATAATACTTTATAAAATAAAAAATGAATTCTACAATCGTAATTACAACATTGAGCACCTACCAAAAGTATATACAAACATATCAATATATTATAAAAATAAATATATGTTACCTACCTAACCTTACTGTTATTTATAAACACAACAACATAACTTTTCGTTTATTTCAAATAAATAAATAATTAAAAGTGGGTAGTTCAAAATGTTTGTTTCCCCTGATTTAGTGATTCGTCTGAGTCGTCCTGCCAGCAGTCGGCGTACTGCCAGAAGGACGTGCGTCAAATTTCATACAAATTAAAGTCCTGCTAGCAGGACTTTAAAAGTCCTTCCAGAAGAGCTTCTAGAAGGACATTTTTTTGGACGATTTATCATTAAGGTCGTAAGTAAATAAAAGTTTGTAAAATGGTATAGGAATCGAAAATTTACAAGAAAACTTAGAAACATTTTCTTAATAATTTACGTACAGATAATAATTTTACATTTTTTTAATAAACTTTGGTTATAAAGTATGAATAAGCAGCACACTATATGTATATAATTACCATCGTTGGCCAAATTATTAGGGACAGTACTCAGATACGTAATTTCTGATTGAAACACACTTTTTGATCAAATCAGTACATTTATATAAGTTCTTTTTATTTGGTATTATTATTATTTTTGATATGTGGCAACACTGTGTGTACACGCGGTTTTTTTTTAAAGTGGCAGTACTTCTAACTTTGTTGACTTTTGTCATAATTGTTGAAAATTAGGTTCTAATATGTTGGTGAAAAAAAAAATAGTTTGATTTTACTAGTTTTTCCACATAATAGGTCAATACGTAAGTACGCCAGTAATGTTTCTTATTGTATTGCATTTTTAAAGTTTTATACGTTACTTTTTAATTGTTGCATCGGTATGTGATGATATTCTCAAAATTGCGTCTTTTTGGTATGGGCAAGGCTTCAGACACGTCTCTAAGAATACGTACACAAATTCAAACATTATTTTTGCACTACAAACATTCCCAGAGAAATATAGCAGCTATTAAAAGTGTTTCAAAGTCTGTAGTTTACAGAATTAAAATAAAACTCATCAAAACACACTTTTGGAACCACATTGTGTTAAAAAATATGGCATGAAAAGAATCACCACTCTTCGTTAAAAGTCCTAAAATCACGTATATCTCGTAAAAAGACTGTTGGTCACCTTACTCCGATTACAAACGACGAGAGCATATTTTTTAATAGGACTATTCATCGAGGGTAGGCAAAAGACGAGTTGATAGGTCGTCGACCTACCAAAAACCCACGCCTCATTGACAGGTAATGAAGAAGAGACTATTGCACAGGGCCAATCAACACCAAAATATGACTGTAGCAGACTGAAGTCGGGTAAAAATAATACTCTATATAGACACGTAGGTACATATACATTTGTACAATGTTAATAACCTACTGTCATTATCTGATGACTTAATATAATTTTTCAGACATGCTTCTTCGATGAATCGAAGTTTTAGGTTTTGGTGGACACAAGCTCCTTTGCCCTTTTACAAAATGCTCCTTTCCGACGACGCCCTGGAGAGTAGTTCCATGAAAACTGCTGTTTAAAGAGGGCTAAACCCCTATTTAGTATTATGGTTTAGTCTCTAACACGGCCAATGTCTGGGGGCGTTTACATATCGTGAAAGAGACCGTGAGGCAAGAACAGTACAAGCGAGTACTAGAAACTGAACTGATGCCGCAGCTAGTAGTTAGCAGCAATAGTTCCCTACTGATCAAGAGTCCATTTTTATAAATGAATTTGCATTGTGCTACAAAACCAGGGGTGCATACTTGGCTAAAAAACATTAATGTGTTACCCTAGCCAAGTAATTCACCAGACATGAACACTATTGAAAACATGTGGGAGCTCACCAAGCAGTAGATCGTTTAGTAAGTGATCTTTATTATTATAAGCACTAGCTGATTGCAGCTCTCATTAAAGAGAGATATAATAACACAAACTTGCAATAGAATGCCAGAATTTGCATAGAGAGCGTATCACGATGATTGGAAACTATAAAATTCGTCCAACTTACTCCTTATCTTTTTTTTTTCAAAAATATATAAATGATTTAGCTTTTAATTTTGTTGTTTTTATTATCTCAATCAATAAAGTCTATCAATAAAAAATTCTAGCCGGACCGACAACAAATCATTTGCCTGCTATAATTAGTTAAAATAATATAAAAATTTCGCGCTGTCCCTAATAATATGGCCACCTACTGTATATACGATAATTATGTACATATCCTTCATACATGTATGTATATTACCCAAAACTGCACTGGCCGTAAAACAATATACAATCACAAAACCGAGTTTGGTTTAAATCGACTTTTCCTGCAATATACGGAATTCTTGAATGACTTAACTAACTTCAACATAAAAGAATTTTAATCAAACTACACAATCTAACTGTAGTCGTTATCGGATCGAGAAATAATTAAATTAGGTTGCGATATCCATGCAAAACAATACTACTCACAACGTTCTATTACGTTTTAACGTTAAAGTTATTTTTCAGGAAGAAAACAAGTTTTTGAAAACCAAAAAAATCAGGCACTTTTCAAATTAAAATACCAATATTTATTTAAAAAAATAAACCGTTTTAAAAAAATTCAATGACAATTATCACTAAAATTCTATTACCTTTAAGGTAGCCTTTTAAAAATAAAACAAATAACAATAACTCGATGGGTCTTGACAGACGGACTAACGACAGCAAAAAAAAAGAAAAAAAATTAAATTCTGAGTAATTGAAAAAATAAAAAAACATGTATTTCAACAACAACACTCAAGCAAATCAAAATTCATAGGGTACTTCCCACTGAGCTCAAATCCTGAAATTTGGCATAAAGCATGGTCTAATAGCACAAGTATAGGAAAAAAATCTGCAAATAGTAAATATGTAGTTACGTCACAAAAAAAAAAATGCGATTCGGAAAAATCTTCGTCAATTAGAGAATTTAATGGTTTTCATAGGTAAGTTTGTACGGAACCGTACAAGTCCGACTCGTTCTTGCCCGGTTTTTTATTTATTGATAGGCATGAATTTGAGCACTATCTCATCTGATGGTAAGCAATGATCTATTCGACGGTGGTGCGCGCTTGCTTAGAAATAACCAATTTACTCTTGGCTTAAAGATCCCTACGTTGCAGCTCCGGCAGGGAATTCGTCTTTACCTGTATATATTATAAATATGTTCCCAAAACGTTTTGTATGTATAGGTGGGATATCCACTGTATACCGGTGGTGCAACGAAGATGGAACGGGCTAGGCGCAATTAAATTGTGCAATTCTAATGCACACTTCCCAAAATGTATACGATAGAAAATCGACCGGCTAGCAACTCGGCGGCAATGCCCAAGTCGTGGCAGCCTCGATTCGACGAGTGCATCATTGCTGATGGATTTTCTTGGCTCGCTTCTCAATCGGCTGCGTAGGCTACTCCGTAGACTAGGTATCAGGGCTGACTGCTCTGGATGCAGACGTAGAGTGTAACCTAAAAGACATGAAAATGTTAGTGCTGATAACGCTGAAATTGAGAGACGACGAATCGAATCAAGTTCGAAGATATCTGGTACCTACCCAACCGACATAGCCCGATAAATTGGCAAACTTAGAATCAGTGGGTAGGGCACATTGCTCTTTGGACAGATAGTAGATGGGCCGAAAGGTTCTGGAGTTGGACAGCGTACCGAAAGCCGCAGTGGATGGCGTCTCATAAGGTGGACCGATAACCTGGTGAAGGTTGCGGGAATCCGATGGATGCGGGACGTACAGGATCATTCATTGTGGCGACCCTTGGGGGAGGCTATGTCCAACAGTGGACGTCGATCAGCTGAAATGATGATGATGATTCGACACTTTGTGAAGGCTTTGTGACCTCTCTGTGCGTGATTATATCGACGATTCGGTTCTGACATGCCGAAGACACACAACTAATAATTCGATTAATTGGTTGATATGAATCATCGCTATTTGATTGGGGAAATATCAATTAGGTAGATTGACAAAATATTTATCTTTGCCATTACTACGCACATAGACTTTGTTGTTTATTTGTAGAGACATTAGGACATTGTTTTGGCTATTGAAATACTGTGTGTGAATCTTTAATATGCAGTATATTCACCATCAATATTAATATCTTAATATTCTATCTGATTTCGGTGACGAGACAATAATATATGGTAACCAAAATCTATTACAAATGAATAATCTAAGAGTAGGAAAATTAAGTTTAATATTTTTTTATTTCTAGAGTTCCGCACCTCAAAAGGAAAAAACGGAACTCTTATAGGATCACTTTGTTGCCCGTCCGTCTGTCCGTCAAGACCCTTTATCTCGAGAACGCGTGGAGGTATTGAATTAAAATTAAAACCATATACTCAAAAGTCTGCGGTCCCTTCAAACTGTCAAAAAAATCAAACTTCTATGTTAACGAATAAAAAAGATACGGCGGTTTATGACGCAAAAAAAAAACGTATTTTTGATACTCTCGAAGACCTAAATTCATAGTGTACTTCCCGTTGACCCAGAATCCAGAAATTTGGCAAAAATTAAGGTCTTATAAAAGCACAGGTACTTGTAGAAAAAAATCTGAAAACAGTAATTTTATTGTTACGTAGAACTACGTCACAAAAAAAATTATCTTCCTAACAACTATCATTACAGGTAAATAGCTAATGCGATAGTGCGGTCTTAAAATTAATATAATATAACACGTGAAAACAAAAAATAATCTAGTACCTACTTACCTACGTCGATACTTAAAACACAACACTTAAAATACACAAATATGTACCTATATAGCCTATTTTAATCAACCCTATAACATAAAATACACAATAGCGTTTTTGCGAATTCACTCGAGCTACATGTAAATATATCAATGTTTACGTGAAGCTGGTTAATAATTCGAATTACACGGGTCAATGGCGTTTTGGCAAGAATATAGTTTTTTTTTTATTTCTGAATTGTTTTTGCAATTCGGAAAAATCTTTGAGACTCCATTCAGGAATTGTAATTTGCACGAAACCCTAAATGCGCGATTCCGGCTCGCACGTTTTTTAAAACTTTTATAAAATTTACGTATATTTGACCCAGTTTTTGTTGCCAAAATTCTGATACGAAACCCGAGGTGAAGAGCTCCTCTGCCCGCCTCGCTCTTCACCGATTTTATTCCCGTAATACTTGTTGTCCACTGCCCTTGTTTACTAAGTACGAATGAACATCATCACGATACTAGAGGTCGACTTTCATGTTTTTGTATTTTTCATTTGAAGTGTAAAGCTTAGGAAGGAGTATACCTATCTACATGGTTTTAAGACTAAGTAATTCGTATTTGCTGTGTTTTTATAGATAGATACACTACCCACTTTAGCGTTTATTAGTATCCATTTACCCTGAAATAGGCCCGCAACTATGTTTTTGAATATTGAATTAAATTGATTTACGAAGATTTTCCAAATCGCAAAGAAAGTTTTTTTTTGGGACATAACTTCAAAAATACAACTTTTCATTAGGATTAGTGAACACCCCACATAGCATTGGTTTTCGGTTAAAACAACTGCTTAAATTATAATTCTCATAATTAATTAACATTTCAAAATTCTTTAACCACTGTTCAGTAATACCAATGATATCAAACATTGTTTTAAGCTATTGCATAGCTTCTATCGCGGGA
This sequence comes from Mythimna albipuncta, assembly GCA_929112965.1. Lineage (NCBI taxonomy): Eukaryota > Metazoa > Arthropoda > Insecta > Lepidoptera > Noctuidae > Mythimna > Mythimna albipuncta. The sequence goes on from OV815958.1 coordinate 34,360,018, forward strand.
CTTGAGCGTGGAGACCGAATCCAGAAATTCCGTAACGAAAATAACCTAACACCCCCCACTCATTTGGTTTTTGAGCGTGGTGACCGATAAGAAAACAAAAGAGTGAACAATCAATCAAAATTCAATTCAATGTGTGAAAGTGTAACTTCAATTAATATCAAAGAAAAAAAAAAACAAAGGAAAAAATACTGCAGAAATAAAATAAATAAATAATTATAATTGCATAAGTTGATAAAAATGCTATGCAATAGCTTTACCGCGGAAATCTCAGAGTGCCACACGTCTTTTTTTCTAAATAAATAATTCAATTTTACATTTGTATTGAAGAAAAACCCTGAATGTTCTGAAGAAATGAAAGTTCTAGGACCACAAGGAGTTCCTAAGATTTATATAAATATGAAAAATTTAAACCTCTTTTCATAAGAAGTACCTAATACAAAACTTATGATATACTAAATTATTACCGTTTTATTTGTGGATAATATTTCCTGCAGAAACAAGTCAGAAACACGAAGCTATTTCTATAATCTCCAAGTCTCAATTAACGGCCTGGAAATCTAAGAACTTCTTAATAGCATTCAGTTGATTTAATTAAAAGAAGTGTTATTAAATCCCCAAGCTGCAATATCAGTGAAATAAATCAGCTCGGCCAGATTCAAGCTTATGTTACTAACAAACTTTATTCGGCCACCCGACACCAGTTATTAGTATTTAAGCTTCAAGTTTTACACTAGTTTTAAAGTAATTATGAAAAGGTCTTTAGCAAGATTGAATACAAACAAGTAAAGTAGTCCGACTTTGATATAAGCTCAGAGGCTTCTTGAAGTATTTTGGGTCCGATGCTCCAGATTCAAGGATTATAGATAGACTAGATACTATTTCAATGATGTTTCTTAAGGATTAAGACTTGATGCTACAACTTCAAAGGCCAATTGAGATTGGGCACGCCACAATTATGGTGGTAAGCCTTTGAGGAGTGGCGGAAAGACCTCACGGCGTCCTTACCTTCCGCATGATGCAGGTTCTCGCCGGACATGGTTAGTTCGGGAGGTACCAGCATCGGATTCGTGCGGAGGTGTAGGGGAGGTACCGTAGAAGCCTACTGGGGCTAAGAGTCTGCTTCTAAATGAAGGCTGTGCCCCAGTGTGAAAGGCAACGAAGGAACGGGGTGGGGTCGTTTATTTTTTATTTGTTTTACAGGATGCATTTTGGAGAGTGTGCGCGAGTATTACATGACCTAATTTCGCCATCACCTTTCTATCATCGGACATCCCGATAAACGGCGAGTACCCTTACGTTTTTAACATCTCTACGGTCCAGACTAAGCGTTTCGTTTCGTCATTTAGGTATACCGCATCGTCGCGTTGCGTCCATCGAAAGATTGGAACAATTTGCCTGTAGCGGTCTTCTCGTCCAATTATGTGTCTTCAAGGCTAGGTTGAGTGAATATGCTCTTAATAAACTAGTGCGCTTTACTATCAATGAATGCATCAGTGCTTACCATCATCACACCGCATGTAGTCGTGTTGATGGAGAACGTAGCAAAACGGATAAGGGGCGCGGCTGCCCGGACGGCGCAGTTTTGTATGGGACCGTACGGGCGCCCGCGTAATGTAACGTTCGGCCTAAGGCTTTCGTTCGTTCCTTTATTTTTAAGCTGATAAGAGATGATAACAATAAATTTTATCTACCAATATCGAAGCCTTAACTAAAAGATTATGTTTATGCTCAATTCTTTTAGAAAGTGGTACATAGGTATGTTATGTATTTTGCTTTTATGCACAGAGTTCTTCTGACGAAATATACCTATACGAAAATTGTACAAGTGTGACAGATGCTAATTCAATGTCTAGCCAAACTGGACTCCAACCTCTTCTGTAGACCACATTTTCAAGATAGCATTTACACAATACACCAATCGAATTTCAACAGATAACTAGATTAATTAAAGGTTACATTAGTTTTATTTAAAGTAAATCTCTCTTAGCGAAATTACTCATATTGTGAATATTTTGTTCACCTGAAATACGGGGATGACCCCATCTCGTAAGCTGACTCACACCGTTGTGTAATTTGAAAGTAAGCACACAAACATCTTATCTTGGCTATCTTATCTTACTTTTAGTATAACCCACTTGTTAGTGGGACAAATCTCGTCTTTATCTTGATACGTTCTGGACACTGATTTGGTATGACATTTTAGCTAATAACGCGTCAGCCTTAGTTTTTATCTTTAGCGTTTTATGCAATGGTGACGCTTATTATGAAGTTCTTTTAATGATACAGTATCCAGCAGCGGTCGAAGCCTACTGGGGCCAAGAGTCTGCTTCTGAAAGGCTCAGCCCTGGCAACGAAGGAACGGGATGGGTTTTTTTTTCGCCCAAGCGGGGGATGTCATTAGATGATTTTTACCCACCAAAAAAAAACCTACCTAGGTACAGCATTCAGTAGTAGCAGCGCTGGGAAGCCTCTCATAAGGTGGACCGAAGTCCTGGGTTAGGTCCGCGGGAGCCAGCTTATTTTTCCATCAGGACAAGACAACTGTGTCAAAAGACTTTTTTCCAGCTCTATAAATAAACTGTCTAGAAACTGTTGACTTGATCGATTGCTTTTATAAGACGTTGTGGACACAGAATATTCAATCTCAACATTTGAATCAATACTCTAAAGAAAATGGCTATTGAATCTCGGCAAGTGTATTTACGTACTTTATACATTTTTGTACGTAACCGTACCTAAAGTAATTTTCTAGTATAGCAACAACGTTAATATAAGACGTACGTTGACGTTAAGATTTTCTCTATCCCGAATTATCCTTGGAAACGAGAGGTCATGACCTCAAGTTAATTCATAGTTTATTTAAAATCTATGTCGTCACTCGCTTTTTTCCTTCCTGATGACTAAATATCAACAAAAACCCTTTCGAAATGTATTTGTTGAAATATTTATATTCTAGAAAGGTTTTTTGTTATGACCACGAGCAACGGCACGATAAAGGAAACACAAAGTATCCGCTATGGAATATCAATGATTACGCTGCTACTTGAGGTGACTGCGTTTTTAGGGTTCCGTATCCCAGTCCAGTGCCAGCAATAGTCTGTTTCTAAACCTCCACTGTCTGCGCGTCCGTCTGTCAGTGGGCTCTATTTCATAAACCGCCAGGGTTATCCGAAAGGGCGCTCGAGCCCCGGTATGAAGGCTTAAAGGAACGGGGTGGGTCTTTTAGTCAGTAAGAGTCTGACACTATCTCCCGCTCCGCCCAAGGGCGGGGGATGTCAATGCATGATTTTTTTCCCACCATAAAAAAAGAGGTACAGTGGAAATTTCCACAAAATGTTATGCCAGCCATACACGGTCAAATCTGTCATCCAATCAGTATGACGCTACATGTTTGATCAAACAGATTTGACCGTGTATGGGAGTGACAACATATTGACAACATGTTTGACGGCACAATCGAATTTCAATTCTTTTGGTTTGATCAAACCGATTGGATCGTACAGATGGGACCGTGCATGGAGCAGTCCAATAGCCGTACTACAGGTTTGATCAAACATGTAGCGTCATACCGATTGGACGACAGGTTTGACCGTGTATGGCTGGCATTAGATGGAATGTGAATGTTGGTATGTTGGTGGTTAGATGGAATGTGAATGTTGGCGTGTTGGTGGTTAGATGGAATGTGAATGGTGGTGTGTTGGTGACGTGTGTGGTGATGGTGATGTATTAAATAAATGTGATGTATGTGTGTTAGTTTATTAATTTAGCATGTATACGTATGTTATTATTATAAATAACTTATTTTATTTTTTCCGCTTGAAGTGTCTGTTATTTGTTTCTTGTGCAAACCTACACCAGTGTTGTCTTTTTAGCCCAAAGGTTGACTGGTAGAGAATGTCTTGTTGCATTAATTCCGCCTATGTATTACTACTGTACATGAAGTTTAAATAAATAAATAAATAAAATGTGTTCTCGTTCATCCGCTATAACAACAAATAATAAAACCTTTCAGATACCGTCAATTTGAGACACAATAGTAAGACAATAGATGCGCGAACGCCGGCGTTCGCTTGGGGTTTAATGAATATACATTTTTCATAGCAAGCATAATAATAATGTTCTATACCTAGTATGTTTTAATGTACCGTCGGTTTTTTTTTATATATTACAGCCATTGCCGCTGCTGACAATTTGCTAACCAAACATTGTTATAATTTCTAGCTCAAATAGACCCAACCAGTATTTTTTTTGACGCTTTGAATCCCTGTCCCATTTCTCAATACGCTAAAAAAACCAGCCAAGCGCGAGTCGGACCTGCGCACGAAGGGTTCGGTACAATTATCTACAAAAAAATCATGTCTGTTGAATCGGAGCTCCACTTAAATATAAATTTTATTCTGTTTTTAGTAATGTGGTTATAGCGGCAACAGAAATACATCATCTGTGAAAATTTCAACTGTCTAACTGTCACGGTTCATGAGATACAGCTTGATGACAGACGGATAGACAGCGGAGTCTTAGTAATAGTCTCATAAGTGCTTTTGGGTACGGAACCTTAAAAAGTACGTATCTGTATTTACAACAATCGTTTATAGTAATAACTTCGACGATATCTCTACGCGATAGGGATAAATTGAATTAAACTATATGACGTCACAACATCAATGTCAACAGTGTGTAATCTAACGTATTTATAAACTTACTGCAGTTATATTATTAATAATGTACGTGTTCAAGTGCTGGACATGTCAACAAAATAAACAGACAGACAGAACTCTGTCTGTCTGGTAAAAATTTTACTAGTAATATTTTTTTTATCTTTACAGGCTTTTATTTAGTTTCACCGGTTCCGATGTATGTTTGTCTGTACATTGACATGGAGCTCATCTGATGATGGAACCGGGTGTGGCCCTAGGAACTTTGAAATGGTCTTCATGAGTAATAATTATACAGGGTTATTCGTAAAACACTGGCAACCTCACAGGACTATGTTACTTACATCATAAACAACAACTCTTGTTCTGTGACTTTTTACAAAAACACACATTTACCAAAAAACACAGCTTCAAGGTTTCGTTGTTCTATCTAACACATTTTAACTCTATATTTTGTCTTTATGAAGCGACGCAAGCACATCAAGCATCCTCACCACCCGAACCCGTCCACTATTGTACTATTGCTTGCTTCGCATAGACTTCAATTTAAATACTTTTATTTTTAAGTCATAGAACAAAAGTTATTGTTCATGATGTTACACAGCCCTGAGAGATTCTGGTAGTGTTTTATAAATAAACCTGTATAGACCAGGTATATAAACAGGGCTAAAAATATTTTCATTGAAAATAATTTTCTATGGTCTTCAAATCCATTATGAATGTATTTATAAGGTATAAATAGATGTAACGGTACTAAATTATATTTAATGAATATAGAACCTGACAATTACCTACGAAAGACAAAAAGCCTTGAGTGTTTATGAAAATATGATTGTATTGCTACAATTCTATTGTATCAGTAGTTATTTTAATTTTATTGTTTTCAAAATTATATTATTATCATAAATGAGAAAATAACTTATTTTATTCCTGCAAAAAAAAGTAAACTGTCTTCGCTTACGATGTTTTTAAAAAAGCTCGATGTCTTAGAAAACCTAATCGTCAAACTTCACGGGATAAATTGCTCCGTGAGATGCACTGCACTGCTGTGGCCGTTGAATTTGATAGCCTTTACACATAGATAACTAGGATCAAATTATCGGCTAGTTAGCTGCTATGATGGGATGAGACCACTTCGCTTAACTAGTGGGTGACACAGCTGACTAAGTTCTAATGCGAGTTTGGACAGATTTAAGGTGGTATTATGAGACGTAGAAGATTAATGTTTGAATCAATTGAGCTAGCTAACTCAAAAACCACATCATCGCTTACCATCAGCTGAGATGTGGTCAAACGCGAACTTATCCATTATAAAAAAAAAAAATTCAAAAAAGTTATTTATGTACACCTAAATACTTAAAAGAAAAGAACAAATACAGATTACAAAGGTGCTGCTTATTTCAACGGCAGGAGAGTTGAATGAGAAATTTAGACACTGTGTATAAATACGAGTAATTCGTAAAAGAAAAAATGGATTAAAATTAAAATACATATAAATATAAAATATATAACTTTACGAGATAGTAGAGTAGTAATGTTCTTTTACTAGCTTTTTGAAGACGGATATGTTTTTAGCATCACGGATTTTTGCTGAAAGTGAGTTCCACAGTCGTACTGCATGAAAAGAAAAGGAGTTGGAATAGAAATGGGTTTTATGGGGAGGGAAATTGAGATGGTGTTTAAGGTGGGATCTACATGGGGCATCGGTAGGGCGTGTGAACGAAAAACGATCACGTAAGTAGCCAGGATAAGCAGGTTGAAGAGAATATTGTACAAGAGACATAATACCCGAGTGTTCCTATGAAGACGGATAGGGATCCACTTGAGATCCTTGTGGAATTGAGAAACATGGTCGTATTTTCTAAGGACGAAAACAAAACGAATGCAGTAACTTTGCAAACGCTGAAGCTTGTTTAAAAGCTCCTCAGTGGCATCCAGGTACCAGTAATAATCGACGATCGGCTGAATTAGTGTTTGAGCTAGATATATTTTGGTTTAAAATAGGGATTTTAGGTTAAATTGTTAGGTATGTATTTGCTTTTTTATATCTACCTAAATCATTTCTTTTTATCAACCTATATTTCATTAACTGACCGGAAAGAACGGAATGTGACATTAAATTATCTAAATTGGACCAAGATACTGGGATATTTGTAAAACACTAACAACCTTGCAGGACTGTATTACTAACATCATAAACAACAACTATTGTTCTATGACTTTTTACAAAACATAATACATTTACCAAAAACAAACCTTCAAGATTTCGTAGTTCTGTCTAACACATTTGAAACTCTGTATTTTGCTGTATCTCTCTGTACTTACGGTCCCAGCGCACTTTTCTCGTAATCACTATCACTACATAGTATAAAACAAAGTCGCTTTCTCTGTCCCTATGTCCCATTGTATGCTTAAATCTTTGAAACTACGCAAATGATTTTGATGCGGTTTTTTTTAATAGATAGAGTGATTCATGAGGAAGGTTTATATGTATAATAACATCCATTAAATAGTGGAGAAGTACTGTTATTTTTGAGGTTTCTAATGTGATGTCGTAAATAATTACATTTTTTCCGCTTACATTGCAAACGCAGGCTGAACCCTACGAGTTTTATCAAAATAATGTACTAAGTATTGTACACATTGAAAAGGTCTACAGAAAAGTCCGTGATGGTATATGTCTATCTCTTATGCATAACCCACAATAACTTTTTTTTGTCATTTACTTTTTACGACAAATAATGGCTAATTTTCGAAGCGATTTTAACCAATACAGCATTAATCCTTAAACAATTAAATACCTTGAATACATTGTTCATTTAATATAGATCTATATGGCCCTTTACACCGTATGATTTAAGTGAATATTTTCGAAGATATTACAGATTTAAAAATTGCGGGACGTAGCGTTTGCGGCGGTACCGGCCGGCCGCCCGATGCGGCAAGAGCGTGCCTCTTCATGGTATAGGGAAAGGGGGATTGTTTTACTCCAAATTTAACGCGTGCGGGCCACGGGCAGTAATGAATACCTAAATCAAAATTACTGAATCGATTTTAATCACATAGGCTATATATTTTATACCCGTGCGAAGCCGGAGCGGGCCGCTATGTTTTTATATACAACGTTCACAGTTTTTCTGTAGTGTATTTAGTATCAGCATTGCACCCGTGCGAAGCCGGGGCGGGTCGCTAGTAATAGTACAAGCAAGCTACCGAAATATTGTTATTACACCTAGCAAACATTCGCACCATTTCCGTGTACTCGACATTGGAATATTGATACACCATCATGTAAAGATAAATACGTCCGCACCTCCGAATTTTGCTACAAGAACACGTGACGTGACGCAAGCACACCGACGACCGACCGACTAGTGAGGGTCGCCCGTAAATAGGTCAAGTTCATGTTCAGCTACCCTCCGCTATTGTACTATCGCTTGCTTCGCGTAGACTTCGTAATATTTACAATGTTCAATTTAAATATTTTTATTTTTGTATGGAAAACTGATGAACTAAAATATAATAATTTTTTTAAAGTCATAGAACAAAAGTTGTTGTTTATGATGTTGTTAACATAGTCCTGAAAGGTTGCTACTGTTCTATAAATAACCCTGTATAGTTAGTTATAGTGTACAGATTTAAGGCGTAAAGTCCTGATTGATCTTTGCGAAATATTGATTGATTTATATATGTTATGTAGTACATTCTAAAGTTCACTCTAACAATTTTTTGTGGCGACATATTTCAAAAGATCAAAGGAGTAACGAAAACAAGCGAAAAAATTTGTTGTTATTTTTTTTTTGTCAATTTGCCAAAATTAGGTACTACCTTACGAAAAAAAAAATCATATGTTAGTAATGTTGTACATGAATAAAAAACATATAGTTTTGTCAAACCTATTGACTTCGCCGTTACCGAGGGGAAGTCTTCAGAAAGTGACTGTTTTAGAGTACTGCTTGGGAGTTAGGGCCTTAAAATACAGGGACATAGCGGTTGCGGTGGTATCAGCATTTTACCCGTGCGAAGTCGGGACGGGTCGCTAGTGATATTATAAAACAAACTCCCGTACCGGTCTGTACGCGTTGTCTGTCTGTATAAACGCGATAAACTCAAAAACCAATGAACGGATTTGCAGTTTCCGCCAATAGACAGAGTGATTAATGAGATGAGGAAGGTTTATGTGTATATTACATGCATATCACAGTAGAGCAAAGCGGAGAATTTCGAAGATTTATAACACCCCTGCGAAGTTGGGGTGGGTTGCTATTTAATTTTATAAAATACAGTGCTATATGTACGCGCTATGAGACTGAGACACGTGTTTGATTCGTAGGTAGGTGCTTGGCTATTTATAAACTAAACTATGAACTTATGACTCCAAAAGTACAGTTACTTTATGTAGATAAATATATTTACCTATCAAAGTGTACCTATACCAGTTACAGCTGATAATTAACTCGTAAAACGTTGGCCCAGCGTTACTGCCTAATGCATAATTTTAATTTGGGAAGTGTGACCTCTTCGCCGAGAATTCAGCAAAGAGCCGCGTTTTAATGACACTACGTACTATTGATTATCATAAATATATAGCTATAGAATGCACAGCACCTGTTTTGTTTTAGCTATACTTTTGGTAAGGGTCGTACAAGAAAACTCGAATATTTAGTGCACCAGTTTCAAGTTCAACGCTCTGAAATTGTCTGGCTGGAGGCGGCGCGTGTGTTTTATCATTCAGTTTCCTTCAAAATGTTTGAACTGAGTGGAGCTGATACACGCGTCATGTTCGTCAACGGACGACGTTAGATGACAGTGCTCATCTCTTTACTGCCCGTGGCCAATTTTTATTTATTTGTTTTATTTGATTAATTGATTTTTCAAAAAACCCAAATAAAAATGACGCAAAAAATATGCAACATTTTTTTTTGTAATACTAATATCATATATCAGAGTGTCTATTGAGTTTCTTGCACGTTCTTCTCCATAGAGATCTGAAAACTATTTGACTAGGTATTCAAAAGTGTCTGTAAATGGTTTATTTTGAAGTAAACATGTTTTGGTTAAATAAAGCTCGATCTGGCTATTCAATCATTGTAGGAAGATTGTAGGAGAACATTATTACAGAGACAAAAAAAACGAAAGATAGTTTTAAAAGAAAGTCACTATTGAAATGACGGCTATCAGAGAAAAAAACACATTGGTTTAGGAGGCTCCTTTTCCACTTGCCTATCGTCAACATCGAGCATGGTTTACAAGCCTGTTGCTTCATCTGACTCAATCCAACGCTATGTTTGATGAAGAGGCAATGAAAAAGAAAAGAAAAAAGAATGATAACGCCTGAAAACTCTGTTAACATTCGGTAATTCCGAGATTTGCTTAATATTTCACAAAACTTGTTCCATGAAATAGGTAAGTGTTTTTTAAAACCTTTAAAAGTTTTTCAGAAAAATCCAGAATCTCGATTAAATGTTTTTATTTTTGTATTTTTAATATATGAGTACATTATGGAGGGCAAAAAATCACGTAAAATAGCGGATTTTTATAGGTCTTTATTAGATTACTTTTACACTTTATGTTTTGATATCTATATAAGCGTAAATAATATCCACAAGACACCTGTGTATCCAAAATATCTAGAGAAAGCGTGTGTAGCGGTTCTATGAAAATGTACCTCGAAAAGGACGCTCTTAAGAATTTTCAAAACCCTCTCAGTGCTCGCCTACATCTTAAAAGGGAGTTTTATGCAACATTTCACGTTCCTAACCTATGTAGTTTTGGCTGTACGTTGATATGTCCCCAAATCAAAACAGTTTATGTGTTTGTCATCTATCTCATTCTAAACGTTATGACCGATATGGATGTTTTGCGTGTTCCTATATTTGAGTGGATCCCTGGATGGATTGAAAATAAAATTTAACGCTGTAGGTGGCGCAGCAATAAAATTGAACGCGTTAGGTGGCGCTGCGGTGGTTGTTTCTCCTATGCATAAAGCTGGTTTTTCATCAGACAATAAATTGAGAACTCGATTGCAGCGCCACCTAACGCGTTCAATTTTATTGCAGCGCTACTTAACGCGTTCAATTTTATTGCAGCGCCACCTAACGCGTTCAATTATATTGCAGCGCCACCTAACGCGTTCAATTTTATTGCAGCGCCACCTAATGCGTTCAATTATATTGCAGCGCCACCTAACGCGTTCAATTTTATTGCACCGCTACTTAACGCGTTCAATTTTATTGCAGCGCCACCTAATGCGTTCAATTATATTGCAGCGCCACCTAACGCGTTCAATTTTATTGCAGCGCCACCTAACGCGTTCAGTTTTATTGCAGCGCCACCTAACGCGTTCAATTTTATTGCAGCGCCACTTAACGCGTTCAATTATATTGCAGCGCCACCTAACGCGTTCAATTTTATTGCAGCGCCACCTAATGCGTTCAATTATATTGCAGCGCCACCTAACGCGTTCAATTTTATTGCACCGCTACTTAACGCGATCAATTTTATTGCAGCGCCACCTAATGCGTTCAATTATATTGCAGCGCCACCTAACGCGTTCAATTTTATTGCAGCGCCACCTAACGCGTTCAATTTTATTGCAGCGCCACCTAACGCGTTCAATTTTATTGCAGCGCCACCTAACGCGTTCAATTTTATTGCAGCGCCACCTAACGCGTTCAATTTTATTGCTGCGCCACCTACAGCGTTAAATTTTATTTTCAATCCATCCAGGGATCCACTCAAATATAGGAACACGCAAAACATCCATATCGGTCATAACGTTTAGAATGAGATAGATGACAAACACTTAAACTGTTTTGATTTGGGAACATATAAGTATGTTTCTTCCCAAAAAATTCCACATTTATTGGCTCCTTTGTTAGCTTATAATATACACGCAGTTATTGATAATTTAACTGAGATTGTTAAATGGCGAATCAGTATTTTCTAGTATACTTAATAATACCGAGGGAAGCCTAATAATAACATTTTATTATACGCTACGCTTTTGTGGCAAAATTCTAGATGAGTAAATGTTAATAGATGTAGAATGCTGTTTAATGTAAATAATTTTTCTGTTGCCAATACGTACCTACAATAGATCATCAATAGAGGGTAGCACCTTGATATTATGTAATAATTCTTTATTATACAAGGTAAGGAAAGATATCACTGCCTGCTCTATTGATCGCCTATGTGAAGTAGCATGTGCAGAGGTTGAAGGCCGAACTTCTTATATGTCTACAGACCACCTGCATCACACTTGACATATTTTTTATTAAAATAGAAGAAATACTAAATAACTTATTAGATAATATAGCGGTAGTCTCTCAACAACCAATTTTGATGCGCAAGACATAGGCAAGAAGGAACCGGAGTGGGTTTTTAATCAGTATGAGTCTAACACTATCTCCCGCTCAGCCCAAAAGCGGGGGATGTCATAAGATGATATTACCACCAGAAAAAAACCCAAATGTAAACTGTGGTACTTTACTTTATACAGTATGCCAAGAATTTAATAAGGCCTGTTCAGTTAAAAAGGTCCAAATCTATATATATAAAAATGAATCCCTATTTCCTTGGCCACCACGCCATCACGCGTGAACGGCTGGACCGATTTCGCTAATTCTTTTTTTGTTGTGTTCGTTATTGTGAGGAGAAGGATCTTGAAAAAATAAAAATTAGGGTAGTGTAGGGTAGAGTAGAGTATGGTAGTGTAGAGTAGAGTATGGTAGTGTAGGGTAGAGTAAGGTAGAGTAGGTAGAGGGGAGTAGAGTAGGGTAAAGTAGAGAAGAGTAGGGTAGAGAAGGGTAGAGTAGGGTATAATAGGGTAGAGTAGGGTAGAGTAGGGTAGAGTAGGGAATAGTAGCAAAGTCGCGCGGGCAAAAGCTAGTAGATAATATATAATTCCTCGGTACGTGTGTTCGGTAAGGTGTTCAATAAGTAAAACTAGGTAGTTAGTTGAACGCGTAATAATTAATTCAAAAACCTTGCAGCAAATGTGCGTACAAGACGATAACGAGTAAACGTTTAAATATTTACGAAACTTTAGTTCTTACTTCTAAATGAAGACAATACCGCTAGACGATCATTCCTTCTTTGTCAAAATTATCTAACAAAAGTTCTTATAGATTTTATATTCATTAATTAAGCAACTAAGCTATTCCGTGGCTGAATATAAAATAATGGATACTCGATACTGATTCATTCAACAAGCGCGAAGCTCTTTAACGTTTATTAGCATCAATGAATTATTACCCAATTAGATGTCCAACACGATACAGTAAAGATTTAATCAATCGCTACCATTTTGTCCTGCTATCTATACATGGCGCTATCAAGCCAAATCGTAACAAGTGTTACAACTCATAGACTTAGTAAAGCAAGGCTGATTTGTATCGATAAAATAATGTCACTGATAGCGATTGTTATCAACCAGCTGATACGTAATCGGTGCACACTACACACTACTTTTAGGTTCCCATATATTGTTGATCCTGTACTAAATATCAACCAAGATTTTTTAGGGTTCCGTGAAAAAAAAAAAAAAAATTGTTGGATGACAAAAAACAGTTATACAATACAGAATCAATTTACAGTAGTTTTATCAGAGAAGTAAAAAAAAGTATAACCCACACCATTGTCCACGGAATAGAATAGAATAAACTTTATTGTACACCAAAATAGTAACAATTTCACAGAAACCCTGTGTGCACAATGGCGGTCTTATCGATGAATGCGATGTCTTCTATACAACCTTGGGATGGAATATAAGAACTTAAACTAAAAAAGGGGGTAGCCTGTCGTGTACTTCAAGCAATATAAATCCAGGGAAAATTAATTAAAGGGAAAAAAATAGTAATATATAAGTAGATACATATATATAAACACATACAATATGTATATGTATATCATGTGTTACACAATTAAATGGAAGCGAAAAAGAAAAGAATAGAATAAAGGTTAGAGATGGAAGAAATTAAATTACCAGAGTAATATTAGAGAGAAAGGTAATGTTCTTTGACAAGGAATAATACGTGAAGCAGGATTACGAACGCGTGTCAAATAAGAGTAAAAGTAATATATAGGAATATATATACTCTTACAATATTATAAGAGAAAAAAAAGATATGACTTCATCCAGCAGATGACAAGCCATTCTTCTAAATTCAGATTGAGAAAGCGCGAAAATATCTAAATCTATAAAATGTGAGTTACATGTTGCCACCAGTTGGCGGAGAGGCACCCGCACCCCAGCATTCGTCCTACAACGTGCAGTGTAGAACAATCGAGGTACGCGCACCTCCCGCCGGACAATATTTCTAGGTACTACATAACATAACTCGCTGGAGAGTTCAATACAGTTGAACTTATTGTTACATATACCATATAGGATCAAAACCATGATTAATGAACGTCTAGAATCCAAGCTTAATATTCGTATTTTGTAATGCTTCAACAAATCTGTATAAGATATTATTGTTCGGAAACACTTGTAGTGGGTGGCACGAAGAAACCCCTTCTGTACCATTTCTATGGAATTCTTATATTTTTCATAAAAGGGATACCAAATGAGTACCGCGTATTCTAATTGGGAACGGATTAGAGTTTTGTATAGGAGGAGAAATGTGGAAGGTTTCTTGAATTCCCTGCATGACCGCATGACAAAACCATACATCTGAAAGGCTTTATTAATTCTGTTGTCAAAATGGGTATCCACTCAGCACTAGCACTCAGTTTTATTTAATTTTTATGTCGTTCAGAGTATACTGTAATCAATTTGTTTTTTGTTTTTAGTAAACGATATAAAATAACATTTAGGAAGACTAAGATGAAGTTTATTATCAAGATAATGCTGTGAAAGCCTGCATAAGTCCTCTTGCAGTAGCAAGCAATCTTGAACGGTCGTACAGGCCTTATAGATATTAATGTCATCGGCATACATTAAGATTTTAAAATTAATTATACAAGATTTTATGTCGTTTATAAATAATATAAAAAGTAATTCTACAATTCTTCATAGGTCTTGTTAAAACTACAAAATCTAATTGCGTGTAGATCATTCACTGAACCGAAGCCTTGTGCAACGTATAAAGACAATAGAATAGCACGGTAAGGCTGCCTGCCTACGTCCGATAATCGGTGACCGATTTTGTGGAGGAGAAAAATAGAACACACTAATAGCAATAGTGCAACGCACACGTCCTACAAAAAGTCGGTCAGAAATAAAGAACAATGGTACAAATATACAAAATCGGACCGATTATCTGTACTACAAAAAGTCTGACGTGGGCGGGCAGGGTAAGGGTTAAAAATCCAGATGTTATTCTCATCTAAGAGGAATCAATATTTGGCAATAATACCTCTGAAATTAGCAGTATTTCTGAGTCCCAGGACACGGGCCCCAACAGAGATTTTATTTTATAGTTATTTTATCTTAATACCTGTACTTATAAAAGATAGATACCTTGAAAATGATACGGAACAGATGCGACAGACTAGCAGGCTTATAACATAACACTTAAACAGGCAATTTTACGAACATTACGCTAAAACCGTGTAACAATTTTTGTTCGTATCTCTTATCATTTGATGGGTGTTATCATTAAGATTGTTACACGAAATTCATAGTTGCGTAGTAAACAATTGATGGGTCATTCAGAAATGTGAAAATACATTCAGATCGTTCACGGAACGTGATTAGATTTTTGTAAAAATAATCGAATTTGCATTTGTGATTACCGTCGCGGTCAAGATGGATATTGAGTTTGAATGTTACAACAGCTGTTTGTAGAGAAACAGTATATAATGTGTATTTTAAAGCCTGCAAGGTTTATAGCCTGCTAAATATAGACGACGATGAATGAAATTGTAAGAGGTATGTGATCAGCTTATCTGCTGTTCAATCGTGTTGACTGAGATGTCTTTTGGCCAGAAATAACAATAGCCCATCGAAATAATTCAAGTGATACTCAACAGAAGATTTTTGAAGACTCTTTATAACCGGGGGTGAACTCAAAAGTGTTTTAACATCTATATATATGTATATATATTATAATTGATGCCTGTTCCTTACCATAAATAATAATTACAATTTAAGTAATGTATTATACGTTCTGAATGAACGCAAGGAGACGACAATAATTTAGTATGACTAACAAGCAAAGCGGGGTGGGTCGCCCAAAAGAAAACGTTAGCACTAGAACATCTAGAGAGGTAAATTAAATGTATCTACCTCTTTACTTAAAAGTTGTGCGTGCTTGGGTAGCTATTACGATTTCCAGGAACATAGGAACCATTACATCATTGTATAGGTATCATAAAACAAAGTTCTCTACCGCGTCTGTCTGTATGAACGCGATAAATTCAAAATCTACAGAACGGATCTTCATGCAGTTTTCACCATCAGATATAATTTTTTCCTGCACTTGTGTGAAGCTTCGCCCGACCAAGCTCTCTAATATGACATAACTAGGTTTACCTGACAGGCTACATGTAGGAAGAGCTAAACAAAATGTGAGACCTACAATTGCCGTCACGGATCTTGAACGCTGGCTTCAAGTTGAGCAGAAGTCAAATATTCGGTCTCTTTAGTGGTGCGAAGTGAGACGCGGGGGCGGGTAGTGTTAGTAATTGGCCGCGCCATCGCGTCATAGACGTCACTCCTGATTTGTTCCCTGCGTTGCTGCATGTATCTAACAACGAAGACGTTTGGCTCGCCAATGTATGGAATGCGCAAAGCGATCCCCACTCTGACGCCGAGCGCTCAAGATCCGTTTCGGCAATTTTACATAAATATTGAAACATTCATTTATCGAACGAGAAAACAGAGCTGTTCTATGAAGGTAAGGTGCTTACTGTACTTAAGTTACTTCCCGTGTCGTTCCATTTCGTCGACATCTTTAAAAACAACTGTCAGTACACAAGTTGCTTTTCGTCAACGATACGTAGTCGAGGGTCACGGTCGCGACGGCTGAGGATGTCCGTTCACTCACGGGTGCGACGAAAGACACGAAGGAACGGGGTGGGCTTTTAGTCTGTAAGAGTCTGACACTATCTCCCTTACTATTCTCCGTACTATCCTTCACAGAAGGAGCGACCGCCTCTTATTCCCTCTCGATCCCGGACCATGGCTTGAAACCCATGCTTTTTGTATATTAGGCACTACTTAAAGCAAGAGAAAAAATATTTAAAAAAACCTAATCTTGTGGAATTGGGATTTTGTATCTTTTTTTTCGCGGGAACGCAATTTTGATTTGCGATTGGATTGCGAGTATTTAGTTCAGGCACAATGCAGAGGAGAACACACGACCAACTAGGAATTTACAGTACAGAATTGATTAAGTTTGCATTTTACTTATTTGCTTTCCAAACAAGGGAGGGAAGAGGGAGCGAGGAGCCCGATCTTTATAATTTTTAGTGTTGAAAATGCTACTTGTATTAAGTTGTTTCTAGAAATTGTGATGTATTGACGAAACGGGAAGTACCTAGGCGTATTGAGGCTCGTAATCGATAATAATAATAATACCTACAATCCTACATATCAGTTGATTATGTACATTATAGAGATTAAATATTTCTTCCGGTCGTAAAAGTGTCGCGGCAATATAGGTAAGCCAAGGAGTATGAAACAAAGTGGTTAACCTTATGAGGTAAGTAAAAGATAAAACTATAATTTATAGAACGAGGTCTTACTACGACCAGCAAGCGATTAGTTAGTATATTTACTAACTAATGGCGGATTTTACAAAGTAAGTACATCGCCTCACATGGTTTTAAGCACTAGGTCATATCGGCTAAGGTGTGATCAGATGAGGAGTAATTAAAGTGGACTGGTTTCATAGTTTGTTTAGACATATTAGAGTAAATTGCTACAAGTTTTTTTAACATTGCAATAAGTGTAAGGACGTTGAAGTTGAAGTCTTCTACCATAAAGAATTTAGTATTTATTAAGGTATGTACCTCACCGAGACGTTAAGTCGAGCCTGTCGGTTCGCGCAGGCAAGAAAATGTATGCATCACTTTTTTCAAGGTGGAAAATCATCCAATGACTTCTCCCGTTCTAGGGCGGACCGAGAGGGCGTGGCAGACTTTAAAAAATCACGCCAATGTTCCTCCTGTGTTTTGCGTTCCAGGACCCACGGTTATCTTTTCGGAAGTCAACCCCGAAAAGGGCCTAAGCCCACTGGGCCACCAAACCATCCCAGAAGGCTTCAGCTGGATCCCTATAGTTTTGCTGATACCTCTTTGAGGCGCCTGAGGAACACCACGCGTCATTGGACATTGCTCGTCGTTCGCAAGCTCAAGCCTACGGTGGCTGGAAATCCAGGTCGAAGTCTTGGCGGCTAGGATGTGAAAACGTCCCCTAACACGTGCGGCCGCCACCTTCGCTACCATTATTTAGAGGACTTACCGCCTTGATAATGCCGTGCCCAATGCTTGCAGCTCTGTGGTGTGTTCCTCCCCTGGCCACTGTTGGTCACGCAGTCAACGTCATGACCTGGCTACACCACCATGGCGTGTCAATGAGACACGATCCTGAGTCTTAACTATAACCAAATGTGCTAGAATTGTCCAACAGAAAAGAACTATTGAAATATGATCGATATATGAAATAAGGAGCTACTTCCTATTTTACGACTCATATGGCAATTTTTCTCCGATATCACATAGAGCACTTTGCCAGCGACTTCGTTCGCGAGAATGGTTTCATAAAAACTTTAACACCCCTTATGAGCGGCCAAGTCGAGGTACATTTTCATACGTTTTTACGTGATGATGATATATTAATATTTCTCCAGATATTAGGGATTTACAGATATTTTGTGGATATTATCTCACCTTCAATGGATATCAAAATATAAATTTGTGTAAAAGCAACCCAGTAAAGACCTCTGAAAATCTGTTATTTTGCGTGAACTTTGGCCCTCCCTAATGTACTCATTAGTAAAAATATAAAAAAGTTGATCGATAGAAGCCTTGCACATTTAATTGAGATTCTGAGTGACGACATTTTTTTTTAAAAAACTTAAGTGTTTGAAAAATAATACATATTTCTTGGAACAAGTTTTGTGAAATACCCGAGTAAATTACGGAATAACCGAATTGCTAACAGAATCTTCAGGTGTTATCTATCTTTATTGCATTGCCTCCACCATATATCCATATATCCACTCTTCTATAGCCTTTTCTATCGATGTATTTTTTAATATGTTTAATATATGGGGATATTATGGAGGGTCAAAGTTCACGTAAAATAGTAGATTTTCAGAGGTTTTACTTGATTAGTTTTACAGTTTATGTTTTGATTTCTATAGGTAGAAGCCTAGATAATATTCACAAGATACCGCTCTCAAGTGTATCCAAAATATTTAGAGAAAGATGTGTAATAACATTACAATCACTTAAGAGCGGTTGTATGAAAATGTACCTCGAATTTTCAAACACCCCTTAGTGCTCGCCTGCGACGCCTACGTCATAAAAGGAATCTATATGCAAAATTGTGATGTACCTTATTACATCAGTCAGTTTCTTGTTTAATATATATTCGTAAGATTAGAGTTTGAAGCGAACTTATCAAGATGTCGACTAATTACAAGTTTTTATTTAACTTATAATTTTAAAAACCAAAGTGAAACTATCAACTCTAACCGATTACTGTTCTGCAATTTAGTATACCTATGTAAGTTGGATGACAATGACTTAAGATGTTACCATGGAGTTGGTCTGATGTTGGAGTCGGATAGTGTTCATAGGAACCAATGAGTGCAACGAGATACCATCGCGCTTGAGCTCCTTGGAATTGTCTTGAACAGTATACGCGATAAAAGCCAAGAAAGAATATTATTGAAAACTTATTCTAAAAATAACTTATAATAATACTAGGCAGACCGTGAAACAATCTAAGGAGATGGATAGTTTACGCTCCTTATAGTTCTGTTAAGTTTTACTTTCTCAGGGTTTTACATGAAACAGACACACCTTCCATTAATTATTTCAGGATTAGTACAGTGCCTGGAGCAAAAATTATCAAAACTTAGGATTTTTTTACTAAGAACTTTTTTACTCAAACCAAGACTGGTCGAACTATTGTAATCATCATTTTTAATAGGAAAACCGTTTTATACATATTAGCTAAACATAATATATTTGTTTTTTGAATTTCATCTGCAGTAACAAAAGTCCTAGATGAAAACCGCCAGGCACTGGACTAAATGGAATTTTTCACTCGGAGATGAGTTGCAATGCTTTGCTTTCTACGACTCGCTCTCCATTATCTATTGGAGCTAATATACAACAAGTAAACAGAGTCGTTCGAATTCCAACTCATCTCCGAGTGAAAAATGTGGTACCCAGAAAAAATCCTAGACTTCGATTAGGTTTTGTAGTGAGATTTTATTGGAAAACTTACGAGACAAAATTTATAGACGGAATCCTATCATTGAAGTATAATTAATAATATGAAATTAAGTAAAGTTATTACTTGAAATTGATAGGGGTGATTAATTTCATACTAGTACCTAATTAAATGCTTTTGGTGCCTACGTAATTTATACACTCTACATACTAATGAGTAGGTACGTTTATCTGGTCCGTAATCCAGTTGGGCAGGTCTAACTTTGAGAAAGAGGTCAATCGTCGAATCCGACTTGGCTGGGCAGCGTTCAGGAAGCTGCGCGGTATCTTCTTGTCCAACATACCACAGTGTCTTAAGACGAAAGTGCCAGACAAGAGTGTGACCAGTGTGTGTTGCCAGTGATGACATAATATGGCACTGAAACAAGGTCGCTTACAATGCCTCATCAGAAGGCTTACAGTCACCCAACAGACCATGGAAAGGGCTATGCTCGGAATTTTCTTGCGTAACACATCAGGTATGAAGATATACGCAGGAGAACCAAGGACACCGACATTGCCTGGAGAATCGCCAAACTGAAGTCGCAGTGGGCAGGGCATATTGCTCGTAGAACGGATGGTCGATGGGGCCGAAAGGTTCTAGAGAGGCGACCGCGCACCGGAAAACGAGCGTTTGAATTCCTTCCACAAGGTGGACCGCCGACCTGGTGAGAGTCGTGGGAATGCGGTGGATGCGAGATGCACAGGATCGGTAAATATTTCAAAGTTTCAAAAAATAATCAGCCTTATAGGGAGTCGGGGCCGCGGCCGTTACCACTGGGCCACCACGGCTTACTCGTAAACTAACGTACCGCAAAAGGAAAAAACGGAACCCTTATAGTATCACTTTGTTGTCCGTCCGTCTGTCTGTCTGTTTGTCAAGACCCTTTACTTCGAGAACGCGTGAAAGTATCGAGTTTAAATTAAAACCATATACATCAGGTCTGCGGTCTCTTCAAGCTGTGAAATAAACAAACTTCTAAGTTAACGAATTAAAAAGATACGGCCGTTTATGTTGCAAAAAAAACGTATATTTTAATACTCTCAAAGATCTAAATTCAAAGGGTACTTTCCCGTTGACCCAGAATTCTGAAATTTGGCACAAAGCAAGGTCTTATAGCACAGATATAGAAAAAATCTGAAAGAAGTAAATTTGCTGTTACATACGTCACAAAAAAAAAATGCCATTCGGAAAAATCTTCGAGACTCTTTTTGGGAATTGTAGTTTGCACGGAACCCTCAGTGCGCGAGTCCGACTCGCACTTGCCCACTTTTTTTTTAAATGCCTCGCAATAAGAAAAATCTTGAATAGTTCTTGTTTTATTTTAATAGAACCGCTGTTACGGGACCGCGACATCGAGACCTGGGCGGAGTTCACACAATATACGAGTACTCAGAGACTACAATCGGCTCTTAAAAAGTATTAAAGTTCAGTCCTGACCGGAGTGCAGTCGAACAGCGTTTTATTTATTTATCGACCAAGCTGCCGTTTCAATAACAACGTTATTAGTTATTTCTCTAAGCAGTAAACATACTGCAGTGTGGGATAGTTATATGTGTAACGATAGTTCTCGAGAAGGGTAGCGGGTTGGTAGAAATACCGGCTATTTTTTTGTTAATTGCAAAATGCAGTACATGAATTGGGAATTGTGAGCAAGGCTTTTTCATTATTTCACCAATCATGGGTTTAGTTACCAAACATTTTTGTGACCTAACTATAAATTTTTAGTTTTCAAATTTGTTCTTATACTTATACTATAAGACCATGCTTCAAGCCAAAATTCGGAGTTTTAGGTCAACGGGAAGTACCTTATGATTCCTTTATGTTTTTTCTTTATTAACTTAGAATATTGCAGATTGCAAACCTCAGTTCATAGTTTTAATTTTAACTCGACACCTCCACGCGTTCTCAAGATAAAGGGTCTTGACAGACAGACAGAACGACGGACAACAAAGTGATCCTCTAAATGTTCCGTTTTAATCCTTTTGAGATACGGAACCCTAAAAACGACGGCTGATCTTTACGGTTTGACAGTAACTATTCACCTCCCCGTATCTGAAAGAAAACTTTGAAGTAATTACAATTTATACTTTAGCCTGAAATCCTGCCTTTGACATTCAATTGTGTCCAATGCTTTCTCAACTCCAATTAATTTAGAAACCGCGTGTAAGTATAGCTACATAATGCGTTAACTAAATATTTTTCAGACGCAGTTTCATATTATTCGTTATGAACTTGAATATCCCCGACGTACGATAACACGACGTAAATATGTATATCTATCACCTAATATTTTTTTTTTATCTGTTATAAACTAGTACTTGACTGCGATCCTGCCTGATGGTAAGCAGTGATGCAATCGTTGATGGTGAAAGGCACTAGTTTATTAAGAGCCTATTCACTGTAGCCTTGAAGACACCTAAATTATAATCAGACGGGAAGACCGCAGCAGGCAAACTGTTTCAGTCCTTCGATGTACGCGGTATAAATGACGAGGCGAAACGCTTAGTCCGGACCGTAGATGTTTCAACAACGTAAGGGTGGACACTCGCCGTGCGTCGGTTTGTCGGATGGTAGAAATGAGATGGCGGAATCAAGTCATGCAATTCCTGCGCACACTCCAAAATGCAATCTGTAAAACACCGAAAGGCTGGCTACCCTACGCCTGTGCTCAAGGCTTTGAAGAATTAACATATTAATTTGATAAACTAATAGATAGCTACCGGAAAACATCGTGGTCTCGTTACTACATTATTCAGTGGCCTTTTTCCTTCATTTAAACGTCACAATGATATCTGTTGCGACCTATTGTGTCTGGGAGTGTCGACGTTTTAATGATCAGCACACAAACTTGCCAATTACACAGTGTTTTACACTATTTAAAATATAATCAATTAAGTATAGTCCCATTCAGCAGTAGATGACTTATGACGCCGTAGGGTAGGGCGGGGCACAAAGATCCAATTTGTCTATTACCAATCATAGCTGGAAAAACCAAACCACTACAACACACATATCAAACAAAAATTATAGAACCATGTTTGCCTCAATTCTCGGTTGATTAATCATTATAGAAATATGTCTTTTTTTATTGTTTTTGTAAACCTTCTGTCCCTTTTTACCCCATAGTAGGGGTAAAAAGGTCCAATATCTCGTTTTGTTATTTAAAGAGTTTTATGAAATAATCACTACATAAATAGATACGAATCAAAAAAAAATTTTTTTTTTTAAACGGTAAAAATACTTTTTTCTTTGTTTCGTATCGTTAAAAAGATCAATACGTCACTGGTTTTAGAGATATTTAGTGTGGATGTGAACCATTTGAGCCGCGGACCTTTAAGCCCCGCCCTACCCTACTCACAAGTCCTGTCGTGCATACCCGTCCTTACAAGCTCGTACCTAGATGATACATTGAATAAGTGTTTCGTTAGACGTCACGAATGGCTCTGTTAGGAAACTAGAACCGTTTATCTAAATTCAATGCTTTCAAGAACATTTATTGTAAGGAATAATACATTAAACGTTTCATAATAATAGACTGAAGACAAGAAATTGCAGCTGTACCTACTTGCTTACTTTGGGTATAGATTTAACTCTAAAAGACTAGTAATTAAGGATATGCTAACAGCTAGACAAAAGTGCAAATATTTCGCTAATCGACTTGTTAATTCGACGCTTAACATTTCTTAAATGTCTAAAACGAGTCGGACATGTTTGCTAAGCACACTACTGACTACTAATTCATGGAATTCATTTTGAGAATTAACTTTAATTTTCTATGAGCATAACTGTGGGTTGTTTTGGTAAATGACAGTCTTTTAGCTCATACAACTAAGCGTCTGCAACATTTATACCGAAAACGTTTCTGCAACACTTTAATATAATTTGACTAATGCAGTGACCGCTCAGAGTTAAGTGATTAACGTCAGTACGGAAACCTTTAGTAATTATGTTTGCTAAATGCATTTTGAGGCTAACCTCATCATACGTACAAGCAGATTTCACGAAGTGCTCATTTCTATGTGTGACGTTTACTGGCCAAAATGATGAGAAGACTCTAACCATTTTCCGGAAGAGGAATCTGAATGATTGAGAAAATAACGTTTGTGACTTTGGCTCGAGTTTATCTTTACATAATATTATCAATATGACTGACTGTGTCTGTATTAAATAAAATTATTTGCAGAACTATTGAGTAGAAACCTTAGAGGAGGAGATAAGAGATCACAATTAACTGTAAGAGCCTATGGATTAGTCCTTACATACTATAAAACATGGCACCAATTGGCCTCCACGGATTTTCATTCAGTTTTTACCAATAGACATAAATTTTTGAAGATGGTTTATTTAAGTGTATAATATAGTAGTGAAAAGCAGAGAATTTCAAAGATTTTTAATACCTATGCGAAACCGGAACGAGTCGCTACTAGAGGAATAAATCCGAATTGCGAATTACTTGCATACCTATCGTAACATACGTACTAGCAATTCGATGCCTCGTACTCGTAATTCGATCCGGAAAATTTTCTAAACACGCATTCGCAACATGGCTCACAAAAATATTAGATCTCTTCTAATCATTTGACATTCCGCCTTTCGATTGACTTAATTGCTTTATCTGAGAGTCCATCTGCGCGATCTAATAATTATAGCCATACAATGATCAATAAATAAATTGTTCGGTCAATCGAATTGAACCATGCCTGACCCAACACAACAATAATATTTCATTTAGAATGATGACGCAACGCTCATTTCATTTTCACTTAAGATCTTACAAATTAATAACGGTAATAGTCAAATACGAATCAAAGTACATAAATTTACCCTCTGGCAATGCATCAAATGAAAATATTAATGTATATAGTCATCTTTAAACCAATTTTGTGAACTATTTGTAAACTGTGCGCTGTTTCGTCAGTTGCAACTTCTTAACGTGTTGCTAAGATGGATATGTAAACAAAATAAGGATGTTTATGATGTATAATAATGATTTGTTAATAGGTTTGGGCCCACATCTGACATTCTCACAGAATGTAGTTCGAATAGTTTCAATAAATTAACGACTGATACCAAATGTTTGCTGGACTAGTATATTCTAAGTTTAGTAGACAAGATAATTAGGTAGAGCAGTAAATAAGTTCTTACTGCATCGTATGGCTGAACCACCACTATGGTGAAGAATTCCTGTAGGTACTAACATTAATTCAGTCTATGATTAAACGCTTAGACCAAGGACTATGACTGGTATTTCATATGAAAGCCTTCCAAGAATATTCAGTGATTCGTGCCAACGGTTGGAAACGATTGACGCGTGGTGGTATGAATAGCCCATTAGGTGGGGTGGTCGATGTTTTGTACTGAGAATGGGCAGGGAGCGCCGAGACTTTGGAAATCGCACCATCATACCCGCTTTACATGTAAAACCAGCAGGAAGTTGTTGGTAAGAATTTATGTCAAAGTGATTGGGATTTTAGATAATTTGATAGGTAAAGCATTCCAAACTGCTTATTTAAATACGTAGGTATTTATGATTAGCAAAATTAATAAATATCGTAAATCATACAATGAGTAATTCTTAGAGGGCTTCCCTCGTATCTGCTGTACGATTAATGATAATAAATAATTAATCCATCCGCCGGCATAATTGGTAGCGGGGTTGATTGCCAAAAATCTGAAGTTGCGTTTTCGTGAAAGTTAATTGTAATATAGGTAAGTATTATGTAATTTAGTAATTTGAAAGATACTTACTGGTTTCTTCTTCTGCATCGTCTGAAAGGTCTGAGGACTTGTCTTCGATTTTCTGAAAATGAAGAAAATTGAGTTAATTAGTAACTTCAGTCAGTTATTCAAATAATTGTAGAATGGTGCGATGAGAACTCAAACACTGTGCGATGAGAAAAATAGTAAAAGCATAATTAATTACGACTACATTATCAGGCGAGAGTAGTAGTAGATAGAGAAAAAGAGGTACGTGACCTGGGTGTTATGTTTGATTCGGTTTTGTCATTTAGCCTCCACTATTATTATATTATTGTACCGTTAACGAACTGCCAAACCATTCTAAGATCCGAAAACTTTGTTAACACTGTACCATTCCCTGGTTTGGTCTATATTTGAGTACTCTCTCCTCTGTGTGGTCTGCGAGCTTTTTAAGAGTGTTATAATACTCTTAAAGCTCGCACAGAATTTGTACAGGGAAAGGTCATGCGGCGTTTTTGACGCACCTTATAAAAGTTCGCGTATACAGACCAAATTAGTTTTAAATTAAAGAAGTCAAATGTATTTTTTTTTTAATATCTCACGGGAGAAAAAAGTTATTCAACATTTAAAAAGTTAATAAATTTGCTACTTGATGTTAATAAAACAGATGTTATTACTTTCTAACTGACGTCGAAAAGGAGGGGGTTCTATGTTCGGCTGATGTATGTTTTTTTATGTATGTTTACCTATATCTTGGTCAATGGCGGACCGGTTTTGAAAATTATTTTTTTTGATTGAAAGATTATGCTTCCAAGTTGATCCCATTGAAATATTGTTATGATCTGATCCTGAACTTCGAAGATATGGAACAGAACTCCTTATAATACAGCAGATCTGTCTTATCAAGTATAATTGCTTTATTTATACGTGTAGTTGATGACTGACTGAAAGAAAAGGGGGATGTATCAAACTGATCTGATGATGAAGCCGAAAGGTAAATTAATAAAATCTGTTTTTGTGATTATTAGAATCGTTATGAGGTGCACTCTGGCTATAAGGTATTTAAGTTTGGCTGAGTGGTACTTTTTAGTAGTGGGTACCATAATTAAAAAGTGTAAATTTAAAAACATTAAAAAAAAAATACAACCGACTTCAATGTAAAAAAACACTGAAAAGTTCGGAAGTCGTTTATAAATAACGAAGAGACAAAACTATTTTAGAAGCACCTATCTCCGAAATTAAAGTAATTTTGTACTTTTTAGTGTTTTACTTTAAAGTCGGTTGTTGCTTTAACTAAATGGTAATAAAACAGAAGTTTTTACTTTTAGCATCATCGCACATTTGGCATTAAGATAAAAACAGTTAGGTACCGAGCGAAGTGTGCATGAGGTTGGGTAACTCTCTGGGTATCGAGCTAAATAGGCTTGGTTAAGTAGAACAGACCTCTCTAGGTCATCTTCGAGATACCATTAAAAAAAACGAGAAAGAAAAAAGTAGATACATTTTTGTTTTTCTGTTGGAATGCATCGCAGTTGTACGTCATCCGTCGTTTCGATCTGTGCGTTTACTCCTGTATTTCAGTTATCTATCATTTTATCGACTACTTGTGCGCGTTTTATGGACTATTAGATTTGCTTGACGATTGGTTTTCGTTGTAATGGAAAGACAAAATAGTTGTGTCGTCTATTCGAATAAATTCATTCATTTAAAAAGGCTTTAAAAATGCTTCAATAATAATAAATAAAATATGGGTTGCAGATACATTTATCTACATACCTTGCCCTATTTCGTCTGTGTACGCCGTGGGTCAAATGTCCGAACAAAATGCCCAATGACCTTTGTCAGAGTTCGCAAAAGTGTCCTCAAACTTAAAGTCCCCAATTACAACCAGCGAATCACATACTTTCATATTAGACTATTCAGTTTTGAGAGGAGATGGGTTGGTGATTTAAGTGTATTGCATGAAATTGCTAATGGCTCCTTAGATTATTATTATTTAATTTGATTAGTTAAACTTTCAAATACTAACTTGATCTGTGCGCACGCCACAATTATTTAGTATACCCGCTATTCGCAATTATGTCTCTGAAAATAATCCGTTACCTAGCATAAACAATACGCCCTAAGGTAGACTTTCAACAGTTTTAACGAATTTAGAAATTAGGTACCTATTTGTATAAATTGTATTATTTATTAGCTTCTCCATATTACTTTCTATACACTAATGAAGCATGTTAAACATTGAATGCTGTGTACAGTATTAACTGGACTTCAGATTTATGTACTGTACAGTAGGCACAACGGATCTTTGCGCATTCCATACATTGGCGAGCCAATCGTCTTTGTTGTTAGATACATGCAGCAACGTAGGGAACGAATGAGGAGTGACGACTATGACGCGATAGCGCGGCGAACCAATCACTAACACTTCGCACCACTAAAGAGACCGAATATTTGACTTCTGCGTAACTGCTTAAGATCCGTTGTGCCTACTGTGTGTTGTCTTAGTCTGTAGTCTGTCACTGTAGTTATTTAAAAAAAAAAAAAACAATGTTTTTTAATAAAGAAAGAAATTCTTTATTGTACATAAAAAATATGTGGATATTTTCATGTTCATGTACAGGCGAGCCTAACTCAAAGTTGAGTTTTCTTCCAGCAAACCATTGAGTGATAGAGAGAGATCACAGTAAGATCCAGTGCACAATTTTAAAGTTACAAATATAAACACATACTTATATAATATAGACATAAATACATATATTTACTATGTCATACATTAGAATACTTCATAAATTAGAATGAGGCAATAAGACACTCATTGTACCTACGCAGGCAGGTCGAATCATCCACAATGCAAAATATTTATTCTTAACCCCAAAACAGACATTAGGTACATATGGTTCCGAATAAATTACCATTTAATGAGAATCTCTTTTGTTTATTATTGTATCGGTACGGAACAGCTACAAACCTCGACAGAATTTAAACTTGACGATATTTAAAATAAAAACTATTATGTTTTCATTTCAAATATCCTCATCTATGTACATCCAAGCGTATGTATATTGACGAGTATGTTAAACAATACTGGGTGTGAATGTAAAAGGGTCCAGGATCCTTAAATAAAACCGTCACAATGCCCTGAATTAACGGATGGAAACCTGTAGTATGGAGTGCTTTATCTAAGACCGTTTAGTATCTAAATCATTCCTAATATAGGTAGGTATACAAGGTCCACTAATGCTTATCGGTTATGTTTCTATTTATTCCATGGGGAAAAAAAACCTAGCAGACGAGTCACCTGGCAGTAATCGCTTACCGCATAAATGATATATTTATTTTGCAAATAGGTTTTACACAATACTTTCACTCAAAAACTTTTTCGTTAGTTTAAATTGGATGAGGTTGGTATTTCCTAGTTCAGTGTTCTGTTTTTTTTTTTATCTTCAAGGTACACCTTAGAAAATCTTTAAAAATCATTTTTACAGATATATAAACAAAACAAAAATGATTCTGAAAATTTTAATTTTAATGTGCGCTCCATTTTTCGTTTCTGAGAGTTCTTCCTGCTCGTTAATCGGTCAAAAAGGAATGCACCCGGAGAATGACTTCCGAACCCGGTTCATAGACAGATTGATCTTCTTACATTTTTCTTCAATCTGTCTATTAAGTTTATGAAATAATAGTATTTTTCCAAGGCACATCAACTATTGCACCACCTACCACCAGTGTGTATCGGCACATACTTCGCGGAACACTGTCCCAGTTGACTACTCTGAAAAGAAACCAAAAGAGATTCCGAATACCACATTCGGAAGCAGCTTTTTCCTATTTCCTTGTACTTAATTCCGAGTTGCGTAAACGAATGTAGTAGTAGCCTTCCTCTCCTAGAGAGGAGGTTTGAGTCTCAACAGAGGATCCATTAAAAAGGCTGATGCTATGTAGTAGCCTAGGCGTCTGATCAGGGCCTCAAGTCTGCTATTACAATAGTGTCAGAATAGTAATTGTCGATTTTGACAAGTTTGGTAATCTACTAATATAATGGCGTCATTATGACTTTCCAATGGTCAACCACTGACACTCCATTGAAAGAAGTGGCATAGAATAATAATCTCGTACATAATGACAAATAAATATTTGACGTATGCGGTAATCTGCAAAAACTTTGACAGTTTATTTGATCAGTGTTCTACCATTAGAACGTTATTGTGCAGTTATTGGTTTTAATGTTCTCGATATTATCATTCTACCATAACTCTATTACGATACCATTGATTATTACGATTAATTATGAATTAGCAGATTACGAACTTTTAGCAAAATGACAATGTGATCGTGTTGAAATAACAAATTTATTAAAATAGCAGACTTGGGAGGAGGTCAGGTTTAGAAGTACTTACCTAGTTACTCCCGTGGACCCTGAAGTCCATAGTAAACACCCATTTAAAATTTATTTCATGTAAATATTGAATTCATGAAAATATTTCCAGTTCCAAGCAAAATATCTTTCATTTTGCAGTTGATGGAGCTCAGAAGCCACCACGAGAGCTGTTAAGGGCTCTAGAGGTCGAGAAAAGTTTAATTAAATAATCAGCGTAGCAGCGACTTTTACAAATTACATAGCGTTTTATTTACTGCAAGGTTTTGTATGCAAGGAAACTTCAATTTATATATATATTACAGAATCCGTTTTCGAAAGCTATGCTGTGCCAAATAATGTCATTACTTTTTGATTTATTATTGTTTTGAGTTAATTTTATTGGACTGATGACTTGGAAGAACTTAGCTGGATGCTACAAGCACAAGTCTAGTAATGATGAAGATGTTTATGGAGTTCTATGTTCAGCAGTGGTCGTTTACACTGCGTACATGATACTTTACGGCATGCTGTGTTCCACTTATCAGGCATAACGTCCACGATGTTTACGAAAAATAACTGGATAAGCACCCCCTCAAGTGCTGTAATTGTCAATAGAGACCATTTTGCTTAAAGACATAATTACTTTAATAACGCTGTGAAGCTCAGCATCAGTCCACTTAGAACTAGAACCCCGCTGATCCTTTGACAATAATACCTATTACTTTTTAGGAGTCTACCTAGTACACCGCATCATACCATGACCATGTTAAGAAAGTATCAAGCGCAGAACGAAAAACGAGAAAGCGTTTTGGGAACATAGGTATTCATTATGCATAAAGCTAAGGATTGAAATTCCCTGCCGGAGTCTGTGTTTCTTGATAGCTACAACTTGTAGGTTGCAAGCGGGCTCCATCGTAGGCGTATCGCTTTCCATCAGGTGATATAGTGGTTAAACGCGAGCCTATCCATAATATAAAAACGACACTGTCTACTATATTCAATTCACATCAGCTCGTCTCTCCGCGATACTTATTCATTAGAGCGTATCATACCCGCACATTACGGTCATCATGCGCGTTTATAACCAGTACCAGTACTATGTTCACCGCTTCATCACCTGCACACACCGATTTGATATGCATGTTATTTTTCCGGTGTCGATCCTTTTCGTGCGTGACGGAACGTTCTAATGGACATAGTCTCATACTTATCAATACAATAGTGATTTGTTATATAAGAGTGCAAAGTTGCTTTTCAACCGCGTGCTCAATTTTGATGACCGAGCAAGCGAAGGATGCTAAAAGCGCAGCGAGTGGTAATAAATTAGAATCCTGAGCGTCAGCGAGAGAATCAAAAGAGCAAGGTAAAAAATCTTTGCAGTCGAGTGCAAAACGTAACTTTTCATCCCACCTCAGCGAGGAAATGACTAAATATAAAAAGAAGTGTACCAGAGAGGTTTTCAGTCTGAGTTTTTAACAAATTAAAAAAAAGTTGTATGACAAAATTTGGTACCATGGAGGTAGAAGTAAATAGCAACATAACATACGTTCGTTCAAAATTCAATTTACTTTATCTCTCTAGAGAATAAAAACGGCTTTTGCTCTCAGATATCGAAGAGCAAAAATACTCTTTCCGAGATGGGGGGATGAAAAACATTATTTGCCTGACAAGTCCCTAGTACGATCATGATATGATTATGATCATCGTACGATAATGGGCAGACTATACTAAAAGTAACTGTGAACTTTAAATACTTGCCATTACCCTTACCAGGTATTCAAAGCGGAGTGTGCCTTGAGCATTGATTGGGCTGTTAGGCAAATAGCAGTTTCGCCAAAAAGTGAGTAGGTATGTGAAAAGCGGGAAATAGTCCAACGCCAGCAAAATTGGCAATTAAAGTCTATTCAGCAGGTGGTATGCACTTTTATGATTTTATGGTTAAATTAGCAGAATAAAGCTGTAATTTCCATCCGTATTTGTATTTTATTAGATTCAGAACAGTCGATGTTAGATAAGAGATGCAACATCAAAGATAATTCAAGTACAAGTTTCTTCAAATATTTGTAATACGGCAAAGCTTCCTAAGTCCAGAAAATCTGATATAGCTATAGTAGAATGGAGACCAAGACCGGAACCGAATCACCGATATTAATGATCCAGTTTATGTATTATGTCACCTGCCACCGATAAATAAATCAGAAAATTAACACTGACGCATTTGTGTATGACAAACACGCGGCCAGATCAAAAATAATCACATGTTGGAATTAAAGTCAGTTGAAAGCAGAACGATTTAAAATCGCAATATTCATTCATCAAAATTATTTTTAGATGACATAAGTTGTGCGTAGGTTTAAATCACAGACGACGAAATGCACGAATAAATAGAAAATATCTATTTTATATTGGAGGACCACTTGACTCCATTGCTCAACTCATCCTCAAAAATAAATATAGGTGTTACAAGTAGCTTAGCTCTCGTTACACGTGTCAAAATTTATCTTGATTATTATTTTAGGATGCCTTACGTCGCCGCATTGTCGCGGTATAATGGTGGATAATAACATGCATTGTAGACTAGACTGTATCTGATAAACGTGGAGACATACAGTCTCATGGTTGCGATAAGAAAACAACGCGGCTTTTGTCTGACTGATGCAGACGTACTGATAATTATTTAAAACGGATGAATAGTAAATACGTTCTGATAATCTAGGCTTTGGCTACAAGGAAATGAAGCTTCAGAAACCAATTTGGTAATTTTCCGGAGTCGGTAATAGCTTCAAGCATGCTTCGAGAACAACAATCGAATCGAGACATCTTGACTTTTATTTCCAATTCAAATGAAGTTGATACAATCATTTTTCCTGAACTCATGCCTTTGAAAAGCTTTAGAAACTACTACTGCTTTTAAAGTAAGAGAGTCTTTATAGGCAATTGGATTACTTACGTGAAATTTGGTCTTCTAAAATCGAGTAGGTCCAAAGTAACCGGTTGAAAAACTGTCGGAGAATAGAATGACGCTTTACAAAGTAGAACTCTTTTCAATAAGTTGTATAAATTTGCGAAATCTACCACCGCAAACGGCAGTTGCACTAGCTGCCCTCAAAGCACCATATCAAATTTACACTCCAGACGTATTTATCAAAACCAAAACTACATCATTCAGTATAGTTTTAGGAATTTCCTTAAAATTCGAATTAAAGTAGGTAAGGCACTTAGGTCGATGTAGGTAAATCACATTTTCATTATTGTGAGTTAGTCACCGCGGTTGTGTTTTTAGAAATAGGTACAGGAAAATAAGTGACGCGCGTCAGCGGTGTAGTAAATCAGTTTTTTAATTATTTTTAAAATGTATGTTTTTTGTACTTGTGGCTACTGGCACTTTCTGCTTAAAGCCACAAAAACCTTTGAAGTTCTAAAACCTTTGAAGTAGTATACAATTGTGTATCCGTCAGCTACAACGTAACTTTATTTTTCAAATTAATAAACTCCATTAATTTTATTGAAAACAATTTTATGTTTTACAAATTAGCTGATTGTTCTCCATATTCTGCGGTAACATGCGCAGTCAAGGCAATGGTCAATTTGGACTAGGAAAAAAAAGTGTTGTTACCGAAATGACACTGCTACCATAACATACGGAGTGTCTCTGATATCGACGCACAAATTAATACCATAGGATCCAGTACATGATTCTAGACCCCCCAGGGGTGGAATTCTTCGTCGGCTTTTTCCACATTTTTGAAAAAAAAAAACTGGTCTTTTAAGCTATTGCATAGCTTCTATCGCGGGCCTTGAGCGTGGAGACCGAATCCAGAAATTCGAAAATAACCTAACACCCTCCACTCATTTGTTTTTTGAGCGTGTTGATCGATAAGAAAACAAATGAGTGAACAATGCTGTGGGTGGGGTTAAGCAGCTGTTGACTAGGTCTGTGTTTGGATGGGTGGGGTTAAGCAACTGTTGGCGAGGTCTCGTTTTGGATGGGTGGGGATAAGCAGCTGTTAGCGAGGTCTGGTTTTGAATGGCAGGGGTTAAGCAGCTGTTGGCGAGGTCTGTGTTTGGATGGGTAGGGTTAAGCAACTGTTGGCGAGGTCTGGTTTTGGATGGAAGGGGTTAAGCAGCTGTTGGCGAGGTCTCATTTTGGATGGGTGGGGTTAGGTAGCTGCTGGCGAGGTCTAGTTTTGGATGGGTGGGGTTAAGCAGCTAATGGCGAGGTCTGGTTTTAGATGGATGGGGTTAAGTAGCTGTTGGTGAGGTCTGGTTTTGTATGGGTGGGGTTAAGCAGCTGTTGGCGAGGTCTGGTTTTAGATGGGTGGGGTTAAGCAGCTGTCGGCGTTTTGGATGGGTGGGGTTGAGCAGCTGTTGGCGAGGTCTCATTTTGGATGGGTGGTGTTAAGCAGCTGTTAGCGAGGTCTGGTTTTGGATGGGTGGGGTTAAGCAGCTGTTGGCGAGGTCTAGTTTTGGATAGGTGGGGTTAAGCAGCTGTTGGCGAGGTCTGGTTTTGGATGGGTGGGGTTAAGCAGCTGTTGGCGAGGTCTGGTTGTAGATGGGTGGGGTTAAGCAGCTGTTGGCGAGGTCTATTGCATAAGTTGATAAAAAATGCTATGCAATAGCTTTACCGCGGCAGTCCCCGAGTGCCACAAGTCTTTTTTTTTAATTTAAACTGTGTAAAATCGTTATTCTATAAAACACAAAAAAAAATTGATTTGAAAATTAATTGATTAAAAAGTTATCGAGGTGGATAAAATTGTTATTCTAATCAATCTTGATGACATTTTTAATTTCAAAGGTAAGTACCTAAGTCATTCATTTTTTTCACTAAAAATGTAAAATAACGATTTTGTACAGTTTAAATCAAAAAACGTAATCATGTACTGGAACCATGGTATCCGTTTGTGCGTCGATGCCAGAAACACCCTGTATTTTATCGATGTAATCATATTATCCGATGGCATCAGCTTATTTTTAAAAGCAGGAGGAAATAAGATATACCTTTTTAAAAAATAATTATCTTTTGTTTATTAAAACGCTTGATAATATCTTATTTATGAACCCGTCCGTAATTTTAACATTCCATACTTTTTCTAGAGCCGATATCAATTTAATTTCTAAATCGAAATTAAATCGAAGGTTATGTCAATTGATTATAATTTTCTGTTATTTATTTAATCTAAGATCAGCCGCTAAGAGATTTTTTTGGTTGTATATTATTTAATTGAATTAAGTTGTGAATTAAAAAAAACATTAGCCATCTTCAAATTGAAATTGCTGTAAATCGATCTAATATGGAGCCACCCTATTTTGACAAACAAGATTGTTTACTTTTTTATGTACTTAATATTTTAGCCTTGGATACTAAGCCTTTTAAGTCTATTCGGATGAATAGTTAATATGAATATGTATGTAAACATTCTGAGGAATTAATGTTTGAATAACTAAAACAGCCTCCGAGTAAAGTTAAGTAAGTACCTTCACTCAAAGATATGCCGCCAAAAAATATTTTAGACATACCTATTTTTGTAATGATACAGATTACTTTAGTTTCTCCGTACTTTAAAAAATATATTGAATGCCATACGTAGTGATGTTCATTCAGACAAATCAAACGATATATGTTTCATCAAGTTACGTTTTATTAAATTTATATAGTCCAGGCATGTTAAGAGTTACGACCATTGTTCTTTATGAATTATTTCTTGTTTAAAATGATGTAGACGTACGTAAAAGGTGGCAATGTGTTTAGCCTACGGTTTAAGAACACTCAAGCGTGGGATCTACAATACCATAAAATTAAACAAGGAGAATGTTTAGCATTTATCAATGTTCTTGTATAAATACATTTAGGTATCTCTACGACATAAGTGTAGTTTCCTTATAAACATAAGTAAATAATGCTTGCCATTATAACATATTTTTGATTTATTCCCAGCACTATATTTTGATAATTTTACGTTATTAATGTTACTTTCAAGTCAAATGTTTGTGCTTATACTCAAGGTTAACTTGGCGAAGACCATCTATCGTGTAGGACCGTGTACGCTCACTGTAGTGAGCAATACGACGAATTTTGAATGTCTACAACTGACAACAAATGACAACCCAAGATATTAAGAGGCTGCTTTTCCACTTGCCTATCGTCAATATCGATCATGGTTTAAAAGCTTGTTACTACATTTAACGCAATCCAATGCAATGTGAAAAGGCAACGCTAAAAAAGAGAGGTACCGTCTGAAAACTCTGTCTGTCTGTTAGCGTTCGTTAATTTCGTGATTTACTCGAATAATTTAGAAAACTTGTTTCAGAAAATGCGTGTTTTTTTTTAAACTTTAAAAGTTTTTGAAAAAAAATGTCGTCATTTAGAAATGGCGACAATATAATTTGCAAGACTTGTTATACTTTTTAATCAATTAACAGGATGGTCCTTCCTGCCATACTGCAAGGACAACATAGACGTGGCTACTAGCGAAAAGCACCCCTACAATCGAATGGCCATCTAACAGCCCAGACTTGTCGCCGATCGTGGAAAATAAAAATAAATCTCCGTAAAAATCCATCAAAATCGAAGAGCGACTTAAAGGCTAAACTCTTCGCTGTCTGGGAGTCAATTACGCGTGAGGAGTGTGCAGCGTTGGTTGCCTCTTCGCATTAAAGCTGTCATTGAAAGCAAAGGCGACACAACTAAGTGGTAGACGAACTATTTTGCGTGAGTGAGAAGGGTAGACGAATACTTTTGCGTTATGTTTTTATATTTATTTTTAATTTTTTGTGTAATGTAAAGAATTTCAGTTGTGTCAAAATAAACTTTAAAACGTTCCTCAAATTGTGGTTTACTTTTTATTAAACGTTCTTAATTATTTTTCCAATATTTACTTTCTATATTTTACGCTTTGCACTACTTTCCATACTAGACGAACTAATTTGCATCAGGGCTCGTACGTGCCTCGTATGACCATTATTGATCACGTAAATAAAAGAAGGATAAAATCTACAATAAGTACATGGGCGGAATACAGCTTTTCCACATGAAATCTAATATACTTAAGTTGGCAACAAATTGCCATGTAATGGAAAAATATGGTTATGATCAACTAAGAGGATCTGATTACACCGTTTAAAAATAGTGTTCCTGGACTGGGTTTAAAGCAATTCGTTTTGATAAAATCTTTTAGTCACGAAACTGTTTTCAATCTCTAATTTATACCGGACTTACCCGACAAACACTTATTTTTGCAACTTATAACGATTGGAGTCTTTAATATGAAAAACGACAGCACACATTGAAATGCTGTTGAAACACACAACATTTATAGATTTTTTTCCATTAAACGGTCTTGCCCGGTATGGTAGGAAATTCCGTCTACTCTGCCATTTTTTCAAAATGTGTATTAATTTAATAAATCGACAACGGTAATGTCAGTATTTTTTAATAGTCCATTAAATATTGAAATCTAATAAAATTGCCTAAAATTTTATAGAAATAACAAAAAACGTCAAATAAAGTAATGTTTCAATGAAGTCTTCGCCCAGTTGACTTCATATAAATTTATTGCATTGGGAAACTGTCGACACACAGTCTGAATTTAAGAATACCTACTGTAAAGCATAGATTTTTGCATTATTAAATATCTAACGTTAAAACCATAAATAAATATTTTTCATGGCATTAAAGTCCACAAAGTCAAAATCAAAGGATTCATCTTGAAAGCGAAAAAGTTTGCAAAACAGACAAGACAATTCTAACCACAGAAGATTAATAGTGCAAGCGTACCTAGCAGTCAAGCGATAACGTCATCCAAACCGCTCCTACCTTAGGGAGCCAGTGCCAAAGGTTATTCTAACAAGCCAATTACCCTGCCAAGTAGGAAAACGAACAAGGAAAAACCGAAAAGCAAAGGAAACTTCAAAGCAAGCTAAAGTTTATACAGAAAGCCAATCATACCCGGGTTTAGACCAAGAGTTAAGCTAAGCTAAGTTTAGCCTCCACGGCTTACTTTACATTGTTTGAGGTAAACACCCAAGTATAAAAAATTATCTCAGCAGCTATGTATGGTAAGCTTCACTGATAGTCTCACTCTTGGTCTACAACCGGTATTACGTAGTTACGATAATGCGTAAGTATCGACCAAATTCAATTAGATTTAGTTGCTAACTGCAACATCAGACAAAGAAGCGAAAATACAAGGTTTTTGGCGCTTTCAATTTAATGCGTTTTTTGACGGCCTGCTGCGGTGCCGATGCGTTAGTCGTACTGAATAAGAACAATCGTATTTATCATAAAAACCGCGCGGTGCGGCAATCGAGCGGCGGGCGCCGGGACCGTAAACGGTCGACAACAGGACGGCAACGTGTGTTCAATTCGCTGTTGAATAGCGCATCACTGGCATAAAAACGCACGGCAGCCAGATGCGTTTTCAATTTAGGCTTTGGTGTCGGACTGTTAACATAGTGCAACCGGCCGGCTGTAGCACGATAAACATACGGCAGCGTTCCGACATGAAACGTCAGAATGGAAAGCGCCCATAGTCTTACTTATAATGAGAATCGACACCAATTCTCACCAAGTCTCGAGTTCCGAACTCCGTAAGCATCAAGCCTTTTCATTAAAGTACTGAAAATGTAATGTATCAAATACATAAGAATCTACAATATAATTGTGTAACCCTCCAGCCTCTAAGTCACGAGGCTCCTTGAAATAGTCTAAACTTACTATATCAAGATGCTTCGTTGTGCTACAGAACCGCGGAAATTGAGTTAGCTTGCACAACGTTAGAATGGAACTGGTACGAGGCGTATGATGCACACGAGACGATACCGAGACGACACACCTATACATGACTCAAGAACCGGAAATAGGCTCCTCCACGACGTGCCGTTCCATATCTCTCACTTACTGGGACAGAAATGGTTTCAACATTCTAGATGTCTAGTCTTGTCTTAATATGTACGGCGTTGCGCCACCGGTACATGATGGACATCCCACCTATACGTACAAAGCGTTTTGGGAGTACATTCATTATACGTAAAGCTAAGGAATGGAATTCCCTGCCGAAGTCTGTGTTTCCTGATAGCTATAACCTAGGGGTCTTTAAGTCAAGAGTGAATAGATTGCTTCTAGGCAAGCGTGTTCCATCGTCGGCCACATCATCGCTTACCATCAGGTGAGATTGTGGTCAAACGCGAGCCTATCCATTATAAAAAAGGTAAGCTAATGTTAAAATGATACGCATCCTAAATCTTGTTTTTTTATAGGTGGGAAACTCATCTAAATAACATCTCCCGCCCTTGGGCGGGGTGGGAGGGCATGTCAGAATTTTACTGACAAAGATGCCACTCTACTCTTGCTTCGTTTTTGCCATTGTTCCAGGGCCCCGGGGATCTCTTTCGCATCACCCATGGCTCCAGTAGGCTTCGACCCTGCTGGGCCCCTATTGTAGCTGACATCTCCTTGAGGCGCGCGTGAAACAAAGCGCACCGTCGACGCCTTGGGCTTGGTCCGGACGGTTACAGGACGGTTGAACGGCGAGTTACCCGAAATAAAAACATGATGGCATTACTTGGATTGATTGATCTTCTTGCCATTGTCTCGTGTCATTTGGGGTCGGGGACGGCTCATCATGTTTTTTTCTTCCATTCTGTCCCGTCACCCGTCATGCTATAACTGACCAACTTTCTTTCATATCACTTCTCATTCTATCCATCCAAACAAGTATAATCATAAAGGTAGAACTACCTTGCGCACACGTACACCGATCTGGGCATGTCGGTCTCTACACATTTTATATGGAAACAAGTCTTGTAGAGGTACACTAGACCCACGCCACGCGACGTCTACGTACAATCAGGCGTGGACAAACGTGTGCATCGGCCTAATGTAATTCTAACTTAACTCTTTTAGTAACATGCGTTTCATCCCTCCTTTTCACATGAAGGACACACCGAAGCCACCGGCACGAACCCGGCAGGTAAAGCCGGCGGCCTGATTTTAACGATCTTGCCTGCGGCTTACACCACCGTGATTTACCCCGCGGCACCCTCCTTTCTGCTGTCTACACAACGAAGCCGCCGGCACGAAACCGGCGAGTTAATGCTGGCGGGTGGACCCGGCTTTAAAAGTTGCAAGCCGGACAATTTTCCCGGCGGCATGCAGTGTTTACAAAAAGTCAGCGGGCAACTGAAGAACTGAGCGAGTAGATCGATGTATTAATACTCATGTGAACGATTCACAATAAAGATTCATACAATGATTTGACATTTATAGAATCTGGCATTTTAAACTCATCTTACATTTGTAGAATTTGATATCTATCGACTAAACCACTATATGGTGCGACTAGCCCGCACTCTGATCAGCATTGACGCTCATCGCTTGCGCAGAACAGAGTAGAAGCAATAGATGCGCGCCTCAGCAAACATACGAGACGCACTACAGTGAAGGGGCGGCCGCAACATCTTCCTAAGCGCATTATTATATTGTACCCGTAGGGCACTGTACGTCCTTTGGGTAAAGATTGCCCACAGGCTACTGGTGTAAAAAGATGCACAAGAAGACTCTAAAAAGAGTAATTTTTACTTTTACCTCAATGGTACATCGTGCAAACCTGCAAGCAATCATGTTCACCCTAACGGACAGTGCCCTACGTTCACGTTCAATGTCCATTTCGTCTTTAAGATCCTCGGTAATTAGATGACCTAGGTACCTGAACTGTTGTACCCCAGCCAACTTCTCTACATTCAAAGTTATAGTGGGGCATACTAGAGGGACACTTAGTACGAGCCCTAAAAACGACATATTCACTTTTCTAAACAACATTACGTAGCTGTCAGTTGCGTTTTGTTATTCCATGTCATTTGCATTTTGTTACACCACGTTTTATGTCACGTTCCACGGGAACGGGAAAAAAAGAGGTTCTAAGCTACCTCCCCACCAATTTGCAGCCAAATCGGTTTAGTCGTTCTCGAGTTAAAAATAGTGTATCTAACACGACTTTTTTTATACTAGCTGTGCGACTTCATTCGCGTGGACTAAAGGATTTTGATTTTTTTTTTTTAATAAATTTGAACCTAAGTTACTCCTTATTACATCCGCTACCTGCCAAAAAAAGTCCCGTCAAAATCGATCCAGCCTTTTCAGAGATTACCTCCTACAAACAAACAAAAAATCAACTTTACTTCTATATAATATTAGTGTAGATGACATGGGAACAGCGTAACGCATCATACATTTATCGCTGACTAGACGCTGGACGTAATGTGACTACAGTCACAACATGTCTACCGTAACTGCTGACAAACCGCACCTATAAGCAATTACAATTAAATACCACACTAATAAAACTGTTGACGTGGTTAAGTACAACAAACGTAACAGTTCTTTAAACTCTATAATAATTACAGAGTATTGTACGTTAATCTATAATTTAAAAATGAATCGCTAAATGTGTTGCTAAGCGCAAATCTCGAGAACAGCTGAACCGATTTCATTAATTCTTTTTTTGTTGTGTTTGTTACTGCGAGGAGAAGGTCCTTGTGGAAGAAAAAAAAATGAAAATTAGGGTAGTAGTAGTATCTAATCTACACTAATATAAAATATAAGAGTAAAAGTTTGTTTTTTTGTTTGTAGGAGGTAATCTCTGAAAGTACCTTCTGGTCCGATTGCTAAAATTTTTTCACCGACAGTAAGCTGCATTATTCCTGAACGACATAGGCTATATTTTATGTAAGTGGGCGAGGCCGCGGGCAAAAGCTAGTATAATGTAAAAGGAGAAACTGACATATCAACGCACAACGGAAACTAAAGGGCCTAGGAGTGTGAATACACAAGGTTTCCTTCTATACTAGGATAACAAAGCCATCTGACATAACTTATTTTCACATGGATGAAAACTTCGGTTCTCAGTAGCGTCTCATGTGCTTTGAATACTTGTGTGATTGTGGAGCTTCTCCTTGGGGCCCCTGGGCAGGTACCAGGTGAGAAAGGGAACTAAAAATAAGAGTTACAATTGCCAAAACGGATCTTGAGCGCTCGGTGTCAGAGTGGGGACCGCTTTGCGCATTCCAGACATTGGAGACAATCGTCTTCGTTGTTAGATACATGCAGCAACGCAGGGAACGAATTAGGAGTGACGTCTATGACGCGATGGCGCGGCGAGCCAATTACCGACACTGCCCGCCCCCGCGTCTCACTTCACACCACTAAAGAGACCGAAAATTTGACATCTGCGCAACCGCTCAAGATCCGTGTTGGTAATTGTATTTAACTTAATTTTTTATGGCTGATTTTTATATGTTTCGTAGAATATTATTCTAAAGTACTAGTAGTACTAATAGTATTCACTTAATATAGGGATGAAACGGGTTCAAAGTTTGTAGGGAAAACCGATATTCACGTAGACGAAGCCTCTGGCTGAAGCTAAATGCTGGGTGTATGTATATCATGACCAATTTGTATTTGAGCTTCCCATTACTTTGTAAGGTACAACTTTGCACTTGCGCAATTTATGCTCCGTCATCAATTATTATATAGTGTAGCGAACTTTAAATCAAAACAATACTATGTTTGTCAAGCGAAAACACCTCAGCGATAAATATGGTTAACATAGCGATAATGTCAGATTGAGGTAGGTCTCTGATGACTGATTTACACACATAGCCTGTTAGTATGAAGCCCAGCAGTACTGGTTTACTAAGTGAAGAAACGCGCATGTAGCACTCATGGTTTGAGTCTAGGCTCTTCAAGCGACTAGGTGTTTACTTTCGAAAGTCATATTCGTGTAATTTGGTCGGTCTTTGCAAGTTCCTAAGGTTTGAGACGGCTATGTTCAGCATATTTAATTTAGTTAGCTTAATAATTTGCGCCGACCAAGTTACTCTCACTAACTTCCCCAAAGTTAGCTCATCATTCTAAATAATGATCTTGTGATACATGTGATGTTTTCCCTGTAGCGTTAATAGTGTGTTATGATAAACACAGGGCCGCGATCAATAAATTAATTAGAAATCTACATATAAATTAGTCTTCGAGACGTTTTAGATATACCCACTTATTGTTTTATAACATCTCTAGGGAGTTGGGTCCATGTATGTTAATGGCTATGACAGTTTTCCTAGACCACGATATTGATTTTAGCGAAATCAAACATGGTTGAACACTCTTTCAAAAACTGTGTCCAATACACTATGTAGCGTAATGTAGTATAATTAAATATGGTCTTGTAGCGACATCTATGGCGCCAAATATGAACTAAACTACGAAATCCTGCATTAAGCAATTAGGGGTCTCCGAACTTGTATAAAAGCCCTAAATATTTATCGAGCAGTTGCTCAGATCGGACGTCGAAAAATCCTCCGTTTTAAACGGAGGTATTGGGTATTTTACTCCCTGTTCCGCATAAGTATCTCCAAATTATTCATTCTGGTTTAGGTAGCTCATGATCGCACTAATTTCCGAGTATGATTGTAATAAGACTAATTACTAACTAGATATATTTTACGAGATTGATTGGTTAGATTACAACTCTCTATTCAGTTTTCTTCTTTTTGTATCCGACTCTTAGTCAGAAAATCTTGCAGGCTAAGGGTGATTTATATTTGTCCGTTATAATATTAATTTTTAATGACATCGTACATCCT
Organism: Mythimna albipuncta; assembly: GCA_929112965.1. Classification (NCBI taxonomy): domain Eukaryota; kingdom Metazoa; phylum Arthropoda; class Insecta; order Lepidoptera; family Noctuidae; genus Mythimna; species Mythimna albipuncta. The sequence goes on from OV815958.1 coordinate 34,403,765, forward strand.
GAAATAAAGCATCGGTTGCCCTAGGCTATTTTCTGATAGGAAATTTTTCCACTATGGCGGACTCTAGGCTTCATTATACTTTTTTTTTTCATGCTACACCGAACAACGCGTTGAACTCAAAACAAAATAAGTTTGAAAGTGAAATAATCAATATTTTTTTAGGATAACAAAATTGTTTGATGATCAGCACCGTGCTTATAGACTTCATGTCCACATGTTAACGAAGTTAATCTACTTTTTAGAAAAGGTGTAACAATATAGAAAGAAATGTTTTATTTGATTTCGACGACTGTCTTTCTTTTATCTATGTTTTAGCATTTATACACCTAGATATTGCGTCTTCGAAGAACAGATGGCCGCTGGAGCGGAAAGGTTCTGGAATGGCGACCATGTACCGGAAGACGTAGCATTTGGCAGACCTCCTACAAGGTGGACCAATGATCTGGTATGGGTTGCGAGAATCCGATGCATGCGAGACGAGAAATCAATACAGCTGAGAAAGTATGCGAGAATGATTTAACAATCAGCGACTCCTAAAGAATCTGAATAAAGAATAAATTTTGTTTTGCAAGTGCTATATTATTGTACATTAAACTTGGTGTTATCATGTGAACGTGAGCCAGTTTCTACTAGTAATACCAATATTTTTGCGGGTTTCAGTTAATTAAAATCTGGATTTAACTTCGTCGTCACCTAATGTCCCTCTGTTTTTGTTTTGCTGTCGAGTTAAAGAATAGGAAGGAACAGCTAACTAATAATTTTATACAAACGATTACAATCTGATTTTGAGCTTGCCGATGTGCAGATATTCATTGGTTAGATTTTTGGCTAGCTACTAACAACGCTTGTCAAAGTTTTTTTATCTGAAGACCGGCAGATGTGTTAACTTGCGTAAAGGCAGCAAATTGCACAGTCAGCCGTCTTAATATTCCTACTGCTGGTACTCAGGCCTCTTCTATCAAGGAGAGGGAATGGGCCGTAAGCCACTACGCGGGCCAAGTGCGGGTTGGTGAATGTCACATGTCTTCGAATTTTTGGTTCTAGGACATGCCGGTCTGCTCACGATGTTTTCTTTCACCGTTTTGAGAGCAGTGGTGATGAAATAAATTACACAAAATAATGCGCTTGGCTGGGTTTCAACCCGCAACCTGCCGCTTAACCTACAGTCGGGGCCGTTACCACTCGGCCACCGATGATCACATTCATAAAGGCACAAGCAAATTAATTACAGGGAGAATAAGTTTTCCACTTGAGCTCACTGAGGTTAAAGCAGTTTCATTTTGTAGCCTCAGGATATTAAACCATATATGATTCTTTCGTCAAATTACTGCCTATTGATTTAGCCACGGATTTAGCTAGGTTATTCATATCTGAAGTCGATCTTACTGACGTTAGGGATAGGCGACCATTACACGGCCATACAAGCGTCAATCAATTTCATCAATCATGAATGGTTTTCGTCAATTAGTACTAAAAACTGTCAATCATCGCATTAGACGGTAGGTTTTTCGTCAATCAAAGCTTTGACTGTGGTAAAACTGACAGCAAAATCTACCGTGTAATGTTCGCCTATCGGATTAATCCCTTGGAGCTTTTAAAATCGAATCTTGACAAATGTGACGTGTACGATGTAACCTATAAATGGGCTCGATCACGGGCGTGCAGTTGATGTAGAGATGTAGTCTGATACAATTTACCTAGCAGCAAGGTTTAATTTCTGTTGTTTGAAAACACTTCCGCGAATCAGAACTGTATATAGAGAATTGTTTCGTTTCAATACTAATAATATCGAGTAGCACTGATTATTTGTGGAAGATTTGCGTTTTAGTTCAATCGTCATCGCTCAATTAACCGCTTTCCTGTTCTTTGAAGCACATATTGTTTGCAGTGGTGGTGTTGTTCTTCAACTCGCAAGTGTGAAACTGTTAAGGCAAGTCCTACTCGGCTCGTATCTTCTCATCCAACATACCACATTGTCTCAAGACAAAAGTCTGTCCAGATCAGTGCGTGTTGCCATAAGGTATGGGCCTTATCAAAAAGCTTACAGTCACCCAAAGGGCAACGGAAAGGGCTATACTCGGAGTTGCCTTGCGTGATTGCATTAGGAATGAAGATTTTCGCAGGAGAACCAAGGTCGCCGATATAGCCCGAAAAATCGCCGAACTAAAGTGGCAGTGGGCAGGGCACGTTGATCTTAGAACGGGTGGTCGATGGGGCCAAAAGGTTCTACAGCGGCGACGGCACACCGGAAAACGCAGCATTAGAAGGCCTCCCACACTCGGTGGACCGACGATCTGATGAGAGTCGCGGGAATACGGTGGATGCGAGACGCATAGGATCGGTCTTTGTGGCGACATTTGGAGGAGGCAAATGTCCAACGGTGGACGTTTTTCGGCTGAAAAGATGATTATGAGGCCCTATTCGATATTTGAGATCCAATCAAGCAGCCTGGTTAGTTAGTGATTTAATAGTGAGTTATTCTTTGAGGCACTGTATTGTTAGAGTTTATGCTATGTACACAGATAAGTACTTAGTTTATTTATTATCCCGATGCCCTTTTTCGGCTATTCGTTTGAATATCATACCGCTGCGTGCAGATGATGTGACGTTTGAGGAAGTTGGATGATAGTTTTGACTTACGTCATCAGTAAATGTTTAAATAATGAATTTCGTAATTCAACAATTTGATTTTGACGTGACAACGTCTTAAATTAGGTTGCGGCTGGGAGTCACTTATGAAAAAGTGTAACGCTCGGTAACGTTACGATGAGTCACCGAACGAGAGAGAGGCCCGCCGAATGCCTTGCGTCTCTCTCCCACTCAACTATTTTCATTCAATTCCTTGTTCCTATTGTGCAATTTAATTATATTCATATCAATAAATATTCTACCGAGAAAAAGACGTTGTCACGTAAAATCTTCGCCCGTAAAACCGACTTTACAGGCAACCATTTTTTTCCACACAGGCTAACATTAGTTTTATTGTGCAATATGTTTGTCTCTTCAGCTTGCTTATACTATTTCATAACGAAATAATAGGCAAACCCGCGTGTACATTCTTATAGTATTGGCGACCTTATTATTTTAGACGTTAGTATTTTCCTACGTATGCAAACGAGTAAGTAATTGCTTTTATGTAATTATCAATGTATACTAGCTGGAGTGAATTACTGCTTTTGTAGAATGTAATCTTGTAAGTACTATGCTTTAGTAAAACATTGACGTCACGCGCTCGAGCAAAATTTGACGTAGGCGCACGCAGCAGAGAACTACGGAGGACGGGGGGCTACGCTAGAAGCAGTTATGCGCGTAGTAACAGTGTAGTAAATAATAAACAGACTGCTGCTACTGAACAATTGAATTGGACAGACTTATATTTTAAACAAAATTATAGTGCCTTGACTAAGGTCACTTTGAACAGTTGCGTTCCTTTTCTAATGCTTGTATAGGTACCAAGCCTTTTGAAAAGTGAAAATTTTAGAGAAGTGAAATCAATTATCAAGATCTGTCTAGTACCTAACAATATTTGCACAAAAAATGAACCCCCAAAAGACAGATTCATAAACATTCTTACAATAAGGTAAAAAAAAAAATTCCTCACAAAATCTTCAATTCCTATAGACATCTATGGAACTTTAATGACCAAAATATGCATATTGTTGACCATCAATCATCAGTTTTAATCAATATGCAATTTTATTCATTTTAACTCCAGTTCATCAAAAAATCTGTGTATGTACTCCAGTTTTTTTTAGCTGTCAGAGATATCTAAAATTACCACACATTTTTTATTATTATTATTTTTGATAAGTTTGTGTTTGACCACCATCTCACCTGATTTTTTTATCCTCTTTATTTTTTAGGGACTTTTATGTCAAAGAGCATGTCAGCCCCATCGTTACCTAAAATAACTTAATAATCAATATAATTGATTACTTATATGATTTCAACAAGGTTGAGCTACCAACACATAGCCATGTCAAATGTAATGATGATGATGAAATATATTATATTTGATTTAAACAAGATTGATCATAAATATTGACTGTTTACCATGAGTGAATTTTATGTACCTAGGTTTGTTTTAACTTGTCCAATATAATTCTTGTTAGATTGTTTATTTGAAATTTTTGACATTACACAAATATATTGCGTTGTTAATTTAGAGATTATGTAATAATAAAAAATATTTGAAAGATGAATTCGAAATACATAAAGCATCAATGTCTTGTTTATGTCATTATTTATTAAAATTTATTTCACCGTGTTAACTCTGTGTATGAATTCCAAAAATACATTTTGTAATAAACTCGTTAATGCAAAGCTATATTTACTATTAATGTGTAATGTCAAGTAGTAAAACTGAGCCAAGTAATTGTTACCAGATTGTTGCTAACCTCACATATTCATTATTTTAATATAGTACCTCGTATTATATGGTTGTTATACATTTTAACATGACTTTATGTGTCCTGGCAGAATAGCAGACAGCCAAGGCCTCTTTGCATTGCAATTCTATTTTCAAATGTACATTTACTTTTAATTTTATTTAGTGTTCTTGTAATTGTTTAGAACATTTGAATAAGTTTATCTATTTAGAAGCGCCCTTGGCCGTGGGAAAGAGTGGGATCTACAGAATACATTTCGGATTACACAAATTACAAATAGGTAACAGCATGCAAATGTCTATGATAATTCCTGAATAAAGCTGTTTTTGTTAACTTTTTGACATTATACATTAGAGTGACTTTTATAAATATACTATTTTACGCTAACTAGAGCTGTTTAATGTTGTGTAGACTCTGACTCACCACAATTACAATGTTTTGGTTTACCAATACTTGCAGTGGGGTTATTAATTAATATATTTTGAATAAAGTTACTAATGTACCACATAGAGCTACACCAAATTTAGTATAATAAAAATGATTTTGTGTACATTGTTTTATTAGTGTTTAAAATAATGATTTCCAGCTAATAGGTAGGTTGATACACCTGCTTTAAAGGTGGTTTTAAATGAACATAACTGTAAAATCCAAATAGGTGCCACATTCTCATTCCAATCATAGAAATCTTAATAAAAAGCATTTTTACACAAATGCCACAGTGTACACTCTTAAGGCTATAACAGCTCAAAAATTAGCAGTGAGTGACTAAACATAAAGAGAAACTCCACTTTCACTACACATAAAGCATAGACAACATATTTACTTACGAATAAATACTAGGTACAGAACATTTCTTGATCAAAGCACACAAATGTGATTTTGAATTAAAAAAAATCATTTGGCTCATCAAAATATTACCTGTGATAAAAATACACATGTTTAATTAGCATACTACGGGTTTACGGTAGTAAATATCATAACACACATTAATTAAAGACAAGTAAACAAGTTGATGGCCAGCAATGCACGACACGTTCACACGTCGAAATAAACAATAATATGAATGAACAAAACCTGCTCAGTGCTACTAAAGCGATGTTTAAATGCGGTTAGAGCTAATTAAAATGTTTACCAGTGTGTCTTGGTCTCCCAGTTCGCGGTAGTACGATTCACTACTGCCCCTTCTGCTACCGACACACATGGCCCGTCGCAGAACACCAGACAGCATGTTGCAGAATCCACATCTTTGCATATTATTATCAATTGTGACGGCGTTAAGTTAGCACGGGGTTTAAAGTCTCTCTGACGAAAACGCCGAGATCGTAACGAAATGAGATTTATCTCAAACACTTCAAGAACTTGAATTCATAGTAATGTTTTTGAAAATTATAAATAATAACAGTGTTCATGTGTCAAGATTTTAGAGAGACACAGCGTGTCTCGTGTTTATTTCGATGGAATTTGTTGTATTTGCGGTAAGACACGCGATCGCGATAAGAGTTGATTACGGTGCTAGCGAACGACTACGAAGTCGGACGGCGCGCGGCAGCCCGCCAGCCAAGTGCTGACAACTTAACGAACAAGCACCGAATGAAATAAATCCAACTGAACGCGTCGCTCCTTGTTCACTCACTCTCTCGTTCGCTCTGGTTTGTCGTCTGCCTATTGGCAAACCAACCTAACCGGAGCTTTGGTCTTTGAGAGAAACGGTAGGAATATACGATGCAAAAGAACGAGATAGCCAAATGCAAGCGGCGTTCCTAACTACATAGCGAATTTTGATTGGTTCATAAAGCTTACTTGCAACGGCTTATCAATACAATGATTGGAACGGCTTAAGGGCCTATTATACCACGCGATATTCAGACTTATTTATTATTCATAGTTAGACAGTCTGACCCTTATTACATTATGTGACGCGACGCGACTTCAACTAGGACTATCTGAACATCGAGTAGTGTTTTTTTTTATGGTGGGAAAAAATCATGCATTGACATCCCCCGCCCTTGGGCGGAGCGGGAGATAGCTTCAGACTCTTACTGACTAAAAGACCCACCCCGTTCCTTCTAGCCTTCATACCGGGGCTCGAGTGCCCTTTCGGATAACCCTGGCCCCAGTAGGCTTCGACCCAGCTGGGTCCCTGCTGTTGCTGACAACTCCTTGAGGCGCGCGGGAACAGTGCGCGCCATCGACGACTTAGTCTTGGTCCGGACAGTTACCAGACGGCCGGACAGCGAGCTATCCATTGCTCACTGTCAGCAAGCCCGAGCCTACGGTGGCCGGAAATCGGAATCAGAGTCCCAGCGGCGCCGGCGGCGGCGGCGGCGACAACGCTGTTGCCTGATGCGTTCGGCCTCCTCCTTTGCGAGCAATTGAGTGGTGTAATAGGCCATTTAGTAGTTTTACCGAACACTTGTAAAGTTTAATGTAACTTATAGCCAGTACCTACTAACGATACCCAAAAGTAAGTAACAAAACTTCGAAAACCATTTATTTTAAAACTGATTTATTTTTTTTATTTATATATCCACTTCACACTTTTTATTCCAATACATGATTTATCCGTGTACCATGTTTCAACCCAATCCATGTAGCCGTTACGTGTTACGTGAAGAGGTAACAACCATAGAACTTCCACACATAGGCACACCACAAATTTTTAATTAGTTCAAATACTTATTAGAGCTTATTAGAAATTTTTTTGTTATTACTTATGTAAATTCTCAATAAACAATATTCATAAACAGCAAAGTTATTAGCGTTTGTTTATATCCCAAATTGTCGATCAATTTATGAAAATATTGTTTGAGCTATTGATTAAGAATGAAACCTATTTACAAAAATAAATATAATAATAATAAATGGAGAGGACAGGAGGGTCCGCACTCTGCTTATCGCAAATCGGATGCGTCACCCACGATCATCGGTGATGAGGCTGTATATCCCGCGGAAGTATGGGAGTCGTGGCTTCTTAAATGCCAAGACCCTGCACAACGGTGAGGTGTGCAGTCCCAGGGAATACTTCCTGGAAACCGACGTGGGGATGCACCGAGATGTAGTGGCGGTGGACAAAGGCCTCACCCCGCTCTCCTTGCCCAACGAGAACTGGCGCAAACCTATAGTAATAGATACTAATGAACGCAAGGAAGTATAGAAGGGCAAGGAGCTTCACGGGCGCTTTTACCGGGCCTTACATGGCTTACTCGTAGATCTTTTAGCGTCCGTATCCTGATTGCGCTTTGGTGATTTCTTTGGAGAAACCGAAGGTTTGATCTTTGCAATTATGGATGAAGCTATGATGACGAACAACTACCAGAAATATATTGTGAAGGATGGTACGGTTGACATCTGTCAGGCATTCCACCGGCCCGGAGAATCAATCTGACACATTATTATGGGTGTTCTTATTTAGCTAATGGAAACTATTTGCACAAACACAACTTTGTAGCCAGGATTATCCATCAGCAACTTGTCCTTAAATACAATCTTGTTGAATCAGAAGTACCGTACTATAGGTAAGTGCCCGACCCAGTTCTCGAGAATGGCAGTGTCACATTGTATTGGGATCGATCTATCATCACTGACAGGACTATTGTTGCCAATAAGCCTGACATAGTGGTGATAGATCGACTAGAGCGTTGTACAAAAATTGTTGTTATAGCAGTCCCTCATGACGAGAACCTCGTGAAAGTTGAGAATGATAAACAAACTAAATATCTTGACTTGGCTTGCGAGGTTGTCGACATGTGGGAAGCGGATAGAGCAATCATTGTGCCGATAGTCGTGACGGCCAATGGCTTAATAGCCAAGAGCCTCGACCAACATCTGCGAGGGCTCTCGTTAGGCAGTTGGATCAAGGGCTTGATCCAGAAGGCAGTACTCCTAGACACGGCGCGTATTGTCCGGAGGTTCCTCTCTCAGGAGTCCTGACCGCCAGCAGCTTGGACCCTGTTCCCGATGCCGGTGGGCTACTATTTTTTGTTTAATGTTATTTTTTTAAAGAGATATTTAAAAATATGATAAATATGTATAAAATAATAAATGAATAGAATCATAATAATATTCCACAACTGTCACACAACGCCGTCTAGTCCCAAACTAAGCAGAGCTTGTGTTGTGAGTACTAAACAACTGATAAACATACTTATATATTTCTAAATATAACCAAAATTACACCCAGACACATATCATTTATAAATGAAAAAATGAGGATCAAAAAATTTCTAAAAAATACTGCGTGTAGTATTTTCTAGTAGCAATTGTTATGAATGATTGCTTCAACTATGAAATTCAACTATGAACCAATTATGACAAATCGTGGACAATTTTGGGATATCGATTTTTTTTCTTTTGACTACAGAAATAATTATAGTCTAAGTCTGTTCTAGCGTATATTATTGTTGTACGAATCATCACCGCCGAGCCGTGAGAGAGGTCTCAAGTTAAATTTTTATAGTCCAAAATATCAAAGTTTGCGATGGCAATATTCAATAAGTTAAATAATTTAATATTTTTATTCACTCTAACTATTTGTAAAACGAATAAAACAATGAATGAATAGATACATAGGTACTACAAGGCAAATATATTTCTTCTAGACATTTCTTTTAGACTTCTGTCTGTTGACTGGCCTGTTGGTCTAGTGGTTAGTGACCCTGACTGCTATGCCAGAGGTCGTGGGTTCGATTCCTCAGATTTCCCAGGACAAATGTTTGTGTGATGAGCATAATCATTTGTTCTGTGTCTGGGTGTATATAAGATATTTAAGTATGTTTATCAGTTGTCTAGTACCCATAACACAAGCTCTGCTTAGCTTGAAACTAGACGGCGTTGTGTGATAGTTGTAAAAAAAAAAACTTAATCGATGATATTTGAAAACAAAATGAAATTAGACTGTGATGAGATACATTACTATTGCTGCCATCTACCCACAAACAGTCGCTGATAACGGTCACGTAGTACTGCTTTGAAGCCATAGATGTCTCTGTTCACCACTTGGTGATTAGAGTTACTGTGAGCTCATTTTATTTTAATCCTCTTGTTTACCACAAGTACAATAAAATAAAAAAGTAAGTGCATAACAGTGATAATAAAAAAAAAACGAAATGCACAGTTAAATCAAACCACGTTTGACAAATACATACTCAAGTTCGAATTCTTATCTTATTAAATACATAATCGGGTCTCTATTAAAATATCTAAGAATATCTGGCAAAGTATCATAAAAATGCTAACAATGCATTTTAATATTTCTATTAAAAATAAGATAATTTTGACAAATGAGTTAATGTGAGGTTTCTTGAAATCCTAAATATTTGACTTGTGTCATTTGCTTTACGATTTCTTATAATCAATGTCAATAACCTTCAATCAAGCTCCGAATGTTGAGTGGTCATTATTTGAATAATTTAAAATAAATCTGTGTAAATATGATTATAAAACAAAGTTAAAAACAGTTATTTTATTTTCAATTTGTGGAAACATTTAGTCTCAATGATGATTAGTACAAACAAAGATGTTATTTTTAGTGGCAACACTTTACCAGAAACTTCAGAAGCGTTCCGTTTAATACAGAACGCAACTCGAAGCATTAAATAATAAATGTATAAAATCAGTTTTGGTTTTATTAATCATTTCATATATTTGGTTAAAATTCTAAATTGGATTCGATTAAAGAACATGGTTTTTAAAACTCTACTTTTATTGATTCTAGATTTTATTGATCAAAAATCTTTATTGTACTATAATAGGTACAGTGTGGCGTAAATAGTGGTCCAATGTTAAGGGGTCGATACTGCATATATTTAGCTATTACATATCACTTTTACCATAGGTCTCAGAATAAAACTGATTTTTTTTTATAAACATCACCTTGCTATACTAATTTGGCTCTAATTTCAACAAATAGTAGTTTATGTGACTAGGGGATAAAGCAGTGTCTTTAAGTCGCGGGCGGCATGTTGAATTCCGAACGAAACGAAGGTTGCTGATTTTAATCCCGAACGACAGTGAGGGAGTTATAAAATTAACTCCCGAGCATTGCGAGGGAGTTAATAAAGAAACCTGAGTGAAGTGAGGAATTTAAGCCGCCCAAGACAAAGACAGCTTTATCCCCGTGTTGCATACTCTACTTTTTACACCATCTGTGAGATAATTAAAAGACAATTTGGTCGACCAAATCATATATAGAGAAATATAAGTATTATATTAAAATTTACAAGTTCATCAAACAAACAAAATTCACTACTCCAAGATTCTATAGTTTCAATTTTCTTTAATGCTCCCGTGTCGTCAGTATTATACGCATGTTTTATTCTATTTTCTTTTTTTTGTTAGTGGCCAGTTTGAATCATAGTGATTATATACTCTTTGGTTTGAATTTCGAGTCAACTTGTTCGATGCGCCTACATTTTAATTCACAATGTTGACGATTCTTGATGCTCCAAATTCAAATCTCATTATTGCTTATGGATCGGCCATACTGCATTATCTCCCTAGGCATATAATGACTTGCTCTAAGTGAGGTTTGTATGACGTGTAAAACGACATTATCGAGCAGGTGGTGTAAAAAAGACATTAAGTATTTCCTATTTAGTTTTTTTGTATATTAGGTACTGCTGAATACATAACTGTTTTACTGTAAACTTAAAGAAATTATCGGAAAAATGTGTTTATTTCAAATTTTAACTGTATGTAGGTGTAAAAGAAATGGTACTGTATGTAGGTCAAATAGTAGGTACATTGTTACACTAGGGGGGAAAGTAACTCATTTCGTCCCGAGAAGGAGTTGGCGGCCGACCGCAGCGAGGTCGCTAATTCGAGGGGTTAAATGGGTTACTTTCACCCCGAGGTAAAGACTGTGCTTTTAATTACGAATACGAGGAAACTAGAAATAAAATAAAAAGTTGTAAAACCTGAGTCGTCGTACCTATGATTTTAAGTAGGTATCTTTCTTCTGATTTAGGCGGTGAAAATATTCCACTACTGCTTTAGCTTGTTGCAGTCACTGAACAGGTATTTTGTATGAACTCCGCTGGGGTCTATCTCGATTTTGCGACCCCGAGCCAGAGCTTTTATTTTTGTATAAAAAAAAAAAAATAACTTTAAAGCTTTTAAAAAACAAACTTTCAAATATTTTCGTGAAAAACTCATAGACTACGTTATTTTTCGAAGTCGTAGATAAATGTAGGTACACATTTGAAATCGTAATTAAGTCAGGGTCAGATTCGCGATTTTTAGCTTGGTAGGTAGGTACAGTTCAAGAAACTTAAAAGTTTTACCGGTGCTCGTATTGATGCGATCGATCAAGCGTTAATAAGAATGCTGCGAAAAATACACTTGTTTCTTTTGGTTTCAACCATAAGAAGCACGCTCAATCGCAACTCAGACGTGTGGACAGACGACGGACGTTCGCGCTGAAATCCTTTGATCTTCATTTCGTCCACTGTTGGACATAGTCCTCTACCAAGTGTCGCCGCAATGAACGGTCTCGTGCGACCACGGGGGATCTAAACTGTCACTCCTACATACAGGTAATATTGTAACGTAGTTATGAGATCAGAATGCAGTTCTAATCTCATAACTACGTTACAGTATAACCACTACAATTGTAGCAATTTTGTAATTTTACCACGTAAAAATCAAATACACATGTACTCCAATACTTGTAAATGATCATTAGAGATTATTGTTATTATTACCTTTCGACCCCAACGGCCATCTGTTCTGCGAGCAATGTGCCCTGCCCATTGCCACTTAAGTTTGGCGATTTTTCGTGCTATATCGATAACCTTGGTTCTTCTGCGGATATTTTTATATTAGAGTCAATAGTCCTTGAAACTTCTCTGCCGGAACGAGTTGTGGCGTGGTGGAAAGGGTTCCAGCGGTATTTCATGGCGACGTGGTGACAGCGACGGTCACAGCCCAACGCTGGGCCCGCCACAGTAGGGCGGTAAGTTTCTTCTTTAAGGAGAGGTTGGTTAAGCCCCACGGTTTCCTCACCTTAGGCATGACACAGGTCCTCACCGGACATGGTAAGTTTGGATAGTTCCTATTTCGGATTCAGGCGCAAGAAACGTCCGGGTGTCACTATAGTGTGGACTGCCCCCAGAAAACGGTGGAGCATATGGTGGAAGTGTGCGTGTGCGCCATTTGGGCGGAGCACCGCCGTGTCCTCGTGGAGGTGGCCTTTTTTTTTGGTGGAGAAAATCATCCAGTGACAACCACCACTCTTGGGCGGAGCGGAAGATAGTGTCAGACTCTTATTGACTAAAAAATCCAACCCGTTCCTTCAAGCCTTTATACCGGGGCTCGAGTTCCCTTTTTCGGACAACCTTGGCCCCAGTAGGCTTCGACCCTTCTGGGCTCCTGCTACTGCTGACAACTCCTTGGCCTTGGGCACGGTCCGGACAGTTACCGGACGGTCGGATAATGCTCACTGTCCGCAAATCCGCGACAAGGTGGCTGGAAATCAGGACCAGAATCCCGGTAGCGGCGAGAGCGCCGTTGCCTGATGCGGTCGGCCTCCTCCTTTGCGAGCATTACTGCTTCGCAGAAGTCGGCGATCGTAGAGATGGCCGATGGCAGCGATCTCAGCGATATCAAAAATAAAGCTGTCACATAAGAAACTTAAAATTAATAGAGTGCCACAATGGGTGGTCTTATCGCTAAAAGCGATTTTTTAAAGACAACCTTTGGATGGATTTGACAGAGAAGGAGACAAAGATACGCAGGTAGTTCGTGGTGTACATAAACTAGCAAATTACCTATATTACAAACAATATAATATATACATATATAAATATAATTATAAAACCAGAGACATACTTAAAATCTTAGGAATTATTACAAAGGTGTTATGTGCCTCTACTAGGATAAACCTGTATCACAGGCGTAGAAGTTCTTACGCTATGGTTTTTGTAGAACAATAAAATAGATAACAATATTTAACATTTGAAGTCCCGTTTCTATGTTATATACCTAGTTTACTTAAACACTAAAAGTCACAATAATTTAAGATTGGAATTAACGAAATCTGGATCACCAATTACTTCGCCCGCTTTTCCACCGAATCCAAAGCTAGATGGTAATTTGCAGCACCAGCCTATACATACGTGATTGTAGTACTCCACACACGAACGGACCTGTGCTTTGTATATCTAAGCCGTCCCGTTGTGAAGTACCGCCGGACCTTTGCAAGAACGCCTGATTTCCTGGCAGCTACCTTGCCTTTGGACTCAATGAACTACCCAAAATTCAGAATTTCTACTCCCAAGAGCTGAAGGCGGTCGGTGCACTTCAGAGACACATTCTGAAAAGCAGGAGCTAAGGTGAATGGGCTCCTTTTGGCGGTGAACAGACACGCTCGTGTTTTGGCGGCGTTGAATCCGACCAGATTGGCTTCACTCCACTTGGAGACTTTCTGACGAGAGACATTCTTATGCTCTACCATAGCAGAGCACTTGGCAGGTATCTTTCTACAACTGTGCTGGAATCACTCTATCAATTGGTGAAAAAAGCGCATTAAAAAACGGTCATATATTTTTATGTTTATCGCGAACAGAAATACAGATGCAGTAGAAGACTTTGTTTTATAATATCTAGGGATTGATAAGGATGTTAAGAAAAATAAAAAAGATGTCTTTTATTTTTTTTTAATTCAAAAAAATAAGTAGGTAAAGCAAAAAAAACAGTGTCGATAAAATAAATTGAAAAGTTATTACGAAACGGAATACAATTTACTATCGATTTCAATAAAAATGTTTATAACAAAAATGTTTTGCATCGCTCTTCTCAACTTGATATTCTGAGTAAAAAAATCCAACAAAAATGAATAGTGTACTATTTCTTTTAATAGGATACATTAGTTGTACTCTTAAATGTGAGATGATCGTATCAGAAGGTGTAACTAATTATGAGACCTTAGTGCCACCAAAAAGCATAGGTACATTAGAAACGTCTGGTGTTGAATCAATAAATGCTGGAGAGCAACCAGAAATTGTAAAGCAACAAATATTACTAATAAAACCTTCAGATGATGCAACAGATGCTAGAGAGCAACCAGATAATTTAGAACAACCATTGGTTTTAGAGGCAACTCCAACAGATACTGTTGCCACAACAAGCCCAAGAGTGCTACCAGAGATCATAGAACAAACAAACGCTACAATTATTGGTGACCAACCTGACATCATGGAACAACCAAATGCTACAATTATTGGAGATCAACCTGATATCATAGAACAACAAAACGCTACAATTATTGGTGACCAACCTGACATCATGGAACAACCAAATGCTACAATTATTGGAGATCAATCCGACGTCATAGAACAACCAAACGCTACAATTATTGAAAACCAATCAGACATCATAGAGCAAACTAAAGTTTCAATAATATCACCTTCTCTTAATAAAACAGATGCTGATGATGAGTTCCCAGATAATATGTATCAACCAGAAGTTGGAAAGATTACATCTGCTGTTCACAAAACAGGTGATTCAGGACAAACAACCAATATAAACCAACCAGAAAATATAGAAGACACAACAAAACAAGTTATTCAAAAGAATGATGTTGGCCCTGCAAAAATCAAAGTGGATGATGCACTTAAAATCCTAGAAAATAGTAAAAAAAAGTATGCTTTAGAAAGCATCGCTTTAATTAAAAAGTTAAATTGGTTAAGGTCTGAATTTAATATCACAGAACTTGAGATTGAACATAAAATAGATCCAAAATTATTTGATTACTTGTCTAATAATGGGATGAGTTCTTCAAACATGACACGACGTCGTGAGTTGAAGGATGATACAGAGTTTGAGCTTCTCAAAAATGCTATAATGAAAGAGAAAAGAAATCAGTAAAGCAAAAAATTTAGCGAGCAAGCAAAATGAAGACTGGTATATAGTGAAATGTCACACTGAATATCAGTCCTGGTAAACTCAAGAAAAAATATCTTAATAAAGAACCGGTGCGATAATAGCAATTTATTATTAAAAAAAAAACAGTCTCAGTATTAATCCTTTTATTCTGGGTGCTACCTATTTACAGGACTAGTATTTGCAAAATATTGAAGGTTTCTAGGCGGTAAATGAAATGGGTAGAAATAATGATTTATGTACGTGATCATATCTCTGAATTTTCATCATTCGAGCGAAATAAAAATGAAAAATGAGCCAAATGAAATAAGAGTTTGTGTGTGTTTTATAGGTATCTCATCCTGCAGGTAAAGTTCAAAAACTGTTATTTTGCATTATTTTTATAATTATTTATTTGTGTACACCCAAATATTTAAAAGAAAAGAACAAATACACATAGAAGAGTACAAAATAATAAATAAAAGGTGCTGCTTATTACAACAAAATTTAAAAAAATATATCGACGCTCATAGCGTAAACTACCAATATTAATAAAAATCAACGGACATTTCTAATAAAATAAAAAACAAAGAAACCTGACTGAGTAAAAAATAACTAAAAACTGACAAAAAATAAAATAAGTTTAGCCCAGTACTATTCAAACCAATTAAATTACTACAGCATTGAAATAATTTCATAATCCATACACGCTCAGCGCAACTGTATTATATTTCTGTACTTTTCTTTTTTAAATTATTTTGTGTTTCCTGTTGTATTGCCGGCGTCGAATAAATTTTATTATGTTTTGTTCTGCCCCCCTAGCCAAGTTACAACCGTATCGTGTCGAATTCCATTCTCCAATCGGTAAAGCTTCGGTGTCAGCAGTTGTAGAAAACGATAAGTGGGTAGCCATGTTGACGCGTCTGAGTCGGCCGCTCGTTCTACAATGTAGCGTTTATTTATCAAAAGATGTAGTGTTAAACGCATCGTTTAAACATTGTAGAAATTCATTCTATCATTTTGAACGATGTGAACTAGGCTACGAATTTTCTATTCGTTTGTTCCGACTACGTGACTTAACGTTGAGATGATGTCATTCACATTTGATTACTTTTCGACTAGCGTCAACGATTGCAGATTATCAACTTGGCTAGGGGTGCTGTTCCATTCCATTCTACTGTATTCTCATGCCGCCCCAGCCGCCGGGATCCCGAGTTCGATTACCAGTTACCGTAGGTGTGGGATGGCGGACGACGAGCAATGGGTAGCTCACCAAACGGACCGAACCCGAGTAGTCGTCGGCATGTGGCGCGCCTCAAAGAAATATCAGCAAAAGCGTAGGAGCTGAGAAAAAAACCCGTGGTCGTTAACGTAAAACGTAACTGAGGAAACATAATATTAGTCAGTGAAAGCGTGACACTACGATAGTGCGAACTGATAAAACTTTGCCTAACGGCCCGTTCACGACCTTGTCGCTGTAAGCTGAAGCTAAGTCAGCAATTACAGTGGCAGCGGGGCAGCGGGAGCGTTTGCGGGTCCAGTGGGAAGCGCACATGTCCATGGACAAACACAGTAGCAGCGAGGCAATTGGGCGAGCAGATTACCTACCTCGAACGATATCTTCTTCTTCTTCTTCTTCCTGCCCTTATCCCATATAACTTGGGGTTGGCGCAACACCTTTTCTTCTTCCATTCTGTCCTGTCACCCGTCAAACTATCACTAACTCCCTTTTCTTTCATATCACTTCTTACACCATCCATCTTTTTTTCAGCCTTCCTCTCCCTCTCCATCCATCTACATGTATACTCAGAACTCTTTTAGTAATATGCGCTTCATCCCTCCTCTTCACATGACCATACCAAGACAACCGATTACCTCGAACAATATCTATACTAATATAATAAAAACAAACTTTACCTAGTTTGTTTTTATGTTTTTTAGGCTTCCGTAGTCAACTAGGAACCCTTATAGTTTCGCCATGTCTGCCTGTCCGTCTGTCTGTCTGTCTGTCTGTCCGTCTGTCCGTCTGTCCGTCTGTCCGTCCTCGCTTAATCTCTGTGACCGTTAGCACTAGAAAGCTGAAATTTGGTACCAATATGTATATATTGATATACATATTGGTACCAAATTTCAGCTCACGCCGACAACATGGTAAAATTAAAATTGGAAAAAATGTTTTATTAGGGTAGCCCCATCCTGAACGTATCTTCTTTTAAATTTCCCAAGAAAATCAGGCAAACAAGATATGTTTTGGTTGAGGATACTGGCCGGCACCCGGAGCTCATCACTGCGAGGATATTAGTTATGACGAAAAGGAAATCCAAGGTAATAATTGTGAACCGTGGGAAAGAAGAGGTCTAACTGAAGAAAAACAGTGTTGTTGGGAGATGTGAAGAAGTTAAGTATCTCCGTCAAATCAATACATATACAGTAAAGCAAGATGCGACGAAAGTTTAAACCGATCACATCCAGTACTTCTAGAAAATTCTAAGAGCAATTTATCGAATTCTGAACTATAGCAAGCCAAGGAATTTCTGCTACGGTTTCGTGATATCTTTGCAACGGGAAACGACTGCGGAAGAACAAGTCTCGTCAAGCATGAGATAGATACAGGTGGTGCTAGACCAATTAAACAGAGACCGCACCGTATACTCTGTGCCAAGGCAACAGAGGTAATAGAAATGGTAAAGGACATGGCTGATAGCGGAATAATTGAGCCTTTTACAAGGCCATGGTCTTTTCCAGTCGTTCTGGTGAAGAAGAAGGACGGCAGCACAAGATTCTGTGTGGACTACAGAATGCTAAATAATGTGACGAAGAAGGACTTACCAAGGATAGACGATACGCTGGATATGCTCAGTGCCATAAAGTGGTTTTCATTGATTTGAAAAGTGGCTACTGACAAGTGGAAATCAGCGAGAGAGATAAAGAAAAGATAGCGTTCATTACGGGTATTGGCTTCGGCCTGTGGCAATTTAACGCCATGCCTTTTGGGTTGTGCAGTGCTCCAGCAACATTTGAACGCCTCATGGAGAGAGTTATAGTGGGCCTTCTTGGTGACGTCTGTCAGGTTTATTTTCATAACGTCATTATAATGGGTCGCACTTTTAAGGAAAATCTAAGAAACAGGGAAAAAGTGTTCACCAGAATACGAGGGACTAACCTAAAACTAAGCCCAAAGAAGTGCTCCCTGTTCAAGAAGGAGGTTAGCTACCTGGGACATGTAATTTCCGCCGATGGAGTGAGAACCGACTCAGAGAAAATAAAGGCTGTCCAACAGTGGCCGGTTCCTAAGAACAAAATGGCACGTGCATTTCTAGGGTTGTACACATACTACAGACGGTTTGTTATGAGTTTTTCGGACATTGCAAAACGAGATTTTATCTGGGACGAAAGCTGTGAGTCAGCATTCAACGAGCTAAAGCAATGGCTATGTGAAGCGCCTATACTGGGGTATCCGAGCAGAGACGGAAGATTTGTCGTTGATACAGATGCAAGACTGGAATTGGAGGACTGTTGTCACAGGTGCAAGGTGACGCACAAGTCGTGATTGCTTACTTCAGTAAGGCACTTGCAAAGCCTGAAAAGAATTACTGCGTGACTCGACGAGAACTGCTGGCTGTGGTAAAAACCTTGCAACATTTCCACAAGTACCTCATAGGGAGACAGTTTACGTTGAGGACGGATCGCGTTGCACTAAAATGGCTTCTACAATTTAAAAACCCTGAGGGCCAAGTTGCAAGATGGCTCGAGCAGCTGCAGGAGTTTAACTTTGTGATGGAACATCGCAGTGGAAAAGAGCATAACAATGCTGACGCCCGTTCACGATGTCCATGGAATGAGGACTGCAGACACTGCCAGCAGAATGAAGCCCGAGAACACGTTAATCTAATTAGGGCTGAAGCCAACTTCAAGAAGTTCCAGGAAGAAGATGACGATATTCCACCTATACTGGACTGGAAGCGAAGCGGAACTAGGCCCCAGTGGAGTGAAATATCGTCACATAGTCCCGTCACAAGGAGCTACTGGGCACAGTGGGACAGTTTAGTCCTAGAAAATGATGTGCTTTGTAGGAAATGGGAATCGAACGATGGTAAAGAGGTGACCACGCAAGTAATAGTACCACGATACGGAGATACACAATGGTGCTTCCGGAGAATACCTGGGTATCAAGAAAACTCTACTGAAAGTGAGACAGCGGTATTACTGGCTCAATTGTAGAGATGACATAGAGCATCTGTAAAAGGACCACAGACTAGAAGCAGGGGCAGGCTTCAGCTGTACAATGTGGGAGCCCCATGGGAGCGCATTGCCATCGACGTCGCTGGACCTTTTCCAGTTACAGATTTGATCTCATAAAAAATACTATAAGACTTAATTATTACATAATTATGTTATCACGACATAGCTCGAAGAATCGCCAAACTTAAGTGACAATGGGCAGGGCACATTGTACGCAGAACAGATGGTCGATGGGGACGAAAAGTTATGGAGTGGCGACTACGTACCGGAAGACGCAGCGTTGGACGGCCTACAATAAGGTGGACCGATGACCTAGTCAGGGTTGCGGAAACCCGATGGATGCATGACGCACAGGACCGGTCGTTGTGGCGACGCTTGGGTAAGGCCTATAATAATATAATAATAATAATAATAATTTATTTAAAGACAACTTTTGGTCCACATTGTATGTTAGTAGCACTTAATTCCTATGTCCAACAGTGGACGTCTTTCGGCTGATATGATGATGATGAATTATGTAAATTTTGCACTTGCCTAGTATATTTTTGGCATTATGTAGTACTTTACCACATTACTATCTCTTCAAATAATAGTTTCAACTTACAATTACATCAAACTCTCGAGTAATTGTTTCAGCTTACAATTACATTAAATTTGTTCGAAAGAGTTACCGTAGCCTTCACGTCAATCTGGGAGGGAGAGTAACCTAATGATTTCTTGGATAACTTTTCTCCATGATTTTATCTTGATGTCTTGAAATAAAAGCTGCAGCGTTCCGCACACACTTTTGATTGAGATTTTACCTTCAATTTTAAATAATTAATATCTAACAAAATTTTAAATAAGTCGTTTATTCTCGTAAGGCTCAACGACATAATAAAAAAATAATATAATAACAAATAATAATAATAACAATAATAATTTAATGACAATAATAACTAGACATTTCGGTCAAGATACTCGTACTTTTTTGTAAAATCAAAAAATTACAACCCAGCGGCCTAAAGTTATGATATGATATTTAAACATAATTTTTAGTTTAAACTTCTCAAAAAAATATATTTACCATGAACATATTTTATATTATTTCGATATATTTTTAGGATGAAATAATTAACTTTGGAAATAGGAAATACCCTAACTACTACGAGTACTACACTAAGCCGTAGCTACTTGCAACTATTTTTAGTACATTGGGTCATAATTTAAATCTGCCTATCGATCTAAAATACTGCAAACAATATTAGGCACCTAACGTATTTCTTTCACATTTTTGTTTCGATAAACTTGCGTTTCAAATTTTTTTTTATGTTTTTGTTAAGCTATCTATTGCATAGCTTCTATCGCGGGCCTTGAGCGTGGAGACCGAATCCAGAAATTCCGTAACGAAAATAACCTAACACAACCCACTCTTTTGTTTTTTGAGCGTGTTGACCGATAAGAAAACAAATGAGTGAACAATCAATCAAAATTCAATTCAATGTGTGAAAGTGTAACTTCAATTAAAATTAAAGAAAAAAAAAACAAAGGAAAAAAATACTGCATAAATAAAATAAATAAATAACCCTTCAGGCAGGATCGCAGTCAAGCAGTAATGCAATTTATTTACTTTTTTTTTTTCAAAAAATTCTTTGTTTCTATCCTACTTAACTGATGCAATTTATTTACTTTTTTGTTTTCAAAAAATTCTTTGTTTCTATCCTATTTAATTAAGCGAAAACCAGGTAATAACATTCGTTGTGGCTGCATTAAAACATTCTTTAGCCAGATAGTTTTTGCCTCTTCAATAATTGCTAACTGCATTCATTCTCTCTTCATTTTTCAGTATCTGCAGATTTCATCATCTGCCTTTACCAAGAAAATAAATTAAAGAACACAAGTAATTTTTCTATTTTGAACAAACTTCAGCCAGCCGCTTTATCTGCGTTATAGTAGAAATTAACGCTCAGTGACTTTTTTAAGAGAAAGCAGTGGTGGCCGAGTGGTAATGGCCCCGACTTACAAATTATGTAATTTATTTCATTTGTGTAATAATTTATTTCATCACCACTGCTCTCAAAACGGTGGAGGAAAACATCGTGAGGAAACCGGCATGTCCAAGAACCAAAAATTCGAAGACATGTGACATTCGTCAACCAGTACTGGGCCCACGAGGTGGATTACGGCCCATTTCCTTTCCTAGAGTGGAGACCTGTGTCCCAGCAGTGGGAACATTAAAAAGGCTGATTATGACGACTTTTTTAAGGTCGGTCGTTATGACGTCTCCAATCGAGGGTGGATCAGGAGGCCACGTCAGACTTTTACTGATTAATAATACACCTTTGTTCTTTCTTTGCCTTGCGTTCCAGGGGGGATTCCCTTTCGGAAGTCAACCAATGACCCCAGTGGGCTTCGGCCCTGCTGGGCTCCTACAGTTTGCTGATATCTCTCTGTCAAACGGTACTTCATAGATTTGCCGGACTTTAATAACTAAGAAACGAACAATTAAGTTACGTTAAACAAAAAGATATGCGAAACAGGATATTATAAAGTCCTGAAAACCTGTGTTAAATGGGATCCTCCGATCAGACGGATGTTGTGTCTGGTCCGGCCAACTGCCCCATAGTTGATTTCTGATTATTGTACATGTTCTAACTGGCTTCTGCCAGCGGCTTCTCTTGTGTGAATGTAGACTTCTCCACAAACACAAAAACGTCTTCCACACAAACTTTGGACCACCGTTTCATTCCTTTTGGTCCACCACTTGTATCTATATTTAGTCTATGATCAACTATTTCATAAAAGAAAGCTTTGTGTAAATTTTCTCGTTCGTTTTTTTTTTCGTAGACCCGTAGTTTCGGCTGTGCGTCATATATCAGTCACTCAGTTTCACCTTATATATGTCGCAGCCATATGGTTAAATTGGTCATTCAATTGGACACCTAGGGCGCTCGTTAAACGATCCTATTGGATGCCTAAATCACTCTACGTTTAATAGCTTGGCGTATTGAAAGTTAGCCCATTCGAAATGACTCATCAAGACTCAGCCAAGTGATTCAAATTAGATGCCGCTACTTATTGATTTAATAATATTTCACTATTACTCGGTGGACACTATTAAGTACTATTACTAAAAAGTAGTTCTATGTAATTTATAAACTCATGGTTACCCTTCTAAAATAAATTACTAAACAACGTTCAGCCATCTGGTTAAAAGTTGCTAGTTTTTCTTCAGCCATTTCGTTGGATGAACTCCCTAAGTGTCCAATTAGATGGCTAATTTAACCAGATGGCTACGACATATACATAGATCCGTGGAGACCTCTGATGCAGGTTTTTTGTTTCGGTGTGTAAAAATTATCCAGATCACATCACTCGCTCTTGGGCGGAGCAGGATATAGTCCCAGACTTACTAAGAAACCTACCCTGTTTCTTCGTTGCCTTTCATACCGGCTCCGAGCCTTCCTTTCAGAAGCAGTACCTTGGCCCCAGTAGGCTTCGACCCTGCTGGGTCCCTGCGGTTGCTGACAACTCCCTGAGGCTCGCGGGTACAGTGCGCGCCGTCGGCGACTTGGGCTCGGTCCGGACAGTCGGACAGCGAGCTACCCCTTACTCCCCTGCCGCAAGCCTGCGCCTACGGTTGATGCTGGATTTTGAAATTTGAGTTCCTATAAGGTGAAGTGTCCCTACAGGTCAATTTCGCATTACCGCTGACCTTACCAACGTACGAGGCTAGATCAAAGTTTAGTAGATTCTTGGCTAGCGTCCATTCCTGCCAAGGCGTGTATTTATACACCAACACCACATAATGATAACACGAGTACAGATGTGTTATGTTTATTTATATGTCTTGTTAGTGGCAGGTCGTGCGTTCTTGCTTCTATTGTTTGTCTGTAACTATTTTTTTTAGTTCGACATCCAATGGCTTCTCCCGCTCTGTGGCAGAGCGTGAGGGCGTGTCAGACTGGCTTAACTTTTAATAATAAGAAACAAAAATGTTAAAATAAGTTTATTAATTTTTCAATATTTTTGTTTATTTTTAAGTTGCACCTGCCATGTTGTTTCTGCACCACCCTAAGGTCGACTGGTAGATAATGTCTATGGCATTAAGTCCGCCTTTGTACAGTGTAACGTGCTTATAACATTAATAAATAAATATTCAGGTATATTTTAGAAATATTAGCATAATTAAGATATTAAGATGGTAAGTTCTCTCTCTCGCAACCATCACGTTGCCTCAAACGTGCCCCTATGTGAGGGCAAAATATTTCCAAAAAAAAATTATTCTCCATTTGTAAGGGAGCTAAGTACTTACAGGTACAACCATCACTCTATTTCTACCTTTTACTCAATAAGGTGGGTTTTCGGTAACATATTCATAGTATAGAAATTTCCATTCTAATTAACCTGTTAGAGTACTCGTACTTACCAGATGAACACTTGTACCAAATAGTTATTTAAAAAGCAAACCTCGAGAATTATATTTAACAAATTTTATTTTCCTTTACAATTACACAACAAAAAAAGGAAATTTACAAAATGCAGTAACGCCATCTGAAACACTACGTTAACAGTGTGGTTAATATTATAACAATATGTTTAATATAACTAGGTAACAATATAGTGTTTTAAAGATACTGTAATATACGGGAGAGAAATAAAAGAATAATATAAAGTCTATCTTTGGATCCGCAAATAAATATTGAAGTTTTAAAGATTTGGAAAGTATTGCAATGAAACTAAGCTAGCACCTAACTTGAACAGTTAATATTACCAGTACCCATACGATTTTCTTATCTACAATGTAAGTTTATTAGATGTTAATATTTTCAGGACAGGAGTAATTTACAACGTCAAACAGGCATCTAGCTCCGATCTATGTATAAATAATTAGATGGGAGTATTCTCAAATATTGCGTCAAGTAAGCATACCGAATCACTTATAACATTCTTTGAACTTATATAGCTTACAAATTAAACATACTTTCATTAAACGTAAAAAATAATAATAAATCAAATAAGCAAGTACACCAATTAACGAAAATAAATGGGCTAGTTTTCACTTTCACTGAATAAAATTGTATTGAAGTTAAGAAAAACGAAATGAGAAGTAAGTTTGTTAAGTTTAAAACTTAACTAATGAGTAGTAAGTTTAAAACTTGATTTTATTTACACAAATGCCATTAATTTGCAGCAAATTACCTGGCCTACATACATTCACCTAATAAATAATATGGAGCTTGTAGCTCTATATTTTTGTGATAAATAATTCCCAGGATTTCTGTAGAACGATTCATGACCAACAGTCAATCCTGTGCTTCGGTGTCCATGCCTACTTTCTGATAAATGTAACGCTGCATCTCGATAGAGTTGTCATTATAACACGGCAGCCTGCGATTGTATTGATAAAATGTAGTCCGATGGGTTTATAAGGATATTGAAGAGATGGTCTAACCACAAAGACTTATAGTTGAAGTTGGGTACACAAGATCTTTGACAAAATGTCATAACTTTCGCGTTTCTGTTGGAAAACCAACTATATCTTATAAAACCCTAAAAAAAGGAAATGAACTATATTTGTTTTTTGAAAAAAAAAAGGAAATATGCTTTTATTATTTTTAATATAATTGTTTTAATGGTATAAAAACATTTTCTGCATATTACTTTTCTAATGAAAAGTTTGGGGCACATTGATTGGCTGGTCAATAATGGACATCGGTAGAAACTATTTTTGGTTTTTATGTTATGTGTTTAGAGATATAAGAATTAATGTTGGTTGCTATTTTTCGTTACTGTATACATACATCTCATGAAGAAGCAACGAAATGCTGTGTTATAATTTGATATAAGCCCCGCTCTAAACAATATTTACTGCCTAATTTCGCCTTAATTTCAATAGTTTGACAACTAAAATTGACTAGAATAATATGAATCTTTGCAATTCTACTTTTTCACCTACACGGAATATAAATATATTTTAAAGTAATAATATTATATTTTATTTCATGTATTAGATGGTTATTTTCTATTTAAATTTGTTATTTGGTTTTATTTTATTTGCCGTAGGATCAAACACCAACAGGATCTAATGTGAATAATAAATAAAGATACCTTAACTTAAAACTAAAGTGTTCATTAAAAATAAACTGTAGTGGAAAGTCTGCTTTGCATAAAATGCGTATTTACTTCATTTCATAAATCGTTTGCATCTTACAGTTCACGACAATAAACCAGACTTGTTAGGACGCTACCTTGATAATATAATCTTTGACACTCACAAAATTAAGAAAATAGGTGACTAGATATCACAAGTTACAAATAAATAAATGATCTTTAGAAGGTACATAACAGGAGAGACCGCGTGGATTATAGTCCTCATCATTACTTCAATATTAAACAGAAAAATCTCATACGCGTCCAACAAGTCCGTCGAACTTAAAACTATTTCGTAATGTACAACGTTAATAGAGTTTATACCATGCGTGATGAGGCACCAAGATCACGGCTTCGTGTCGGGCGGGTTGAAGAACTCCCAGTGGTGGTGGTGCACCGCCCGGCTGTCGCTCAGTCCTAGCATGATCAGCCCCGCAATCAAAACGAGGAATATAACCATCGCCATCTGGATGTCTTTCTTGTCTTCAGCACCACTGATATACGACATGAAGGAGTTAAATATACTCCTTATGGTCCTGGTGATCGATGAGTGGCAGACGCGCAAAAACTGCGCACCTGCTTCGGTTATCGTGGGCTCATGCGTTCTCACGGGGGGAGCGATGCGGCGAGGGGACGGTCGGGGTCTACCATCATCGGAACTGGACTCTGACTGAGGAGCGGCAGGTTTCCTTTTAGCTCGTCGTGTCGGCGGTGGAGGGGTTTGGTGTTGAGGATCATGAAAATCGAATTGAGGCCGTTCACGTAGGGACCGAGCGGGGAAGAAAGCCGCAGGCGGTATGGTTATGTCTTGGAGATATGAGTACAACAACGGTGTTAAATCAGGTGGTGGTGGTCTCTGAGGTGGTACCCCAGTTTCCTCAGCACTAGGTGGTCTAGGAGGTGGTGGCGTTTGAGGCGCCTCTTCTTCAACGGGAGCTTTCACTTCCGGTTTTATTTCCTCCACTTTTTCAATAGGCAGGTCATCTGTTTGTGTATGTTCTTCTCTACTAACCGACCTTGGAACTTCAATTACTTCTAGAGTTGCTGGTACGGGTGGTGGCGGTGGAGGAGCATGCGCTGTAGATATTTCAGCGAACTTTTTGACGATTTCATCAATAACAGATTGGGAAAACTCAATCCCACTCACAGAAATATGTCCTGACTTGGAGTCTAATTCAGAAACTTGCAACGTCATTCCTTCTATATCTGAGACCAAAATCTTATTAGCTTGGAGTTCAGAAACGTTTAGTCGACCTACATCTAAATCCTTCACCTGGAGCCGCTGTGTTACCAAATTATCTAGCTGCACTTCTCTGCTGCTTGCGTCACTCACTTTTTCAAGAGCTCGCTCTTGAGCAAGTTGTGCAGTATTTTTAGGCCGTTGTCTGGTGTTTGATACGCCTCGTGACCTTGGAAGTGGAGGAACATCTGGGATTTGAGATTCATCAATATCAATGGGTTGAACGGTTAAAGAAGCTTCGGTTAACATTACTTCACGCTCATTGATTCTTGTTGGACTCGACACACGTCTTTCTACCAATATAACTGTAGGCGATGTACGACCAAGACTTGGTTTAGATAATTCAGATATTTTTGGATCAGAAATTTTTAATGATTTATCAGTGCGGGAAGTAGGCCGCGATTCACGAGGGCTATCAGCTAGCTTAGCGTGACTTTTTGAAAGAATAGAATCTTCATCAATAATGTCTCTTAATGAGCTTGACATCGACAGTTCTAAATTGTCATCCATACCTAATTCAAACTCTACATCGTCTGGTAAAGGATCAGTCTGAGTAGAAACTTCAATCTCTAATACATCTTCCTGCTTTGTTTGATCATCGTCATAATCCCGTGATATTCCCATTGCCGACTCTGCATCTGTCGATATGCTCCGTTGAAGATCGTTTTTGTCCCTTTTTCTTCGCCTAGACCCTCTTGGCGGACGTGGTGGAGGAGGGAGTGGTCTGTCTTTCATTTTGTTTACAACTTCCCCTGATTTTAAATCTTTATGGACCTCTTCGAAGGGCTCATCTATCTCAACGTATTGCGTTAAATCTCCACTCACCGAGCGTTTAGTAATGCTGTCTAATGTCATAAGACTGGTTGAGGATTTCTTTCGGGGTGGCCGATCGGGACCGACAGGCTTAGTGGGTCCGACAGTATAATATTTACGTTCTGAGCTATTGCTCTTGCGTCTTCTGGGTGGGGTCTTGCTTTTAGAACGTCTAACACCTTTGCTTGGTGCGTAGGGACCTTTGTCAACTGTTGCATATCCGGGGCTCTCGTGGCGAATTACTCGTTCAACATCTATATCTTCAGGAGGTGCTATGTTAGTATCGAGTATGAGAGACTCCGCGCCGTGTGACGTGCGGTCGTCGTCGCAGAGAGAGGTACCCCTGGAGCTGCGGGAGCGAGTGCGTCGTGGCGGCACGGGGCTGTGTCCCGTCGTAGACTGCACATACTCTTGCGGAACGATGTACTCATGCTCAGTGCGATAAACAATTATCTGGAAAGTATTAATTACTGAATTAATGTCTCGTTTCAATGTAGAAAACTGTCGTAATCATTACGACAGTAGAATCGAATATGGGTTTGGTTAAAACCATTAACAGCAACTTGACCTTGTATTTGAACTGGCACAAAATATCTAATGGGACTAATAATGTAACAGCGGTAGGGCTTAATTGTGATCTATTAAGATTGGTATCGTAAGGCTTTCATTTATTATATTGTCCTATTAAGACTATTTACTGAACGAGAATTGTTTTTGTGGATCGTGTGTCATCGAGTTCAGATTAAATACCTACAGTTTTTTTTTGGTCAATAGGTTCGCGCTTGACTGCTATCTCACCTGATGGAAAGTGACGATGACGATCGGAGAAGGAGATCGCTTACCTAGAAGTAAACTATTCACTCTTGACTTAAAAATTCCCGGGTTGTAGCCATCAGGAAACAGATTCCGGCAATTTATTTTCATAACATTGAAAAACTGTGTTATTTGTTTTGTGATTTTGTTCATAGTAAATCTTACGGTCCCGTTTTTAGGGTTCCGTAGCCAAATGGCAAAAAACGGAACCCTTATAGATTCTTCATGTCTGTCTGTCTGTCTATCTATCCTTCCGTATGTCACAGCCACTTTTTCCCGAAACTATAAGAGCTATACTGATGAAACTTAGTGAGTATTCTGTAAACTGCATTAAGATTTTCACACAAAAATAGAAAAAAAAACAATAAATTATGGGGGTCCCCATACATAGAACTGAAACTAAAAATTTTTTTTTTTCATCAATCCCATACGTGTGGTGTACCTATATATGGATAGGTATTCAAAAATTATATTGAGGTTCCTAATATAATTTTTTTCTTCAAAGTGTTAAAATGTGTGGGCCCCCTGTAACTTCTAAAATAAGAGAATGATAAAACTAAAAAAAAATATATGATGTACATTACCATGCAAAACGCCAACGAAAATTGGTTTGAACGAGGTCTAGTAGATAAGTAGTTTTTTTTAATACGTCATTAATCTAAAAAAATACACTATTATTAAAACATCGATCAAAGTTACAACGAACTACAAGAACTCTTATATTATGTTACTTGCTGCTACGGAACCCTTCATGGGCGAGTCCGACTCGTACTTGGCCGGTTTTTAAGGCTTTCGACCGCTCAAATCTATCTGCCCATGTTGATGTGTCCGAAATTTTATGTTATGAGTAAGTCAGTGAGTTAGCCAAAAATACTTAACGAAACAGTAACTACACTAAGTAGGTAATGTTTCGCACAAATACATGTGTTTGTCTATTTATAAAGTTCCGAGTATACTAGGCTTTGTTTTGAATCTCGATAGAGGTTACATTACCTAAGCTGATATATATACCTACCTAGAATGAATAGGTTATCGATTGAATAGTTAAACGGCCAGTAACTTGGCAAATGTACCAAACTATATTATATGTATATATGATTACAGAAAGTTTTTTCAGCGTGCTGTAAAAATGACTAAAAGCTGACACTTTTCCCTATTAACTAATGACCATTACGTCATCGCCGAAATATGGCTGTGCAACAGTTCAATGTCTGTCATCATATTTCGATAATACAGGAAAGTTACAATAAACAAGTATAAAATATCGAATTTTAGTGTCTGGACTTAAATTAGCAATCGCCATTTGTTTATATTTTCGTTAACTAGGTCAACAAACTAAACGAAACACAATGTTTAAAAATACAATCCAAGTCCATCCCGTGTAGATTGACTGGAAACGCGCCAGAATAAATTGCAGAGAATATCTGTATAAACCTAACTTTGTTTCTTGGCCAGTATATCATTCGCGCGGATGACGTAAATGCCACTGAAATCGTAGGTGATCAACGATTAAAGATTTCTCGCGGCCTCATCATTTGATTACCCTGGCATGAATTTTGACGCATTGTATCGAGAACTTTGAATATTGGTCTTGGAAAATAATTGTTTGCAGATGTTAAATCGTTTCTTCCAGGAGAAACCTTGGGACTTACCTTTGGAGATAACGCATAATACAGAATCGAATCACTGATCATCTATTTGTCTGGATAAAATCTATGTATTGCATAACGTTGTAAGAGTACGTGTGTTTTGATATTATCAAAACACACTACGGTCGAAGCAGAAATTCTTAGAGATTCGATTACCTACGTATCGCCGAGTACTTTGGTACATTTTATATTAAAAAGTTACTGCGTTTGTTGATCAAATCACAAACTGGTCTTGGCAGGGCTACAATATACTAACATTTAATTGCTTCTAACATTGGTTACCAGCGGTGGGACGGATTTGTTAAATGGCCTGTACTTGTAAACAATTTAAATTGTTATGCTTTAAAAATGTTTTGAGGTCTACGATCTGTACCATATTACAATTCAGGTACCTCAGGATACTTCCGTAGCGTATGTTAAAACTTTACATTTTGAAATTGAAATTGAAAGAAAAATTTATGCCACTTTGTCGCAAGTCTACATTATTTTAGCATCGCTCAATAAAACACAAGAATGAAATATCACTGCCTTATAAATATAATATACCATAGCCTTTAAGGAAAACTAAGTCAATGATGTGTTATTTATCTTATTGGTAACGTAATCAATTGCTTTCGCTGTAATATAATCAATGACAAAACCAATGCATCATTAATGTGATTAAATAATTCTATGTTCGATGACTAGAACAATGCAATGTTTATTGTTTAAATGAAATCGAACATCTTGGACTAAGACGTTATGCAACTAGGATGCTATGTTATCAATACAACATGATCGTAATATCATCACGCTCCGATCAGGGCCCAAGTCTGCTATTACAATAAGGTCAGAATGGTCTATCATTGATGTCATAATTGTCGATTTTGACAAGTTTTGTAATCTACTAATATAATGGCGTCATTATGACTTTCCAATGGTCAACCACTGACACTCCATTGAAAGAAGTGGCATAGAATGGTAATCTTGTACATATTACCAAATGAATATTTGACGTTTGCGGTAATCTGCTAAAACTTTGACAGTTTATTTGATCAGTGTTTTACCATTAGAACGTTATTGTGCAGTTATTGGTTTTAATATGTTCGAAATTATCATTCTACCACAATTCTATTACGATACCACTGACCGATCAATGATCGATCATTATGAATTAGCAGATTACGAACTTTTAGCTAAATGACAATGGGATCGTGTTGGAATGACGAATTTATAAAAATAGCAGACTTGAGGCCCAGGATGGGCAACATAATTGTCATTTACATTTCATTGTTATTACTTTTAATAGCTATTTCTTTAGGCTAGTCAAAAGTAAGAAAAATCAGATTTTTGCAAATGACGACTGGAAAGTCTAGCCAAGTCATGTCACCCAGTTACTGGGGTTTTGGAGGTAACATTAGCTGTTACTCCTGGCCGAGATCAACATAATTGAGAAAAGACAAAACAGAGACTTTTATTTTCGTGAACATGTTCTATAGCAAGTTAATGTTGAAATTTTACTATCGATATACTAATATTACTATGATATAACATGAATAAAATCAATGTTTGTATGTTTGTGTACTCTCTGGGTACCTAAACCATTGATCAGATTGTAATGAAACTGACCCCAGGTCCCGGTCTAGTCTAAAAGATCTACATAAATATTATATTTTTAAATGCAGGGCAGGGCATGTCTAAATGGGCAGGATACAATGGATAAGTACAAGGAGTAATTTAGGCTACATTTCATTTCCTCGTGGAAACGGGATTTCAAAGACGAAACGGTTGAACAAAATTTAATGAGACTTTCATTGGGCTTTTATCTAATGTTATAATGAGTACCTAATTTTTTTGTATTCCCGAGAGGACGGGGCTTAATTTCCAGTGAATTTCACTCTTACAAAGAGTAATTTAGGCTACTTTTTATTTTACTGCGGGGAACAGAATTTCAAATTACGGTATTCGTCTTCAAAACAGTTGAATCAAATTTGACGTGACTTTCCATGGGATATAGTTAAAGTTATTCCCGAGGGACATAAATCTGAATATACTCCTCGGAATTATTCGTCAGCACAGAATTATTAGTTATCTGCATATGAGCATTAATATGAATTTACCGCGGACGAAGTCACGGGTAACAGATAGTTATTAGTATAAGGTAATACTTACATCGTCTGTGTTCTCATGTTCCTGCGGTTGTTCCCACAGCTCGGAAACTGACACTTTATTGAAGTCGTTAAGAGATGAATGCTTGAAATCCTTCTTGCCAAACTTCTTCTTTCTCTTTGGTGGCATCGGTAGAGTTTGAGACTGAATGGGAACATTCTCCGGGTATTGGATAACGTCATCATTTGCATATTCATGTATTGAATGCAAGTCAGTGGTTGGAGTGAAATCAAGGTGATTGTTGACGTGCATGTCTAAGTTTTCTTCTACATCATAACTTATACGTCCGTCTTGATGGTCTTCTATCAAACCTAAGTCTACCTCACTAAACTGCATGCTGGCGTTGACGCTATCGTCAATGTACGGAGTCGATTCTTCCTCTTTCTTCTTCCGCTTAGCTCTCGATGGTCTTACTGGTGGAAACGTATAGTAGCCGTCATCTTTATCATTTAAATCTTCAGTAGAATACCTCATCGGGTCGTTGTCATCGATCATCAGCTCTGGATCAGCGTCAGCATCGTTGACGTACATATTGTCGTCGTTCATTCCCGAATTGCTCCCTATCATGGAGAGAATATTTTTCGGATTTTGGAACGCTTTTCGTGTTTCATCGTTCAAATATTCCCTTGTTTGAATATCTTCACGAGAAATACCTCGCGGTCGAACAAAAAATTCGTCATTATTAATTTCGGTTATGACATGTGTGTATTCTTGTTTAGAAGGTGAAATATCGGGTATGGATGAAGCATTACGTTCATTTTCAAGATGAGAAGGTTCAGGTTCATCATCCATATATTCGTTGTCCACTTTGTCAAAATCATAGGTAGTCTCAATTCGCCGGCTGTTTTCAATTTCAAAGTTGGTATCATCACCATTTTCCATATTCCCATATTCTCGTGGCTCTTCAGGACTGTCAGGGATATAAGTTGGTTCATCTTTATTTTTTTTAACTCTGGTGAAGGTAAACGTGGGTGGTGGTGTATCTTCTCTGTTTAGTGTTGGTGATGATGATGTTTTAGGAAGCTCTGACTTCTTTTTTCTATTAAATAGCCTGGGATAAGTTTTAGTTTCAAACTCTACGGTAGCAACGTCTGTGGATTCTGCATTTGAATCCGTGGACTCATTGGTCACATTGTATTCTTTTTTCCTACCAAGACTAGGAAAATTGATTTTTGGCCGGTCAGGCATTCTGAATTTAGGCATGTCAGGAACAGAAAACTTAGGCCTGTCTGGTAATGTGAATTTTGATCGATTTAATTTTTCAGCTATGTTAAACTTAGGCCGATCAGGCAAACTGAACTTCCTTTTATCTGGTAACGTGAATTTAGGTCGATCTGGAAGAGATATCTTAGGTCTTTGGGGCATTTTGAATTTAGGTCGTTCAGGCATATTGAACTTAGGCTTTTCAGGCATATTGAACTGTTTAGATTTTATGCTTTGTAATTTTGACTTCAATTTTCCAGCTTGCGATTTTAGTTTACCCGTACCTTCTTTGATGCGTTGCTGAATTTTACTGTCAGTGCTTTCGGCATTCTTTGTTGATCTGCTATCGCGTTTTAAGGGTAACTGTTCTAGTGCAGACGAGTCAACTTGGCTGGTACTAACTTCACATTCTGTGCGTGATATTGTGGAGGGAGTGTTTACGAAATACCTATCTTCAATGTCTCTTTGAAGGGCTTCAGCGCTTGTCATTTCTTCATTCTTATCATAACTTGATTGTACGTTTTCATCTAATTGTTCTTCATCATCTGACGTATGCTGTAAACATTTTCTCTCCAGAGAAGTGGTACTTGACAACTCATCATCCGTTTTAACCAATTGGATTGGTTTCTCATCTACACTCGGAGCAGTGTAAATAATGTTTGGTGGTGGCTTTTCGATGATTTCATATTCGTGATCACTGTAAAAAATAACATTCTATTGTAATTTTTATATTCTATAACTATCGCACAGCATATTTATGACTTACACTCGCATAACTAATAAAAATACTCTTTGAACAGCAGTAAATCAATCGCAGAGCATAAAATGGAGTAAATATAAAGAAATGCAAATCGCAAAAATTTTGATACGTCGCAGAAGATTTGAGTTATATTTAAACTTCACACACACGTTGCTCGAGTCACAATTAGGCCAACAGCCGCCGCTCGTTTTAGCCGCAGCCACCGGGCGAAATACGTTGTTCATATTATTTTGCAGTTTGTAATGTTAGTTATAAATGTCATGAAAACCGTGGAAAATTAATGTAGGTGGCTTGACTTACCTCTCGTACGAAATAAAATTACTAGCTCGCGACGTCGGTCTAGTACCCACTGGATTCACTCTCTCCGGGAGGAGCGAGTCACATTGAAAGAACTGACAACCGCAACGGACGTCTGGAGTAAATATCTGAGCGCTGCCTTCACGGGTCGGCCTCACAGGCCGCTCTATAGGAGTGCCACCTTCGGATGTCCATCGTCGAAGTGTAGTCATAACTACCGACTATCGAATCCAGGGCATATTTATTTTAGTTACTCGTTTCCCGTAAACTACACAAAGTGTCATTTGCACACGGGCAATGAGTCATTAAAGCTGGGCAGTAAATGAACTAATCACAGACGTGAAAGCAGCCGCGAGCACTGATCACTGATGACAATTTTAAAGAGCTTCCCCAATGTGCAGGAAGACCGGTCCGACCGAGCTATATTTATCAGACAGTCAGAAGCTAGCGCGTTCGCTTTGCATGTATTAGCCACGGTTGTTATATCATAGTTACGTATGATGTACTACTGCTTACAATGGAGTTGTTAGTAATGTTAAATAATAAAATATTTACCTGCTGGGTTTAGACCATTTTCTCGGGTATTCTATTTTTTGTCGATCGTTAGCGTCATGAGGGCTGGGGCTGGGTGACGATTCTATAGGCGTTGCAGCAGGCTGGTCTCCAATCACTTCTGCATCTTCTCCTGTTAATTCTGTTATGGTAATATTGGGAGATTCATTGCTAGGTCCTCTTTCATCTAACTGGTTTTGAAATATTTCGTCTACGTTGGGTTCATCTGGATCCATTTCTTCGTCCAGAATTATGGCTTCTTTATTTACGTTATCCATTTTATGCAGTTTTTCCATGACGTGTTCTTCGGATTTTAGACTAGCATTTTCCATAACTAAGCTTGGATCTTGGGAGGCGATCGACTTCTTCTCCAACAGGCTTTCAATTTCCTTGTTGCTGTTACTCCTATTTTCATCATCCGGTCTGTTGACACTTTGCTTATCCACATCTGGTGAGAAATGTACATCTTTACCGTCCTCAATGTCTTCGTAAATATGCTCTTTCTTTTTTCTAGGCGGTGGTGTATCTACAACCATAGTTTTACTCATCTCATCAGAGCTTCCTAATTTAATTGCTCCGAATTTTTGTCTTCTGACGGCGCCAGGTGACGATCTTAGTTGTCTTATTTCTTGAGTTTCATCATTTTTTTTGCGTTTTGAAATGGGAGATTTTTCATTTTCATTTCGTTCAAGTTTGTGTAAAGTTTTATCTGCTAAATGTTTTATTTTATTCACCAAAGGGTGACAACATTTTGTTTTTTCCCTTGTTTCTGATGTAACTCCAATGCTATATTGTTGTTCTGGTACTCGGCGTTTTAATATACCTTTAGGGGATACATTTTTAGGTATTTCTATTGGTGTAGCTAAGTGGCTACTAGCTTGATTTTCGGGACCTTTCACTACGTAAGCTTTCACAGCCTGGTTTATGGCATCTTCTTCAGAATCCAACGATACTTCTTTAGAAAAGTTCGGTACATGTACTCCCTCATCTTCACCTTCCTCACCATGCTTGCGACTGCTCCCAGGTGAAGAATCAAGGTTCAGTATCTTCTGCACGTCTCCGTCCACTGGCGAGCGCGTCCGAGACCTTGAAAATTCTCGTGACATACTTCTTCTCGGCGTCGTTTCTCTAATGATATCTTCTGCAGTTATTTCACCTTGAAGTGGCTCCTTTAATAGGTGAGTCCATGGATATCTACCCGCTTCACGAGCTCTTCTCAAATCTTCCCATTGATATGTTTTTATAGGTACTGCTGGTAAATCTTTCTCTTTATCTGGTGACAATTCAGATTCCATATGTTTGATTATTGAATTTAATTAACTCGAAAATATTTCTAAAATAGATTTACCGGACACAATTTTTTGTAGGGGGTTTGATGATAATTTTTGAAATATTAATGCACGAACCCCGCAAAACTTTCACTTTTTCACCGTATAAACTAAGAACACAACATTTCGTTTCAATGTGAGAATCTGTGACTGAAAACACGTTATGTTTGCGTGGGCTCGTGTAGAAATAGGTGTGAATAAGTTGTGTACTATGATCATTGGCCAACAGATTATTTTGGACTAATGCACCGATGTTACCTTGACGCGTTCAGGGCACTTCTGTCGTGAGTCCTCAGCTCACCATCCCTGGGGCTGTTTGTTGACATGGGATGCACTAGACGCGTTTTTATTGTTTTATTTTTTTTCCGATCGAAACCGATTGGCGATCTGCACTGAATCCCGGTTCAACTGGCCGACACGTCTTAGTCCGCGCAGGCGCGCTAAATATAAGATTGAGCATGAATTTATTTTTGGTGAGTATTTCGAGTCATCAGTTAAAACTATAGGATCGTTTTCAATTTTGGAGGCTATCTGTATAGTTTGTAATCAGAGATGCTGAGGTTATCTTGGTGAATGGAAAGGACAGTTTGGTATATTGGGGTTGGTGTTGCGTTGACTTACCGATGGCACCTTGAACGAAGTCCAAATGTCTGGTGCGGTTGGGCAGCGGGCCGCGGGCAGTGTTCGCGCGTGACTGCTACATTCACACATTTATTTATTTATGTATATAATTGCTATACGTACGCACGCATTATGTAAGCATATATGTGTATGTTTTTCGGTAGAACTCATTACACTATACAGTGATAACACTCATAATGCACTTTGTTATGTCTATATGCTATGAGACGTAATTATTTTTGTCGTAGTTCAGTCATCATTTTTGAGCTCAAAGAAGTAAGTAGTTAATCTATATCCAATTTGTCTTTTTTGAAGAAGACAAATTGGTGTCGTCTATCGTCTAGGTAATAACTCAATAAACTACCCGTATCTACTTGAGATAGGTACGTACAATTTAAATCGAGAACTTCCATTTAGAGAAGTTTTTAATTTGTTGTAAAATTATTGAATTTTGTTTCATGGTTTAGTTATGTATTCCATTCATAAGAAATATATACCTCAAGCTTTTATTTAAAAATCCTAAGACGGCGATCGGTCCTGAAACTGAAATCGTGAAATAACTGCACCTGTATATCCTTGTTCTCACCGGACATGGTTTTTTTTATGGTGGGAAAATCATCAATGACAACACCCGCTCTTGGGCGGAGCGGGAGATAGTGTCAGTCTCTTACTGACTAAAAACCCACCCCGTTCCTTCAAGCCTTCATACCAGGGCTCGACCTATCTTTCAAAATTAACCCTGGCCCCGGTAGGCTTTGACCCAACTGGGCCCCTGCTGTTGGTGACAACTCCTTGAGGCGCGCGGGAACAGTGCACGCCGTCAACGACTTGGGCTCGGTCCGGACAGTTACCGGACGGTCGGACAATGAGCTACCCATAGCTTGCCGTCCGCAAGCCCACGTCTACGGTGGCCGGAAATCGGGATCGGAATCCCGGCGGCGGCGAGAGCGCCGTTGCCTGATGCTCCTGTCAGCCTTCTCCTTAGCGAGCATTACTGCTTCGTAGAAGTCGGCGACCGCCTGCCACTCCTCCTCGCTCTGGACCATGGCCTGAACCAAGGCCCGGCGCGAGAGGTTTCCGCCACCGATCGCCCCCACAAGGGCATGGCGATGCTCCGCCCAATCACACACCTACACCTCGACTCTGTGCTCCAACGTATCCTCTGGGCATTCCTCACAATGGCGACACCCGGGCGTCACTTCCGCACGAATCCGGTACAGGAATCACCGGACATAGTAAGTTTGGGAGGTACCTGCACCGGATTCGTGCGGAAGTGACGCTTAGGTGTCGCCACTGTGTGTACCACCCGGAGGATACGG
Source organism: Mythimna albipuncta (assembly GCA_929112965.1). NCBI lineage: Eukaryota > Metazoa > Arthropoda > Insecta > Lepidoptera > Noctuidae > Mythimna > Mythimna albipuncta. The sequence goes on from OV815958.1 coordinate 34,442,127, forward strand.
TGGAGTACAAAGTGGAGGTGTGTTCCGCCCAAGGGCGGGGTATGATTGGATGACTTTAACATACACCAAAAAAAAACCTGTCTATCTTTATATTTACAAGTTATAAAAAAAAACTGAAGAATATGTTTGTTTGGTTGAACCACGGAAGGGTTGAACGCACTAGGAAGGAACTAGATAGTACTGGTTTAGCACGCGAATGAAACTGGGAGACAGCTAGTCTTTATCTACACTCTTTATTAATATTTAAATTTTTGCAATTATCATCTTAACACGTTCAATGCGAAACGAAGTCCAATACGTCCCTTGTGTATCTTTCTTGCGGAGTAATTAAGAAAATCACAGCCTTATCTGCCATGCAGAGGCCATAACTTCAATTTGGATTAGTTTTGGAACATTATGGTTATATATCGAAGATGTCCTATAAAACAGATTTGCAGTTTTTACTTTAATACTCATACCGCACTTACCTAAAAAAAGCTTTATTTATTATTTATTTAAATACACTTTATTGTACACCAATATTATAAGAATGAAACGTTTTAATAAAAAACATACAATTAGTGGCCTTATCGCACTTGGCGATTTCTGCCAGGCAACCTGGCAAGGATAGAGATGCCTGGACACAAAATGGACTTGGTACAAATAAAAAAGTAATGAAAAATTATATAGGTATTTAATACTCCTCCTTCTTCTTCTTTGTCTCTTCCCACGTTAGGTGGGGTCGGCTCTCCTTATCCTTCTGCGCGAGGACAATCTGTCCTGGGTTGTCGGGTCAGGCAGTTGGGACGTATATAGGTACTTAATACCAAAATGTATAAATATCCCCAAGTTTTTAGTTTCTAAAACGTTATGGAGATAAATAAGCCCCTTGCCGCCTTAATGTAATTTCCAAACGAGATCTTAAACGTCCCGTACGGCGGTAATGGTAATAATACAATAATATGTGCCGCTATCAAGCCGAACAACGAAGTATGGAGACAAACCCGGATACCAGTCTAAAATACAATACAATACTCCTGGCTTGAGATCCATTCACAAATGCGTGATTGTGAAGATCAATGGATCTTGACAATGATTCACATCCTGTACCTATACGTATTTGTGAACTCACACTGGAGCTAGATGATAGATTTAAAAAGTATTAAGTGTAGTGTAGAACTCACTTTATCATCATCATTTCAGCTAAAAGATGTCCACTGCTGGACATAGGCATCTTCCAAGAGTCACCACAACGACTCATCATACGCGTCTCGCATCCATCTGATTCCCCCGACCCTCACTAGGTCGTAATAAAAAATAATTTTAATTTCGGAAGTCGGTGTTAAATAAGGAACAAACAAAACCGAGAAACACCGACTTCGGAAATTAAAATTATTTTTATCGTTTTAGTGTTTTTTTTTAATGAAGTGGGTTTTTTTTGTGAAAAGTTTTTTATTTTTAAGCAAATTTTGTATCTTGTTCAATTTTCAAGACCTAGTTGTTTAATATACCGAATAAAGGACCTTTAACTTTAGGTAGGTAAGTAATGATAATGTTAGTAACGGTGAACTAATTAATAGTTAGAAGCATATTTTATGAATAATATTATTAATTGTAAACGGCAAACGTCCCAATTCACCCTGTGCAATTTTTTGAGTCAATTTTCGTTTAGAGCAGGATTTGGTTGGGTCTCCAGGGTTCAGCCATTGCGACGAGCGCTCCAATTATCGTACAGTATCCACTTTTTATCTCAAGTAATGATTCGATTTAAAATCCCTTTAAGGGCCAAGCACCCGAAAAGTGCCATAAAACAGTGATTTACTGAGGCCTACTCCTCCGTAACGGCTAGGTCAATTGGTTTGAAAAAAAAATGTTTATTATAGATTCATGAACAATAACATCAACATTTGATTTTTCCGTGCAATTAATACTTTTGTCAAAAAAAATATTTTGAGCAATTTCGCAACTTTTCGCAACTTTTCCTTACTCCTTCGAAACGGCTTAGACCTTTAGAAACATTTTTACACATAAAAATTGGTGGTTTAATATTCTTCAAAGTGAACATGGTATAATATGTAAATCAATCAATATCTCGCAGAGAAAATGGATTTAAAGCGCTTTCCGGGCGCTGCTGGCCGTAAATAAATGCACAGATTTGCGTACTGCCGCCTAGGCGAGTGCGAGAGTTGCGTTCACATATTTACGGTCAGATGGTTCACGGGACTATACGCCTTAATATTATGTCGCTTGAGCGAAGTAACACAGCAGTCGACGCGTGGTACCCATCGTTCAAGTTTTTACTTTCCCGACTTGCTTCAAGAGGATTATACTTGCGTACATCGAAGGACTGGAACAGTTTGCCTGCTGCGGTCTTCCCGTCTGATCATAATTTAGGTGTCTTCAAGGCTAGAGTGAATAGGCTCTTAATAAACTAGTGCGCCTCAGCATCAACGATTGCATCACTGCTACCATCAGGCGGGATCGCAGTCAAGTACTAGTTTATAAAACATAAAAAATAATACCATTTTATCACCTATCCCGAAGCCTGCAGCTATCCCTGAAGTGCTTTGTGATGGATCCGCTTCCACAATGGCCTTTAATTCTGCATTTACCACTTCAGTCTCCGGCTGTCCACGAAGTTGGTTCTGTAAGTCGAAATTTCAAGAACGAAAACGTTGAAACCAAAAACGTACCGTGGTTTCTTTTGCGACACCAGTGCCGTACACGTCATCATTAATCCTTCGAGCTGTTTCTGCAGCACTGGTGCCACAGTAGAACTTGTACTCGTAAATATATCGATATTTTATGTTTTCCATTGTACGGTAATAAGCGATGCCAAAGAAAATATAATAAGGAAAAACAAATGAATGACTGTTTTCAAAACTCAAATGTACCTACCAGCTAAATTAATTTATAAATTTGAATTTGGAATTCTTAACCAAAGAGGAGATTTTTCAGATCAAAGTGGTCAGCACGACAAAGCGTTAATTTCATATGTACGGACCTAATATTATAAGGTGGGGTTTTTTGTATAAATATAATTACACAAAAACCCCATTTTTTTTCAAATTGTTAAAGATGATAATGATGACGCCGACGGTGGTGGTGACGATTCACTTACTTATCTTTACTAACAGTGCTTTTATGTAGGTATTGATTCAATTATGTTAGTACCTTCATGATCTCTAATTATCTTTTTAATTATTATTTAATTCCTATGTAGTAAAACAGTATCTTTTTGTCTAACCCTATAGTGCTGTATAGCACACAAAATGATTTGGCCCCGTTAAGGGTGTTTTTTACAACTGTGCGGTTTTGATCACGCATGTGGGATCGCTCCGCACGCGTAACCCCCGCAAATGTCAATTTCATGCAAGTATTTATTGTAATGCATGGAATAAGCATGCGGGACGCGTTTTTTAACATATTGGACTTTTTTCGTGTGGAGTAAACCCGCATGCGTGATGAAATCCGCACGATATTAAAAACGCTCTAATTTACTTACTTTAGTTCCTAGGGTACCTTGTTCAACGATTTTATGTACCCTATGGATAACTTTGTTTCACTGTGTAACGATTAATTAGTACTAGTTCATCTATAGTGCCATTTTTATCGGCATGACGAACAGAACTGAAGTATTCAAGATCGTGATATTATGACGACTAGGAAGGTCTAAGATTGTTAGAATTTAGGTACTAAGTAGGTACCTACTATATTTGTAATGTTACTCCTTATAATCGATCGCTCTTAAGAACTCAACTAATTTAGGATTATTTACTGAGTTCCTAAGTGTGATCAGAATCTTTCTAATTTAAAAAGATCCACATGTTATGGGTATACCTATTTGGTCTAATTGCACTTAAGTACGGGCAGGAACAGCTATTTTGCGCCATCTATACCGTTAGATGTGAACTACAAAAGCAGACTTTACGTTACACACAGCCGGTATCGCGAAAGCAATGCTCAACCGTGCCCGGGCCCGTGGGGTTTTAATTGATTTATCTATGAGGCGCGTGAAAAACTACGCGCACCTCAAGGATGGTTACTGGATGGTCGATCGGCGAGCTACCTATTACTCGCTGTCCTTTCACTCCATCGTCGTTCATCCGCTTCCCTTTGCAGAAGGAAGCGGTCGCCTACCACTCCTCCTCGCTCCGGACAACGGCCTGTACCAAGGCCCGGCGTGAGCGTTACATACCAAAAAAAAAGGTATGCATGGTGCAGCGTAAGAGAAAGACGAAGAGTTGTTCTGAACTATTAACAGCCGTAAGAAAAAGAAGAAGATAAAAATAGATAATACTTTTTATCTTTTTCTTTTTATAACTATATAGAAATCTAATGCTGTTCGTTCGTCACACAGAACATATGAATCATACAGGTTCGTCATGTTATAATTAAAAAAACAACTCGACAAGTCTTAGGTGTGGTAAAAGAAAAACAAAATAGGGAAATCCATGAAAATGGTTGAAAAAGAAAACAGAATAATTATTGAAAGTTGGTTATTTTGTATGGTAATTGGTAACACATCTGTGGAAAGTACTAATTTCACGGGCGCGGAGCATTGGGTAGCAGCTAGTCGCTGATTTATCGACGATTTTAATCACTTTTGATTTAGATCCGACTTTTATTAGAATTTCACTTTGTCTTGAGCCCAAGAAAAAGGTGACTATTATGCAGAAAAGCAGGGCAAGGCAAGTGGCACAAAATGTTGAAACTGAAAAACAACTGGAAGGAAATTAAAAAGGGACCATTTAAAAGGGAGGGGAGATAAAGTGATATCCTGGATCTTCTTCGTCATCATCATCATTATTTCAGCCGATACACGTCCACTGTTGGACATAGGCCTCCCCCAAGTGTTGTCACCACAACGAACGTTCTTGTGCGTCCCGCATCCAATCGAGAATGAAATAGAAAAGTTAAAAAAGTATGATGGAAAGGCGATCAAAGAAAAGGAAAAAGTTCACGTAATAAAACGAGCATTTATTTTTATAGAATTTTTAATACGTTCAGAATACAATAATTATCTTTATAATATTCGGTAAAATTATACCGCATTGCATTTACGTATGAGAAAAACAATGAAAATAACGACATTTGAAATTATATCTGATTATAGACAGAAACGATTATTTTAAATAGACCACTAATAGACATTTATTATAATTTTAATCTTTACGTTCCATTAGCGTTTTTTTGCCAGCAATATCCTATCTATATATTTTCACCGTTTTTCTAGTCAAACATTTACAGAGTCCAATATTCTGCGCTGGATATATGATATTATAATCAATTAAACATATCTACTTATGTAACTAATAATAAAACATCCAATTGATGTACATTTTTTTAACGTAGTTACTTATTTTATAAGTATCTATCTAAATACATATTTATTTCCAAACATATGTGTAGTTTTTTGGAATATCTACGAAATTTTATACCTAATGCATGTGTCGTGAGAGGAGACAAAGAAATGTATTTTCTACTGCTAAAATAAAATCCATTTCCACTAGTTAGAACAATTTAAGAGAAGATTGAAGCAAATATGAAAATTTTAAAAAAACAATAGTGGAATGAGATTTCAATGACGACAACAATTATGGTTGATACAAATTTGTAAAGTAAACTAAAATATAACAATTCTTATTTTGTAGTTAGAGAATGTGTATTACAAAATTGTACACAATACAGATTTACGATCTAAGACTACATTGATAAATGAAACGTTTCCTATTTTTCTAATATTTCAAATATAATAAATACTAGACATTAATTGTCTCTTTAGAATCAGTAAAGATGATTCAAAGAAATATCGGCTTATTATTAAATCCATATAAAATAATTTGAGATCTTTCATGAGATCAGTTAGTGTAAAAACACTTTGGGTATCGTCAGAGAAACGAACGCTCGCACCAGACAATCTTATTCAGTGAATAATGAATATGATATTATTTAAAGCAAAAAAGTCTGATATAATAATAATAATTTTTGTTTATTTATTTTCTTACCACAAATGTCGGAGAGTATCTAGTGTTACATCTGTAATGTTACAATACATTAATTTAAAAATATATTTCTACTATTAAATGATAAGCTTACCGAACATTCTCTACTTAAAACATGACATAACAAACTTAAAAATACAAATATGTATAATTAATTTAACATTGAGGACCTATTGGAACATGAAAAATCACTGTCTTATTTGAAGCTTCAGCATACTTTTTATTCTGTGACGTTACCATATAATTATCTCCCATTCAATCATTCACTTGATTTGTCATATTTTAACTGACTTCAGAATCATCTACATTGCGAGATCAGATCATTAATAGTTTGTATTTATTGATTGAATTCCAGAATGTAAATATTTTTAGGAAAGTCTTTGACCAAAGGCCTGAAAGTATAAATTGATTAACCCAACTAACTTAAAGCAGTTACGCAACGATGCATACGTGCCATATATGTGTGGCTCAGTCAAACTTACGATGACTGGCTCGTTCTGAACGTACTTCAAGCTCATCTTTTTATAATAATTTCCAAACGCTATCATTGCCTCAATGGCCACTGTTTTCAGTGGCAACCCCATGTCCCTCAAGACATAATTAGATCCTATCTAATAGAAATATTGAATTGAAAATATCTAATCTTTTTCAGGCAGGATGTTTTTTTTTAACATTATAGGAAATGAGTAGGTACGAGTATATAATAGCAATGTTAAAGAGGTTATTTTTATAATATAAATATATATAAAATATTAATTAATATTAGCTAATATTACACAGTTTCATTATACATCAATATATAATTCAATACTTAAATAATACGTTTAAATACAACTTTATTATGATTTTTATTTAACACTACTATATTTAACATATTTTTGAGTAAGTAATTCTTTTACATATCATATATTATTTGGTTTAATTTAGTTGTATTGTGAATATTACTAACATATAGATAATTTTAAAAAGATTTAACGTATTTCTGTAGTAACTAACATCGATTTGGAAATAAGCAAGTCCCTACTAACATTTGCTGGAATACTTTCTTCTTTCGAGTATTCAAGTCGACCAATATAGATGGGAACTCTGTTATTTACCACATCATCCGTATTCACTATGGTCTGTCAAAAAAGACCAACCGAGTATCAATCTTTTAACATATACTTGCTAAAGCTAAAAAATATTGCCTTATGTATAATTTAATATCTGTTCTTAAAATTTGGCAATTTAAAAAAATTAACTGTTTACAATTACTTCATTACTTACTATATATGGTTATACTCGTAACATTATTATTAGTATAATAAGTGCAGAATATAATAATGTGATACCAATTAGTTACATTTAAATGTTATAATATTCTAATTATTTTTCATACTGTTATTGAAATAAAAGTCAGTAAATTAATAAAATTTCTAGACTTATGCGAAGAAACTTTTTGTTTCTTTCTCTATAGAATTACAATTATAATAATATATAGTCCTATGTAAACATAATTACATTGTAACGTTACGTACAGATGCAATATTGATATCCAGATATGAAACACTTAGTAACGAGTAAACACGATGCCTTATCGATTATCTGAAAAGTCCTCACTTTCCTCATGCTTGACTTCCGAACTAGCTATTTCATTAGTTAAGCCATTATTTAGTTTTTACAGATTATCCCCCTTTTACATTGATTACTTGTATAATTTGAAGCTATTTAATGTAATTTTCACTAAAGTATTAACTTCACTGATTGTTGTCTTTCTAACATGTTCACTTTCTTAATACACATGAGTTTTGTTTTCACTTATTAATTAGTGCCGTACTTCACTTATGCTCCTTGTACAGAAGTTACATATTAAGTATCTCAAATGTTATTTTCACTAAAGTGTTAGTCTTTACTTGTCACACACAGATTGTTGTCCTTCTAAAATGTTCTTTTTCTTTACATAAATGTATTAGCTTGATTCACTTGGTGATAAGTCTTGCTTTTTACTTAAGCCGGTCCTTCTATAGAATTCACTTCTTATCATTAAACTCTGACATGTTAGTTTGACTAAATTATTATTAACCTTCACTTTGTTTGTCCTTGTCTTTTCATTTAGAGGTACCATTTATTCGAATATGAACACCAAACTTAAATAGAGAGTAATCGCCCTTTTACTGGTACCAAGCACTTTCTGTAGTGCATCATCATTTAACCACCGCCACTACGCGGTGTCACTTTATTAAGATTCAGCGCTTCATCTGGGTCGGCATCGTCGCTTTATTGATCAGCGAATGAAACGGTTGAGGGTCTAGTATATCATTCCCGCTGAACTGCAGCTGGGTCATGGAAATGGCCACGGACCTGAAAATGATATCAAAAAAATTACTGTTACATCCTTGTATAACAAGCTATAGTTGACGTAACAAAAATATTAGTTTAACAAAATACAATAATGAAAAGAAATTCGCACATAGCTGCAACAAAACATTTTCGCATAACGTCCAGAACTTACAGTTACCATGATTTAGTGTCAATGTATTTGCTTAATTACCTGTAATTTTGCCGCTAATTCCATGATAATACGGGTGAGAACTGGGTGCTCGTAAAGGTCGTCAGGCAAGGCGGGCGAGCAGCGCGTCCGCTGAGCTCGGCCACGGAACATGCGGTGCATGCGCAGGATCGTCTCGCAGAAGATGAAACGCAAGATCAACAGCCGCAGGAAGTCATCGCTTAGGTACAACGCGTACGAGCAATCTGGAATTGGACATAACTATTTTAATCTTTCGAATACCGTAATTAGAGACGCAATAAAAAGACTATGTGTGACAAATCCCAGAGACAGTGACCACGAGACGAATGTCAATATCATACATTTTGGATAGTTCAATAATCGTTATTGCTGATAGAATGTTCAGTTAAATGAAACATTTAAAAACTTTCACTTTAGTTGAGCTTGATAATAATCAAAAGAGATAATTACATTGAATTTGTACATAAGTAGCTTTATAAAACATACCCCGAATCCTAGACAGTAGTATCCCTGCTTCCTTTAGGTACGCGTCGATGCAGCTCTGGGCCCGCTCCCAATCCTCCAGAGCTATCCTTTTGATATCGCAGCACAGACAGACTGCAGACAGCGGGTCGTGCAAGAACAGGGTGAAGAGGCTTCCTTCCATGCGTTGGTCATCCGTGCCCGCTGTAATTTTTTTAAGAGGCGGGTAGACTTAAGTTGATACACAACTTAAGTCCACCCCTCTCTGAACCTATCTGGCCTACGTTGGGTAAGCTGCACCACTTTATTTTCAAAAGATTTTTCGCCAATTTGGATATTAATTAGTTACAATCTCTCGAATTCAATAAATTTTGATCTGCCAAAGACAATTTTTTTTTGGCTTTAATGCAGCTCATCCGGACTTTATTTTTTATAACTATTTACTGCATATTAATCTGGTAGTTTATATAATTATTATTATATACTAGAATAAAAAAAAATTGAACATTTATTAATACAATTTTAATGTAAATTGGCATCGTTCGAAAGGTTTTATCGTCTTTCCTATAAAAAATTGTTTTGGCTATATAGATAAAATCAGTACTTGAAACTTTATAACATTACTATCTGTATATTATAATTATAACATTTTAAATCTTCTTGGCTGACTTTAGGACTATGTCCAAAATATAATAGGCTAACTTCTTTCTTTTTATAAATAATTTAACGTTCGATTCTGTAAAATATTTGATTTTTGAATTGTGAATCAATTTTTTGTTTTATTTTTAAATTATTATATACATACATACACACGGCTTTCGTCTCATTGCTGCTCGATGCTCGCAAAAATGATGACTGGAGAAGTGGGGAAGTCGAAAGGTTCCGGAGTGGTGACAGTGGACGTAGCGTCCGCATTAACCAACTCCTGCGTCTACTGGACGACTAGCACAATATTAGTTCATGTAGTAACGCCTGAGGAGACTTATGTCAAGCAATGATGAAGAAGAATATTAAAAAACTTATAGTGAAAATCACTTCCAAACTGTTGGCTGGACTCGTCGGAATCAGCTGTTTTATAAGCTAGGTGAAGAAGTAGGCGACGAAAAATCGCTTCAAGATACAAAGCGTCGAATTCTAAATGTGCGTGCGCGAATCAAAATTAGCGAAAATGACCCTTCGCCCTGTCGATTGTGAAGTACTGGCATTAGAAGCGTATGAACTAGTGCCAAGTGCTGCTTGCTCTAATTTCTTTGATAAGAAATTGAGAATATGGTCTACTTTGAATTAGGGATGACGGTGACTGTGTGTGTGCACTGAATAACAACTTCTGACAAATTAAATTCTCTGCTCAGAATCGGATAAAAGGCATCCGCATTTGTATCAAATCAACAGGGTTTTCGATCGAACCTAAGTAAAATTGGGATATTGTTATGACGAAAATTTGCTCAGGAATGAAAACGGGCTGCCAATATGTTATTTGTTCATTTCTGAACACCAACATGTTTATAAAGAATCTGAAAACATATTAATGTATTTATAAAAAATAATATCTCATATTTGACAGACACACCTACAGACTCACCTTTTTCCTTTGGGGAATCTACCAACATTCTTTGCTTCGTTACGTTCATTCATCTGGTCCTTATCCGTTCTTATTAAGGTCGAATGAATGAAACAGTAAGTCTAATTTTTGAATTCGCTTAAGACAGGCATTGACTAAAAGTTGACTATATCTATCCTTCCTATTTTCTTTAATAGGCACTTTTGGTATAGAATGTATCTAGTTAATACCATAACATATTATGTTAATCGTTCTCTGTCGATACATATTCATATTTTTTATCTACAAATGCAAAAGTGTCTCTATCTGTCTGTCTGAGTGTTATGTTTTCACGTCTGAACGGATTTGTATAATATCTCGCTCATGGGTAGACCATGGGTGACCATGGGCATAGGATAGTTTTTATAAAGGAAAATAATCCCTTGCTATAATTATATAATTTAAACTTAGCAAAGCAGTCAACTTAAGTTAAGCAAAAGAAATATCCACCACGTCATTTTTTATATTATGTGAAGATTAAAAGACTCTTGTGCTGTTTTCTGTTTAATTTAAAACTATTTTGTATCTCGGTTATAAGATTGACTCGACAATGACAAGAAAAATTGTTTAAAAAAAATTACATATCTATACACATTTAAATGAAAATGTGTAAAGTGACTCTAAAACTCACGACACAGAGAGTGTAAGTAGGGGGCACTGTGAAGTAAGTAATATCAGTTACCCACGTAAGTTACTTTTCATAGTCATCGCATGAAAACTTACCCAAAACGAAGGAAGATTTGAAAAATCAATTGTACATGAACTTGATGGTTTAAACTTTCAAAAGTGTTAAATTCAAAAATAGTATTCAAAAACTAATAGTAAGTATACAAATTCTCAATTTGATAGACAAAGACAAAATTGGGAAAAAAACTGGTTTCTTTCTGAACATTACCTACATTTAGTGCTTGTAAGGAACGTGATTAATAAAGGTAAGGAAGTAAAATACAAATTCGTGAAACGCTCAGCCATTTTATCTGAAAATAACACTAAAACCAGTAAACAACTAGACAAATACTAAATAAACACATAAAGCGATCTAAATTTTGAAGACCTTAGTCTGTAATCCAATTGGTAAGATGCAACTGCCAACTAACAGGAAATAGCGTGAAATTTTGTTATTAGCAATGGACATATAACTACACACAACACATAATTATGTTTGCTAATCAAGGGATGTCAGTCAATAGTCTCCAGCCGGATATGAGCGGTAGCCATCCTGTACATATATCTTGCGTGACCATGTTGTATAGTGTTGCAGATATAACTGATTGTATATTTACATTTATTTGCCTTATGGATCATGTCATTTTTACACATGGATATGTATTCAATATTCATTTTTGAAGATTTAGGTATACCAGAACGCATACTGTTAAAAAGTTTTTAATTTTTCTTAGGTTAGTTTTATTTTTGATGATTATCACGATTTTTTTTGGTTATTATATATAATTTATTGTTTTAATGCAGGTCAATGCTTATTTCATGGCTTATTATATTAACTGTTTTTTTTTCTACCAGCCTTCTAAAAATTCCCGTAATTTCTCTGCCAATAAATAACCCCTATAATTTTTTTTATCAATTTTATAGAATCTAACCCATCAAAAAAAAAAAAGGTTGTATCGAAATGTTCTATACCGTTTACCGTTTTTGCCATTAATTTCTTTTCTTTATTCTTATTGTTTTCAAGACTTTGTACCTTCTTACGGTTTAATAATAGAGTAGGCGCTGTATAATATTTTTCTATTTACATTTCATAAAGTTTTAATATATGAATTTTTGGAAGTGTTGGTCAAAGATTTAGGGGACTAGAGAGGTATAAAACACATAAAGTAGCTACAGGTATTTTTGAACTAGAAACATTACTCATGGAAATATTTAAGAGTAAAATTGTAAAAGCTAAAAAAGTGTCAACACTACGAGTATTAAAACAATTGAAAGGATCTACAACTTATAATTTATGAAAACGAAATAAGTAAATATTAAACAGGCAAACAGGGTTTTTTGTTGGGTGTAACGGTAAAAACATGTGCAGGAACATTTAGCTAGCTGTTTCTTTGTGCCATTATTAAATCTATACGAGTTTGGTCAACAATGCCTGCAATTTTTCTCTCATTGCCGTGTCGAACTTATTTAGAAATCCAGAGTGGATATTTCTATTACTCAAGAAAAAGTCAGCAGTGTCCTGGACTACCTAAGATGTTCGGAGGTTTACTTAGCTATGTCCTACTGGTTTTAATTTTACTTACGTTAATTTTAGTTATAGAAAAAGGTGGTTAGATGGTCAGTGTTCTGTCATATTTTAATTATGTGTAAAGTAATCATTCCTTTTCTTTATAGATCTAATAAGTAATGTGGTGGAAACCATGAATCAGTTACTTTAATTACTAATTAAATAGTATAAACATGTTGATATACATAAATTGTTGACATTATCGTCACTGTACATGCCCGTAGATTTAAGTTTCTGTGAAATTGTTACTATTTTAAAGTACAATAAAGTTTATTCTATTCTCTATTACCAGGCCTGATCTTCAAAGAGAGAAGACAAGTTTATTCGAAGAGATCGGAGAGTGAAGAGTGAAGACCTTGCTTTGTGTCCACTGCTGTCCGTTACACGCCGTAATTTATAACATCTGAATACCTGTATCTGAATATACTTGTAATATTTGTGTATTTTTCCTGTCAAGTCCGTCAGTAAAGCCAATATATATAAATGACATTTCTTTAAAAACACTTCTTACGTTACCTACTCGTAATTAATCACAGGCTAAATAATCCCATTTTTTTTTTTTGCCGAATCCTTGAAATCAAAAAGGTAAGTAATCTTTTATTTTTTAATTTCGTCAAATACCTTTTTTGAACCACATGCGCCTATACTTACGGTATAACGTAGACGGGAGCTCGATGGGCGACATAAGGACGATCAGGGGTTGCCCGAAGAAGCGTGGCAGGTTGGTGAAGATAAAGGAGTTGTCCGAGTCCACGATGACAAACATGGGTCGACGGGTGAAGGGGTACAAGTCCCCTGGGTGGAGCACCGGTGCCTCTTTCAATTTTGGAGCTAGCCCTTTCACCTCCTTTGAACTAGATGCTTCTCGAAGAACATCAGTTTTGGAGGTAGTAATCAAGCCTCCACTGTCGTAGCCACCAGCTGTAGGAAATAAACATGGCGGATCGACAAACTGAAATATTTCTTTGTAGTTTAATATCTACAATTATTTATATTTATATAAATCAATGCCACTTTTCGTTGTAATTTTATAACTCAAGAACGGGCTCACCTATCCAAACCAAATGTTTAGGCTTTGTTCAGACTATTTAGTAGATGGTGTATGTGAAGTTAGAGTAGGGTAGAGTAGTGTAGAGTGGAGTAGAGTAGGGTAGAGTGGAGTAGAGTAGAGTAGAGTGGAGTAGAGTAGGGTAGAGTGGGGTAGAGTAGGGTAGAGGGTAGAGTAGGGTGGACTAGGGTAGAGTAGAGTAGAGTAGGGTAGAGTAGGGTAGAGTAGGGTAGAGTAGGGTAGAGTAGGGTAAAGTAGGGTAGAGTAGGGTAGAGTAGGGTAGAGTAGGGTAGAGTAGGGTAGAGTAGGGTAGAGTAGAGTAGAGTAGGGTAGAGTAGGGTAGAGTAGGGTAGAGTAGGGTAGAGTAGGGTAGAGTAGGGAGAGTATTTATTGTGATATTTGTTCCGGAATTTTTAAATTAGTACGAATTTGTGTTTAAGGTGAAAAACGTAATAATAATATTAATCTACGCTGCCAGTGTTAGCTAATGGTGAAAGAAATCATTATTTTATTTTATACAAATTAAAAATAATTGTTCATTGAATTCAATCAATCATTCTTATAATAAACGATTTTGTTAGCCTATCTGTATGTTTTTTATTTTATTTTATTCCATAATTTCAATCCCGGAACTTTTTCCGGTACTTCTCGCACATTATGGATAAAATGGCATGTCCATATTATAATATCTTGACGCAAGTATATAAAATCAATCTACCTACTCCGACCTCTGATTATGATCTTTTCACTAGTCCAATAAGTAGTTGCATTATACAATTTCAAAATTTTGCCTAAGAATAAAGAATTGTAACACCTTTATTATTTTAATGCATTTCTACTAACCTTCTTCTGGGTGCTTGGGGTTGGGTACTATGAGCCCTTCAGCTGATATGTACAACAGGACGACTCCGTTGGGAGGTAGGTCGTCGATTGCACTTGATAAATACAAGAAGATTTGGTTGGGGGAGGGCTTGAACAGCATCTGTTTATGAGGAGCCTCGCCTGTATTATAAGTGCCATCTAAGTTATAACCTAGAACAATCAAGCATGAAAATTACCTGTAATTGGTTTTCATTGAAATGTTTGAACAAAAAATGCCCAAAGTGAAATAATCTGTATCTTATACACTTAACCCTATTCTTAACCCTTTTTTTTATAAAAAAACTATCCATAAGAAAGCTATACTCATAGAACTTTTTACCCTTTGGGTTCTATACCTTAAGGGTTCTTTACCTTAAGGGTTCTTTACCTTAAGGGTTCTTGACCTTAAGGGTTCTTTACCTATAGGGCTCTTTCTTTTCCCATAGGCCGCTTTAGTGATGAAGACTGTATTCAACGATCCATTTAGCTTTTGGTCACTTTACCTGTACATTTATCTAGTTGTATTTTTTCCCTTTGGCCGCTTTACCCACATACACATATCTTGGATAAAAACCCAGCTTTTACTTTAAGGTAGCCATACACGCTGCGATTTACTCAACAGATTTGACTGCACAGTTATACACGTCAAGTGAGCTTGTATGGAAACCTGCACAGGTGTGCAACACCCTCCGGTTTACAGGTGACCTGTATAGGTAAATACCTGACCAGGTATTTATTTATTTATTTATTTATTTATTTATTTATTTATTTATTTATTTAACCAGAACGACAGAATGCCAATTACACTGATTACAAAAGTTACAAATTATGTAAAACCTAATTAAAGAAAATATAACAAATAATATAACTAAATCTCTTATTCAGTCTTCTCGCAAATCGCCAGACATTCGATCAATATCTCCTTCCATTCATCAGCGAATAGATCTAGTCTAGGACTGGATTCAAGAAGAGCGTTGAGTGCGATTAACATTCGCGGAATAGGTGACATACGTCGTGCAACTGTACGGCAGCGCGGCACTAAAAATAATTTATGCCGTCTTGCCCGGCAATAGTTATCAGGAACAAAAATTTTACACAGCTCCCCATGCAGACTAGGTGAATCAATTTTTCCGTGTATGATCTTGCAAGCTGTTACAAGCTGATCAAAGGCTCGTCTAACCTGGAGTGAAGTAAAACCCAAACAACCTAACAGAAACTTGGTTGGATATAAGTATGGATAGTAACCAAACCTACGTTTGTAGAAATACCTTAAAAATGCTTTTTGGACTTTTTCTATCATAAGGGTATAGGACTTCTCATGTGGATTCCAAACACAAGAGCTTGAATCAAGTTTGCTTCTAACAAGCGTGTTATACAGAAGTCGTATTACTTGATGGTTTGTAAACTCACGACAGTTTCTAAGGACAAACCCCAACCTCCGAAATGACTCTTTGGCTAGTGAAGTAGTGTGATCATGAAAGTTATATAGGTATACCTAGCGAGTATGGTGAGCATTACAAAATTAAAGTCGTCAAATTGGTGGGTCGGTCACGTATCGTATGCTAGATCAGTGGGTACACGACTATAATATACGCAAGCTTATATACCACTACCATACATGTTTGTCTTGATATTTTGAATACGCTCTTATAATAATAGGTAGGTAATACATCCTATAGAATTAAGAAATATTTGTTTTAAATGTCTGTTAAATGTTTCTATAAAATAAAGACAGGAAAAAGAATGAAAAATAATTATTTTTGCGCACAAAACATTGTAGACAACAAAATCAGAAAATACCAAGATTACTTTTTGCGCAAGCAGTAAGGTATTAAAATTCGCAACAATAAATTAAGACAATTGCCATAGAAATCAGTAGCAAACAGTTTAAATAAGACCTTTCTCAAGCGATGATATTTACCTTTGTTGTTAATCGCACTTGGGGTCGGCGGATTGCGTTGACGTGGTGACTCGTCATAGAGATGGTTAATATCGGTATTAGGCTCTCGCTCTAAAGTCTGCATTATCCTGTACATATCCATGGTTAGCTCCGAGAATTTCAGCTGTGTAGAGTTGCTGCCAATGATCAGGGCTTCGCGAAGCGTTAGGGACAGCGGTGACGCTTTATCGAGTGCGTTATGGGGGCCTATTGGAGCACTCAGTCTGAAAAGTAACTCAGATTTAATATTGTAGGTCACAGTCAGTCAATCGAAACCAGTTGTGCCATTAATTTCGACTCGTTGGCGATTATATTAACTTACCGGTGTGATAGGAGACAAGAATATTCTCTGGGATGTATGACATCAACAACAGTCTCAACGCTTATGAAAGTTCTTACTTCATCAGCGACGATGCGCCATTCATTCTGATCATCAGGTTCGTAAGCATTGCCATATTCAATGATCTGCTTGTCCAGCTCCCTGAGTAAATCCTCTACGAGGTTTACTTTTTTCAGCAGCAAACTAGCCACAATGAATCTTGCGTAGTACCGAAGTTTTTTAACCATGAGTTCGCATTTGTCCTCCTTACAAGCCTGGGTGTAATAACTTCTTCCACGGATGGCGTAGTAGAAGGAGAAGGCTTCGTTCAAATAAGCTGTGTCACTGGTCCTCAAGCTACAAAATAAATTCAGTGTTTTGTAATGTTCATTGAAAACAAGACAGGAATATGGGAAAAATATAGATGTATTTTAATACTTACTAAAAATGGTAATACAGCTGTCCAATTTTGGAAGCAATTTCACCGATCTGCCATCGCTTTAAACCGTATTTGCTGTCGAGAATGGCCCTGTGCTGCTGCTGGAACTTCCAGAGTTTCGTGTACACATCGAAGGTTTTGCCAAAATATCCGTGCCACTGTTTGTGGCCGTATTGCGGCAGTTCACTGAAAGACAAAGTGGACATTGCGTACATGAACCACCTAATTCTGATGACAATTTTTCTGAAAAACCTTTAAGGGTTAAAAAAACACATTTTCTGGAACAAGTTTTTTTAAAAACCTTAAAAGTTTTTGGAAAAAAAATCATCATTCAAAAGCTTGGCTTGTATCGTCATATTTTATTTATTTTTTAATTTTTTTTTGAGCACTGTGAAGAGCCAAAATTCAACACAATAGAAGATTTTAAAAGGTCTTAACTGGATTACTCTTACACAAAATTACTTGATTTCAATAGAAGCTTACACTATTAGTATTACGGAAATACAGATATCTTGAAGACATTTCCTACAGATATCTGCATTTCCGTAATATCCAAAGATGGGTAATCTATATATATAAAAGAAAGTTGTGTTAGTTACACTATTTATAACTCAAGAACGACTGAACCGATTTGGTTGAAAATTGGTAGGGAGGTAGCTAAGAACCAGGAGAAGGACATAGGATATCCCGATTTTTATTCCGTTCCCGTCGGTCCCGTGGGACGTGACATAAAATGTGGTATAACAAAATGCAACTTAGAGTAGGGTAGAGTAGGGTAGGGTAGGGTAGAGTAGGGTAGGGTAGAGTAGGGTAGGGTAGAGTAGGGTAGGGCAGAGTAGGGTAGAGTAGGTAGAGTTGACAGCTTAGATAAAAGGTAACTATTAGGCAGTACGAAGTTTGCCGGGTCAGCTAGTAACGTCATAATCACGTAAGAGCCGTTATATGGAAATGTATCTCAGGTTGGCTGCTCTTAAGAAATTGAGATCCTAATAACATAATTTTACAATCCAAATGTAACTTTTGGCACGCTATATCATAGAGGTAAAAGTGGGGATTCCGCATGGTTTCCCGCGAAGCGGCGAACCTCCTTGCTGGTCTGTCACCATGGGATCTGGAGGCATCAGTCCTTGCACGCATGCACGATTTGCGCGCGGAGATGCAACGCCGCGGCGAAACTCCGCTGTCCCGCCATGGTTGTGACATGGCGGACAAAGTTCCTGCGGGATATGCCTGCGTGTCGGAAAAGTGACGCAGTGCGAGTCGCAACCCAGTACTGGGCGTGATATAATTATGGCGGTAAGTCCCCTCTTTGAGGAGTGGCTGGAATGACGTTACGGCGTCTTAACCTTTCGCTTGACGCAGGTCCTTACCGAACTTGGTAAGTTCAGTTCTTGCACCTGATTCGTGCAGAAAAAACACCCAAGAGTCACGATTGTGCGGACTGCCGGAGGATAAGATGGAGTATAGGATGGAGGTATGCCCCACTTGGGCATCGCCGTGTACTCGTACGTTTTTAAAGTTTCGTAGTCAACTAGGAACTAGTGTCCGAGCGAATGTCCGGTTTCAGTCGAGTTTCGATAACGTGTCGGGTACATTTCTTAAAAGATTTAAACACATATTTATCCCTCACATGACATATTTATATAACCTGGCCTTTAGCACAGGAGTCTTTCCTGATGCGTTCAAGCTGGCAATCGTTCATCCCGTGCACAAAAGCGGTGACAGAGACAAACCTTGCAATTACCGACCCATATCAATTCTTCCTACACTATCCAAACTGCTTGAGAGGCTAATGAATAACAGGCTCGTTAAATACCTTGAGCACTATAGTCTTTTGTCCCCTTGCCAATATGATTTTCGTTCAGGAATTTCCACCAGTAATGCGGTACTAGATCTCACTAATGACATCGTTAGTCATTTGGACAACAAACAGTGTGTTTTAGGCGTCTTCCTAGATCTGGCAAAAGCCTTTGATACCATCTCGATTCCTAAACTCATAATTAAGCTTGAGAACATCGGTATCAGAGGCGTTCAGCTCCTACTTTTTAAGAGCTACCTTACAGGAAGACGCCAATGTGTCAAAATAAGCGAATGGATGAGTGACGAACTCCCAATAACCTACGGTGTACCACAAGGTAGTATCATTGGGCCGACCTTATTTCTCATTTATATTAATGACCTCTGTCGTCAAAAGCTTACAAATGGATCCATTTTTACTTACGCTGATGATACTGCCTTAATATTCCATGGTGACTCCTGGGAGTCGACATTCAAACATGCACAACTAGGAGTTGACATTGTAACTAACTGGTTGGCACAAAATCTGCTCACTTTAAATGTTGAAAAATCAAAGTATCTTACTTTTTCCCTATCCAAAGTTGGCAAACTTTCGTCATCCCATTTTCCTTTGATTGCACACTCTTGTAATGCAGCACAATCATCATTCAGCTGCCGTCATCTAAGTCGTACAGATAATATAAAATATTTGGGTGTCCTTTTAGATGACTCTTTATCATTTTCCAAACACATAGATTTTCATCCCGACTTCGTAAATTGATATTTATTTTTAAAAACCTTCGCCATGTGGCTGACGAAATTGTGCTCAGACAAGTCTATCTAGCCCTCGGTCAGTCAGTTGCCCAGTACTGTATAGTTGTGTGGGGTGGATCAGCGAAAACACATATTATTAGACTGGAACGTGCCCAAAAAACAATCCTTAAAGTTGGTTGGTGTCTTCCTTATCAATTTCCTACCACGGAACTTTACAAAACCTGCAAGGTGCTCTCCATTCGTAAATTATTCATTATAAACTTAATATTAACAGTCCACCCTCGCAATTCCTTTAACCCGGATGAGTTTAAATTTCTGAGAAGAAAGCATACTGTTTGTTCATCCATACCCGCTCATTCGAGGCTAGCTCAACGTTTTTATAATTTCCTTGGTTCCTATGTTTACAACAGAGTAAATAAAATTTTACATATGTACGAAATGACTAAATATAAATGTAAAACAACAGTAACGAACTGGCTCCTTGATTTGGACTATGAAGACACAGAATATATTATCCAAATCATAAAGTAATTTTAATCATAATCATTTAGACACTATCACGCACATACATTAGACACCACACACACATACATTACACCTATACACTACACACACATTTCAATAAAAAATTTACTTTTCCTTTACATTCTACAAATCTCTCTCGCTCAAAATCTTACAAACATAAGATTCACGTTTATGTGCCGCAAAATACGATTATGTTTAAAAGGGTGTGAGCCTGGAGATCTGTCACACAGGTCTCGAACCTAGTTCAGACTCCAGCTCTCACAAAGGTTTTAGTCTTCGGCAAAATGTTTAAATAATACTTGTGTTAAGATGTACCTTTTTGAGAGAAATAAATGATATATTATTAAATGATATATATTATTATATGTTTCGGTTTCAGTGGCAAACCTGCCGAAACTACATCCGAAACCGAAGCTGCACTTGGGAGTTCTCGCGCTGTGATCGGTCATGTTCAGTGCGCTAAAATCCTTCCAAACGAGCAAGAATTGCAGACATTCATGTCGCGA
The DNA here is from genome assembly GCA_929112965.1 of Mythimna albipuncta. Lineage (NCBI taxonomy): Eukaryota > Metazoa > Arthropoda > Insecta > Lepidoptera > Noctuidae > Mythimna > Mythimna albipuncta. Next base: position 34,463,102 of record OV815958.1, read on the forward strand.
CTGGCTTGTATTTGCAGTTCATTTTACCTACTCCCAAACTACTTCTTTGCCATCAGGGGTTAAAAATACAATTTTTTATGTGTAGGTAATAGGTATAGTGTATAGAAGATGAATTGTATCTAAAATTCAAACCAAATCTTTAAAAAAAGTATATGAAGGACAAGATGTGTTTAATGATAAAAATGCGCATATGATGAGAGTGGCGGGGGCAGAAGAAGCACACGAGTGTAGATATATAATAATATATAATAATAATATAATATTCCACAACTATCACACAACGCCGTCTAGTCCCAAGCTAAGCAGAGCTTGTGTTATGGGTACTAGACAACTGATAAACATACTTATATATTTCAAAACACATACATATTATAGATAAATTACACCCACACACAGAACAAATGATTATGCTCATGACACAAACATTTGTCCTAGGTGGGAATCGAACCCACGACCTCCGGCATAGTAGTCAGGGTCACTAACCACTAGACCAACAGGCCTGCCTTCACATATTCACTTGCCAAGAGATTGGTACCTTTGTTTTTAATCACTTTTCTTTGAAAAGAGGGGTGTTATAAGTTTGAGATATCTGTGTGTCCGCCTGTCGCATCGTAGCTACTAAGCGAATGAACCGATTTTGATGCGTTTTTTTTTTATTTGAAAGCTGACGTTATCGAGATGGTTCTTACATACAATTCATGAAGATCTGTTCAGGTGTTCAAGGTCAACAGCTCGTTTACTATACAGATAACTTGCTAAAATATACAGATTACTCAAGTGTCTACGATCTTTAAATATTTTATATTATTTTTATACGGCAAAATGGCCATAACCCTACGGCGCGGCGCGGCGTTACTATGATGTTGACGGTTTGAGGCGATATAACTTAATAATAAATAATCTAATGAAAAAATAACTCGAAATGTATTTTGTTACGTATTCATATTGTACGTAGTCAAAACTATATGGTAGTCCTTTTTTGTTAAATACCTATCCTTTAACTTTTTACTTCAAAATAACCAATCGAACATTATCTAATTATTTCTACAGAACTTCAAAACTACTTATCAGATATCTCGTGGGGGTGATCGGCGGCGGAGACCGCTCTCGCCAGGCCTTGGCAGGCGGTCGCCGACTTCTGCGAAGCAGTAATGCTCGCTAAGGAGGAGGCCGACCGCATCAGGCAATGGTGCTCTCGCCGCCGCCGGGATTCCGATCCCGACTTCCAGCCACCGTAGGCGCGGGCTTGCGTACAGTGAGCAATGGGTAGCTCGCTGTCCGGCAATCCGGTAACTGTCCGGACCAAGCCCAAGTCGTCGACGGCGCGCGCTGCTCCCGCGCGCCTCAAGGAGTTGTCAGCAACAGCAGCGGCCCAGCCGTGTCAACCTCCTACCTTACCTCTTAATCTCATCATCAATTGCAATCGACTCAACAGGCTCACAACTCAGGCTGGGATGTCATTTTCTCAAAAATGAAAACAAGTGTCTAGTCAATAACTAACTGTAAAATTGTATGAATATCATAAGCTGTTAAGAAAATGAATAGGAAACTATGACTAGAACTAATTATATAAATCGACTAATAACTTTGGAACCCTTTCTATACGACGTTAAATCTAGAAATTTAAAACATGCAAAAAAGCTAATAAATGACATAAATCTACATTCTGAATAATGGCTGGGGACTCTAAATAGCTCTAAGTATACCTACCAATTTGGCCATTATTCTTTGTAATATGCGCGGGTACATTTACATGTATTATTTTATTCGTTTTATTTGTGATTGAAATTGTACACTGAATCCTACCCTCTACTGTAATCTGTCTCTTTCACTCAGCGGTTTGCTCGGAGAACAGTTAACTTCGAATATATAATATACATCATCGTCATCATCATATCAGCCGAAAGACGTCCACAGTTGGACATAGGCCTCCCCCAAGCGTCGCCACAATGACCGGTCCTCTGTGTATCACGCATCCATCGGATTCCCGCGACCCAGACCAGGTCATCGGTCCACCTTGTTGGAGGCCTTCCAACGACTTTAATTCCTCATGTATTTACATGAACATGAAAATATTAATAAAGGGTTAAAAGTTAAATAATATTTCAAAGTTGTTTCATAATATAGTAGGGTGCAAAGAGAACAAAGTAGTTTGCTGTAAATGAAATTTTGCCGTCTGGCGGCGGTAGCGCGGGTCGCTCTTGCCGCAAGGCGTAACAAGTGTCAGCCCCCTGCGCCTCTTCTACTTCGTGACGCTAGTACTGCTCGCTGTATTCTATTTGAATATTACCATATTAATGTAATTAACTTGTTATTGTTAGAAATAAGCTAAAAACTTATGCTGCTTGTGGTTACAGTTTAGAATATTGACATCGTACGACAACTTATTGAAACCGAAAAAAACTTACTTGCCTAGCATTGGAATGAGTCAAGTGCAAAACATTTTACATGTGCATCTGAAGGTTTGGAAGTTTTTGCACTATCAAGTGCAAAGCTAGAGCAAAGCTTCCTGCAACAAAGTACAAAGACGTGCCAAGAGACTAATTGGTGATCCAGATCTAGTTAAGTCCAATCTACAAAGTCTTGAGCATAGGCGAAGGGTAGCCAGCCTTTCGGTGTTTTATAGGATGCATTTTGGAGGATGTGATCCATTTACTTGGAGGAAAGTCTAAAGTAAATTGAATATCACATGCCAGGAAATCAGCTGTATTTAGATTTCATGTAATATAGATAGGTATTTTGACTAGTTTGAATTAAAATGAAGGATCCCTAAATGCGCGGGGCCCGTAGCATTTGCTAGTCTTGTTACATGGACAATCCGCTACTGGTTATGGCAATTTTATGTTTAAGAGAATCCTTTTCCACTCATCTGTCGTCAACATGGTTAAAAAGCTTGTAGCTTCATCTAATGCAATCCAACGCGATGTTTGAAGAAGAGGCAATGCAAAAAAAAAAGATAACGCCTGATAAGTCTGTTGGCATTAGGTAATTATGTGATTTACTCGATTAGGCCAAAGAAAAGATGGATGGATTTTGTGAGAAGCGATATGAAAGAAAAGGGAGTTAGTGATAGCGTGACGAGTGACAGGACATAATGGAAGAAAAAAACGTGTTGCGCCGACCCCAAATAAAACGGGACTAGGGCAGGAAGATGACGATGACTCGATTATTTCATTCGACGCTTTTAGCTAGCTGAGCCAGCGGACTTCGTACCGCCTAATAGTCAATGAATGTACCTGTAAGTAGTTTTTACGCAACGCCGACTATTACCTAAAGGTCATTGAACTCGCTCAGCTGACGTTTTCTTAAAGAAATTAATTTCGTACATGCGTAAATTAATACGGGTTTTGATAAAAAGGATACTTTATTTTTTAATTTTATCTTTACAAATCGATAGTGTTTCATGTACCGTATCGAGCCTCCACGGGATTAAAAAAATTAAAATTTAACGGTGTATAAAAATTATCTACGTCGGTTTCGTACATTTGACATACTTAATTAAAAAATTCTGCAGATTTATTATTATAGATAAATCAGATTTGACAAGTTATTCACAACAAATGGTCACCAGTCACCTTTTGCTCAAAAAGTTTTATTAAGCCCCGTGCTAACTTAAACAGAAAAATGTCGGATTGTCGCGACTATGCGACATATGTCAGGATTTTTCACCACAACAAATTGTGTCACTTGTAAGTTTTATAAAACAAAAAAATTGCTAAATTGTCACTTTTTGACATTTGTTGGACTTGTCAAATTTTCAGCTGTATTAAACAGGGCCCAGGAAGTATAGATCTAGCGCAAGATAAATTGGCGCTTGGTAAAACTTGGAAACTAATCGTTTGACTTTTATGTCATGTGTCAAGAGAATGTGTTGTTCTGTGTTTTTTTTTTCATCACATATGTTATCTAATAGTCGTCATTGTTATATCAAAAGTGATTAAAAGTGCTAGCAGGGATATTATCTTGAAAGCCAAACGTATTTGTGAAAAAAAAAGGGAAAATATTGGGCCCACGGTACCATTTTCCAAAATTAGACCCATTTGTCAAACATTTTTTCGGGTGACTATCACAATAAAATTATATAATAATTTATGAATTAAACAATATTTATCCGAAATATCTGTTAGTAATTCTAATATCTACGTTAGTTCATCATCAAACATAATTAATACTATACGAAAACAATAAAATAAAACAGCCTAAAACGTTCAATAAATTAAAATGTCAGTGATACTTCATAAAAAAAGACAGGGTCTAGCAAGAATTGATGTAGCGACAAGAAGGCAACATACCTTAAGATGCTTGAGGAGTGGAAAGTTAGACGGCTCTCAGGACAATTCCGTTATTACCTTATCCTTATTAGTGTGGTTAACATATAGGCTCATATTTTTATTGTTATAGGTATAATGTGTATTGATTACCGTAATCCGTTAAAAAGTTGCTTGGATTTCTCCAAGAGATGGCAGAACTCAATGATGATCTTCCTCTCATGGTCGTCTAACGCGTTCATTCGCCCCATTATCCTGCGTCCGCGCTTTCAGACTCTTCTATGATTCCTGTTCCTGTGTATAAAAGGCAGTCAACTTGCAGGCCTCCTAGAAATCAAGTTAAAGATGTCATCTGTTTGCGAATTGTCACTACCATTTTAAACTATTAAACTGTTCTCTACGCCAACCCATAATAGATTTTTTTTTATGAGTTAAACTATTAACATATATATGACTTCGAAACCCTATCAAGTTTTCTTTTTTAATTATATAAACGTATTATTGTTGTTATTGGTATGTTTTGATTAACAATACGTATCATCTGTGATACGTATGTTAATCAAAACATACCAATAACAACATAACAACATAGCAGACTATAAGATGTATTAAGTTAATTTTTTTATACTAAGAATAGTATACATTTTTCGAATTACCTTTAAGCTGCTCACGGTCTTCCAGCAATTGTAGAGTATAATAACTAACTAACTAATGTGTTTCCCTCTGTCTGTGTTTCATCTGTTTTTACAATTTTATCTGGGTCATTTAAAATATTATCTGTACTACTACTTATATCACTATCTTTTACTACTATTAATATTATTATCTTGTTCAGTGGGCTCAGTCAGGGGCTCTTAACCAACTGAACAAAGATCTATAGAATCGTAAATTTGCAATATTTAGGGATAGTTTCCGTAGAGACTGCGGAAATACCAGTTATTATCGCAAGGGTGAGACCTTGCTCTGCTTGTTCTTCCACCGTAATAATTATTTTCGCCCTGAAATCTGGTTGAGGTGGGCTCTATGATCGGTCTTCCAAACTCATCAGGTAAAAGGTTATTTGTGTATGCACTACGTGTATAACGGTACTCTATATTAGGAAGACTCGATCGTGGCCAGAATCTTCGATGAATTTGGTTTCGTATGCTTTCAGGCTTGTGCCGCTTCAATAGAAAATCGGCGATGCAAGGTTCTCGATAGGGTACTGTCCTGGTTAGCGTTGGCATAAAATTCTCGTAGGGTTCAATATTATCCGGTCCCAGAACGTCAACCGGGTCTTGGGGTGCAGGCGACGGAGGATTCTTCAAAGGACCGATGTTCTCTTTTAAGAACTTCGGATGAAGGCCAGTGGGATATCTGTCCCGAAAGTTTGCTGTAGGGGTATCGCTATGACTCTGTCTAGTACAGACTAAGTCAGCTGTTGCTAATAAGTCATATAATGGCCTAGTTGGACATTCCTGTGGTGTAATCTTTGGCTTGTTTTTACATTCCTCTTGCGAGTCGTCTGAGTCGGTGCTAAAGCTTGTTTGCACAGCTTTCGTCGTTGAACGCTTATAACTGGAACGTCTAGTCTTGAAGCCACCCTTAATGACCAATTCTGTTTGTGTGGCCCTGGTTTGCTGATGCTTTGGTGTCTTAGCTCTGGATGGACCAGGTTGCAGTGTTATTTGCGCGACTGAAGCTCGGTTGTTATAATATTCATTTTTTGATGTCCCTGGTTGAGGTTCAGTGACTTCAGATTCAGTCGCTGTTTCGGGTTGGGTTATGATTGATTGTACTTCTTCTATTTCTTGTAGATAGTCTGAGTTACTCTTGAAACTTGTTTGCACAGTATTTTTTCCTGACACATGTTGAGTTTTGTCTGCAGACTTCAAGATACTTATAGGCTCGGCCGTCTGAGACCTGAAATCACCATATTCATTTTGATTTGCTGCCTCATCAAATTTTGTACTGTGCCGTAATCCTTCTTGTTTAATTTCAGTGACTTTAGTCACACGTTCTGATTGATTTACTGTTACTTGCGGTATAAGTTCCGTGTCGGACTTATTTGAGTGGACCTCGACGTATGCCTCCGTAACTACATGGTACGGGGTTTTTGGAAGTTCATTGTCCTCGGCATCTGATCTTTTCCTCGAGGCTTCGGGCCAGTCAAAAGTTTCAAGTATTTCACACTCATACACAGTAGCGGCACGGGCAGCGCGAGCGGCTTCTCGAATTTGTCTGGGGCTCAAGTATTCAGTCTTTACATTTTTAGAACGGTCTTCTTTCCGAGAAGTTTCGAAGACCTTTTTGTTTTTCTTCACATTGCTCCGGCCAACGTTATCTGTAACAAAAAAAAAACAACATTTACAAAATATATTTAATAAATGCATTTAACTATAAATTGCACTAAAACCAAAATATATATCCTCAAAGTAAAATATATTGTTGAAAAACTGCGGTGTTTTCATCGATAGGTATATAGGTATGTACTACGCACTAGATTAGGTACGCTGAACATTCGTTGCACTGAATTCTAGGCAAATTCAAATTTGTTTAGTGCAATTTTGACTTTCATACAGTGTGAGAGCGGCGCTTATAAATTCAAAAGAAAGTGAATCTGGGACGTAAATAATAATTTAGTAGTCATTAAAATAAAATAATTGATTATTCAACCAATAAAATAGCTGTTTGCATTTTTAATGTTAAAAATTAAATTATTTTATTTAAAAGCTTTTCCATTTTACAATCATAGACTAAAACATGCAGACGTTCCTTCCCACAAAAACGGGTTTTTACCTACAACTGCTTTAGTGAACGCGAACTTTGCATGATGTTTTATTCCGTTTGTTTTTCTTTTTTAATATTTTTTCTTTTTTTTGTACACATAATAGGTACTAATGAATTCCGTCAAATTCGATAATTATGAATACGTCGGTTTTTCGATACTGTAAAAACTCAGCAAAAAATGCCAGCAAATCATTGCGTATCAGTTTTCATCGCTAAGTTTTGTGTTTAAGCATTCTGTCATTCGTAAACAATGAGGTATTACGTACCTACCTAGATATTATGTATACATAGATTAGTATTCAAATATAAATTAGGTTTAGCTGAATTTATAGTCATATGTATAATATATGTGATACATCACTAACTGATCATTACTGTTATTGAGATTTCGTCCTTCATAAACTATAATTATATTTCAAGTTTGTTCACTCTGGTCAGCCGAAAAGAGAAAAATTGATAAAATATCTTAAAGAGGATAGACGTGAAAACACGTGGCTTCCTACAAAATATCCATTTATCTGCTCTGCACACTTTCAAACTGATGATACTAAAGCTGAAAAAACGTTCTCTAATTCCTTGCAGCTATATCTTGTTATTGCTTGCGGCTATTCCTTGCAGTAATGCTATTTCTTCAGAATGTGCCTTTCAAACATTTATAGCTTTTCCGTACATCATTAAACCAAGTGCAAATATCTGACTTCGAATCAATGATTCATTCGCCCCGAAAAATTAAGTTGAAAATAGATTTAAAAAAAGTTTAAGTTTTTTATGTAATTTATTTCATCACCACTGCTCTCAAAACGGTGAAAGAAAACATCGTAAGGAAACCAGCATATTTCGAAGACATGCGACATTCACCAACCCGCACTGGTCCAGCGTGGTGGTTTACGGCCCATTCCCTCTCCAAGAGAGAAAGAAGGCTTGAGTCCCAATAGTGGAAACATTAAAAAACTGATTATGCTATAGTTAAGTGCAATTTAACTTCACTTTTCTTGGACTGACCGACATTTGACTATTCAAAAGTGCCTGTAAATGGTCTATTTGAAATAAATGCTTTGATTTTGATTTTGTTATAGTTGTAGTTTGTTTTGTTACTAAATATTAGCAGCGCAGTCCTGACCATCATTCACTAAAGATAGCTGTTCTTCATTATTTTACACGATTTTGAATTCACTTATTTATTAAAGTAGTAGATGTAGTTTTCTGAATTTACCACAGAACACAGGAATCATACATTCTTCTGTTCTGTGGAATTTACACTAACGTGGACTGTTGGAAACATTTTGAAATAGAGTTTTATTGTGAAAAACTGTGTCCCTTCCGCGGTATAAACATCTATATGGATAACATGTCATTACACTATGTTGAACTAAAAACGTAAGTACTACGAAATTCATGGCGCTTAAGACGTTTTGCTCGCGAAAAAGCTATCCTCTAAGGGTCAATTCCCACTGAAAGAGCAGCGGCCGGCAGCGTCTTTTTGAGGCAAAATATTACAAACTATTTTGAATCTTATCTACGTGATTAAAAAGTTCATAGTCATTTGAAGGCAAAGGAGGGGTAGCGTGGCGTCGCGAGGCTGCACGAGCCTTCTACCGACTAGTCAAAATAGGCGCCGCGCGGCTGATCGCGGTGCAGCTGACAGACTCGCGGCTGCGCGCGAGCGACCATTTCCAAAATGTTTCGAATTCACCAACTTCTCTTCTTTTCTTCCATAAATCATGTACCCAAAATTTTCTTTTCCTTTTTCTTTCCGTTTTGTTGGTCCATGAAAGGGCTTGTCTATCACTAGATTATAAGTCAATGGGTGTTTTTGATTTATGTATGTGTTTGTAAATAAAAATATTCCATCAAAATATTGAACATGTTGCGTGAATTCTTGTTTTTTTTTTCTATATTTTACTATTATTTAGGTAATTATATTCGGTTATATCATGTGGTGTTTAAGATAGTTAGTTCTCCTTTTCTATTAGGATAGAATTAAAAAAAAAATACAAAAAGAAGATACAAACAAAAATATCAACAGTTATAGTAGGTACTGGAGCAGGTCAATCCCAAGCCTTCTCGTCCTGAATATAGTCCTTTACAGTGTAAAAAGCCTTTTGACAAAGTTTACGTTTTACAAATGATTTAAACATATTAAGGCTTAGTTGTTGAATATGACTAGGATGCTTATTATAGAAGTGTATACATTGGCATCTAAATGAGCCCCCTATTTTTTGAGCCTGGTTGCAGGAACTACAAATTTATGTTTGTTTCTTGTATTAAAATTATGAATATCACTGTATTTTTTAAACATGTCTATATTTTTATGGGCATACAAAATATTCTCGTAAATATACTGTGAAGGCACAGTCATTACATTTATTTCTTTAAATTTATCTCTGAGGGAGTATCTAGGACTTAATTTATAAATTGATCAAATAGCCCTTTTCTGTAAAATGAAAATTGTCTGTATATCGGGGGCATTTCCCCATAATAGAATACCGTACGACATGACGCTATGAAAATAGCTAAAGTAAACTAAACGGGCTGTCTCTAAATCAGTTAAATTTCGAATTTGTCTTACAGCATTTGCTGCTGAACTAAGTTTTTTCGACAATTTGTCTATATGTGGGCCCCACTGAAGCTTAGCGTCTAGAGTAATGCCCAAGAACACTGTAGTATCTTCAGGACTCAACTCTTTAACTTTTATTAGCACGCTGGTTTCTACTTGCTTCACATGAGGCATGGTAAACATAATACATTTGGTTTTTTTTTCATTAAGAAGCAGCAGAAAACATTCTTCTTTACAAAATCTCGAATTAGTGTCATACACAAAGCTATTACTCTAAATTATTTCAATTACACTCCTCTTAATTTAAATAATATACAAGACCGGACCTAACAACACAGACCCACAAAGCCAAAAAAATGGAAATTGGAAAAAGAAGGCACTCCATGGCAGGCACCCTCATGCTTTAGATCAACCTCATGTTCACAAAGTAGCTTTGAACAAATGGCTTCACATTGGTAATTTATTCCCTGAAACTGAAGGATTTATGATACAAGACAATAATTAATTTTGCAATACAAGATCAAATAATAAATACAATGAACTATAGAAAATATGTAATCAAAGATTCCTCAGTTTCAAACGATAGATGTCGAAGGTGTCATACACAGCCAGAAACGATTCAGCACATCACTGGAGCCTGTACATCTCTTACCCAAACGGACTACACTCACAGACATAAGCAAGTGGCAAACGTAGTTCATCAAAAATTAGCAATTAAATATGCACTTATACAGGACACAAACACCCCTCATTACAATTACACACCACAAATTATTCTAGAAAATGACACATATAAACTGTATTATGACAGAGCTATTCTCATGGATAGGACAATCCAATATAATAGGCCGGATATCATTCTACATAATAAAATAAATAAAATAACCTATCTAATAGATATTGCCGTTCCTAACACACACAACATACATAAGACAATAACGGAAAAAATTAGTAAATACGTAGAACTTAATGAGGAAATAACTAGAATATGGCGACAAGAAAAGGTTTATGTGGTCCCTATCGTTCTTTCCACAATAGGGGTTATCCCGCATCATCTCTTCCATAGTCTAAAGTTATTAAACCTTAAAGACACCCTTTATATACTCTTACAAAAAAATGTCATCTTAAATACATGTCGCATTGTCAGAAAGTTCTTACAAATAGACGAACACGAAATAGGTCTACTTCAGAATGCATCCTCCACGTAACACACCACACACAACACACGCTACATTTGGCTTGGCCTGTAAATGTAACTAAATACCAGCCTAAGAGCTGAGAAGTAAATACAGAAACAAAAATAATAATACTAAAGCTGGAAAACGTTTTCTAATGAGTCGGCTATTCCTTGCAGTAATGCTATTCTTTTAGAATGTGCTTTAAACATTTATAGCTTTCCCCTACATCATTAACACGTTGAATGCGGGAACGCAGATCTACGCGAGATACAATGGCTTTTTAATTGTATCTCTAATTACGACATACGAGAGGTTAAACCAAGTGCAAATTTCTGACTCCGAATCAATTTTTGATTCGCCCAGAAAAATTAAGTTAAAAAAAGTTTTAGTTTTTAAAATAATAAATTACATCACCACTGCTCTCAAAACGGTGAAGGAAAACATCGTGAGGAAACCGGCATATTTCGAAGACATGCGACATTCACCAACCCGCACTGAGCCAGCGTGGTGGTTTACGGCCATTCCCTCTCCTTGAGAGAAGGCTTGAGTCCCAACAGTGGGAATATTAAAAGCTGATTATGCTATAGTTATAGTGGTTGTTTGTTTTGTTACTAAATATTAGCAGCGCAGTCCTGACCATTATTCATTAAAGATAGAGCTGTCCTTTAGAATCATGATTACAATAAATGGTTTCATTATTTTATACGATTTTGAATTCAATTATTTATTAAAGTAGTAGACGTAGTTTTCTGAATTTACACTAACGTGGACTTTTGGTGGATTGGTAAAATTTTTAAATAGAGTTTTATTGTAATAAAGTATTGTAGGCCAAAAACTGTGTCACTTCTGCGGTATAAAAATCTATATGGATAACATGTCATTATACTATGTCGAACTAAACGCGTAAGTACTACGAAATTCATGGCGCTTAAGACGTTTTGGTCGCAAAAAAGTATCCTCTAATAGCTATCAGCGCTTTGTCTGTCACTAGAATATAAGTCAATGTTCGTCCCTATCGACCATCTGTTCTGCGTGCAATGCGCTCTGCCCATTGCCACTTAATTTGTGGTGTGATCATGCAAGGAAACTTTGAGCATAGCCCTTTCCATCGCCCTTTGGGTCACTTTGAGTCTTCTTATGAGGCCCATTGTAAGTGACCACGTTACGGAGTCTTAAGTCATCACTGGCAACACGCACTGGTCATAGACTTTTGTCTTGAAACACTTTCGGTTGGTAACTATAACGGTTGACTACGGATTTTCTTTTTGTTTTGTTCTTGTTTTTATAGTTACTTTGTTTATTTTAGCATTCAGAAAATCTTGTTTCATACTTTTTCAGTGTCGTTTTTTTTGTCGTAGTCGGGTTTTAGTTTTTAACTTTTTTTTATTTAAACAATTTTGGTGTTAAATTACTGTGTTTGTACGAGTATACTATTTACACATTAATTCATTAAACCCCAAGAGAACGCCGGCGTTCACGCACCTATTGTCTTTCTATTGTGTCTGTAATTTCCACGATTGAAAGATATAATAATAATAGACACAACAAAACCTTAGGAGGCTCTCGTTAGGCGACTGGATCAAGGGCTTGATTCAGAAAGCAGTATTGCTGGATACGGCTCGTATAGTCAGGAGGTTCCTTTCTCTGGACCCCGTTCCCGATACCGGTGGGCTTTTTTTTATTTTTAAATGTTTTTTTATTTTATATTGAATATTTAAAATATAATTTATATGTATATTTAATAATAATAAACTGACTGATAACAAATTTTTTCTCGTCAATTTTTTACTCAATTTAATTAAATAACACACTATAAAGAAGTCTAATCACCGAAAAACCACCAGGAAAAAATAAGAAAAACATTACGTCACGGTCCTACATATATAATACCTACAACAAAAGTAAATAAACAACGATATGGCGATGAACTAAATTTGACAAATGCTGACAGGAAGCCGGGCACGAAGACTAGATACACACCCAACAACTTCGGGTTCGTCGCTCAACTCCGCCTCGCAGCCGCCGGGACCAGCGCCAGCCGTGAATCTAGTGATTCCGGAAGCTGCAGTTGCGAGGAGTTCGAGCGACGAATACTTCTCGCCACCGACGACACCACCACCCGCGCGTCGGCTGGGAAGAGGCCGACCTCCAGCCAGGTTGGGACCTCGAGGCCCGCCGGCCTGTGACAGGGTCCCCGCTGTCGGTGGAAGTGTGCAGCGCATGCGATGGACATCATCCATCAATGAAAATGTCATGCACTCATACTTTGGGGCTACAGAGGGGGGAATTAACCTGACTGCGTACCGTAGTCGGATGCTCTCTCTGTTTCAGTTGCTTGAGCCAGCTGTCAACGTTTTGGTCCAACGACTGTCGGATTAGGTATGGGTCATCCAGCGTAATCGTCTGACGCTGTACTTGATAGACTGCGCCTGGAATCACAGAGTAGCCGTGTTTCACCCGCTACAGCACCGGCCGCGGTGCAACGTCAACCCAGTGCTGCACCGCGACCCGACTACGTTGGTGACGCCGATGATGACGCGGCTATATCTGTGAGTACCCAATGTAATGAACGATTGAGGGGCGCTTTAGAGGACGCATTTGCCTAACTTCTCAGCACACTACTGGAGGGTTTTGGCTTAGGTTACCGGTTGAAAAGAGGCGGTCAGGTCATGTCTCACCTTCTTTACATGGATGATCTGAAACTCTTTGCCCCCAACAACTTGCAACTGATGGAGCTACTGAAGGTAACTGAAATCTTCAGTAGTGCCTGATGTCATCCTGATGGATGGACTTTGGTGTGGACAAATGCGCAGTCATACATGTAAAGCAAGGAGAGATTGTGGAAACCCTGGGAATTTAACTCTCGGATTCCATACACCTTAGATCCCTCAGCTCAACCGAAACTTACAAGTATTTGGGTATGTCGGAAGCTTTTGGCATCAATACTGGTGACGTGAAACAATCGATGAAGGAGCGCTTCTTTGGCCGCCTGAATAAAGTACTGAATAGTCTTTTATCAGGCGGAAACAAGGTGCGCGGTTTCAACGGTTGAGTTGTACCAGTATTGATGTATTCTTTCGGCAAACTCAAATGGACTCAGACAGAACTTGACGCCCTGGATAGGAGGGTCCGTACACTACTCACCGCAAATCGGATGCACCACCCACGGTCATCGATGATGAGACTGTATATCCCGCGGAAGTGTGGGGGTCGTGGCTTCTTAAATGCTAAGACCCTGCACAACTGCGAGGTATGCAGTCTCAGGGAATACTTCCTGGAAACCGACGTGGGGATGCACCGAGATGTAGTGGCGGTGGACAAAGGCCTCACCCTGCTCTCCTTGGCCAACGAGAACTGGCGCAAACCTTTAGTACTGGATACTAAAGTCTGCAGGGAAGTATGGCAGAGCAAGGAGCTTCACGGACGCTTTTACCGTATCTTGGCTACGTTTCGGTGACCTCTTCGGGGAAACCGAAGGTTTTGTCTTTGCAATTATGGACGAAGTTATGATGACGAACAACTACCGGAAATACATTGTGAAGGATGGTACGGTTGACATCTGTCGGGCATGCCATCGGCCCGGGGAATAAATCCGACACATTATTTCTGGGTGTTCTCGTCTGGCTAACGGAGACTACTTGCGTAGACACAACCTCGTAGCCAGGATTATTTACCAGCAACTTGCTCTTAAATACAATCTTGTAGAATCAGAAGTACCATACTACAGGTATGTGCCCGACCCAGTTCTCGACAATGGCAGTATCACGTTATATTGGGATTGATCTATCATCACTGACTATTGTTGCTAATAAACCTGATATAGTGGTGATAGATCGACTAGAGCGTGGCACAAGGATTGTTGATATAGCGGTCCCTCATGACGAAAACCTTGTGAAAGCTGAGAAAGATAAGCAGACCAAATATCTTGACTTAGCTCGCGAGGTTGTCGACATGTGGAAAGTGGATAGAGCAATCATTGAGCCGATAGTCGTAATGGCCAACGCTAATTAGCTAAGAGACTCGAACAACATCTAAGGAGACTCTTGTTAGGCAGCTGGATCAAGGGCCTGATCCAGAAAGCAGTACTCCTGGACACGGCGCGCATAGTTCGGTGATTTCTCTCTCAGGAGCCCTGACCACCAGTGGCTTGGACCCTGTTCCCGATGCCGGTGGGCTACTGCTTTTTATATTTTTAAATGTTTTTTTTTTTAATGTGCTTTTTAAGAAATGTGTGTGTGACGGTATATGTGTGTGTAATGGTTTGTGTGTGTATGTGTTTTTTCTATATACATATGTGAGTAATGGTAGCGAGCGATGATCGATTGATGCCAGAATGAGATTTAACGGGAGCTGTATTGAGTCAACAATAAGCTTTCAGTGTTGTCGTAATTAAGTGTCTGTAGCCAATTATTAAGTTTCTTTTTAAATGACATTATAGGGAATGAGTATAAGTTCAGTACTTTGTTAAGACTATTGTAGAGACGATGACCTTGAAAACAGGGAAACCTTCTTGTAAAAAAGTATTTTCAGCGGAAGGGTTGGCATATCTTGTCTTTGCGTCCTGTGGTGATTTTTTCATAGGAGGTTATTTGATGCTGATATAGTAGTATGTGCAACACAAATAATTGTCTGACTGTAAGGACCTAACAGTTCTTATATAGCTCTTCAGTTGGGAAAAGGAAGGGCCGAAAGGTACTAACTTTAAGCACGGCTCTCTGAGCTCGTTCTAGTTTCAAAAGTACCGTTTTGGGTGCACCACCCCAAGCGCACAATACGTTAATAGAGACTGACAGAGAGCAAAATATGTACACCTAATAATTTGAGGTCCTGCGATGTGACGAAGACTAAAACCATTTTAATATGCATATCAATATGCTCGTTAAAATCTCTACTTTTATATAAAACAATAACATTATACATAATAAAGTTTCCAGAACATAAACTGTTAAAAAATACAAGTTCAACCATACTTGAAACATAAAACTCTTAATATTTTATCCAATACAACACCGATTGGAATCCTAACCATTGTACTATTAATTTTTATGCAAGTTTCAACTTATTATGCAGTTATGATGATAATCAGACTTAAAAACAGACAAGGTCATTATCAGATTACGAATACGTAACTGAGATCGCGAACATCATGAATTTCAACTATTTCTAAATCTATTCAAACTTAAATTTGTTGCTACCAAAAGTAAATAGAAGTACAGTTCCATACTCGTCTTATAATAGACTGTTTTTGCAAATTATTAGTTTGGAAAAAAATAACGAAACAGAATAAAAACTACAATGGAGGATAAACACATAACGCTAGGAAAAAAAACAAATCCAGTCTATGTCGTCGTCGTTCTCAGAAACATCACTTTTCAATGCTTGCTGCTTCGAGTTATGACCATGCCAGAAACTGCGAGACGATGAAACCATAAAAAAATTATTAATGGCATTATAAACGGCAAATTATTAATAATTCGCACAACAGTGCTTTAAAACGTAGCATATATGTATTATAGATAAGTGTGAACTTTGCCTCTACATCACATCTCATAGAAATATTGAAGCTCTCCTGAAAGATATTATATAGGTACAGAATATACTAGACTACTGCATTATTTTGACAGGTAGCGAGAATTTCAAGCAGAATTTCAATGAGCAGTGGCAAGGGTCTTAAGAGAGCCAAGAACGGTAATCATTTATAACTTACGTGTAACATTTTCAATACACTTGTGAAAAAAAAACAGTAAAACTAGTTTTTTTTTGTGGTAATAAAAATTCTGTTATCGTAGGCGCAAGCGTTTTTTTTTTTAATTTATTCCTAGAAGAAGGCTAAGGTATTTAGATCATTTGAAAAGCTTTTACAATAATGTCATTGGTAATGACAATTATTAGAATATGTTACTTACGTATTATACGTAAGTAACATATTCTAATAATTTTGTAGTATTTAATTTTATTTAATTAATACAGCCACTGAACTCCACTCGAAAAAATTATGCCTAAAACCTCGCGCATCTTAAAATCTATAGACCACAAAAAAACATATTTGAATGTTCGATTTATTGATTAAATGTTTTTTTTTTTTTTACTAAATTAATCGTTTGTTTTGCGAATTGGTAACAAGAGCTATTATATACCTAAGTGCAATGCATTATGAGTCATTTTCTGAGCAAGTGATAGCTACAACTTAGGAGTCTTTAAGTCGAGAGTGAATAGGTTTCTTCTAGGCAAGCGTGCTCCATCGTCGACCACATCATCGCTTACCATCAGGTGAGATAGTAGTCAAACGCAAGCCTATCATTAATAAAAAAAAAAAAAAGTGTTTTGAAAAAAAAAGACCACTCCATAGAAAACCTTAGTATTAAAGTGAGGGGCTAAATAACTTGGGGAATTAAGAGAATCAAGAAATGAAAATAAGGTGGTGAAAGTCCTTTGCTCTCGGCGCTGACGTATGAGCAACCACTTAAGAAGCGACCGATGCGCTGAAACGAATATTGAAAACGAATCGAATGCAGTAAGTACATAATTTAGACGACGGTAAAGTTTATTGAGGAGATCTGCTTTCAGGTCATAGTAGCGCACATTGCCGATGTTGGGAAAAATCAGGATCTGCACAATCATTGTCTTCGTGCTAGATGGTAACAGCTTCTTCAACCGAAACAGTGCCCGCAGCATTCCAATAACCTTCTGACTAACACTAGCCACTTGAGTACGCCAGTTCAGGATACTATCAATGCACAAGCTAGTAATGATCTAGTAACATCGGTGCTGAATGGGACAATTGTACTGTTAATTCTAGTTGAATTGTACCTACTGTAGTTCGAGAAATCGATCTATTGTTTGCGCGCATCAAGCGGCAGGGCGACCACGCGTGTGATAATCAATTGATCCACCCATACCGGCGCTCGGTGAATCGAAAATCGGCTTTCATAGACTTAGGGATTTCTAATTAAATAGTACATTGTTACAATAGGGGTGAAAGTAACACATTTCGTCCCGAGAAAGATTTGGTGGCCGAGCGTAGCGAGGTCGCTTATTCGAGGGATTGTAATTTGTAAAACCTGAGTCGTCGTACCTATGATTTTAGGTTGGTATCTTTCTTCTGATTTAAGCGGTATAAGGTTTTCCACTACTGCTTTAGCCTCTTCTCTTATGAAATTAGGCGGTAAATCACTATTTTAATCTGATAAACAAAACATGTTAATAATAATCTACGACCAATTTCGAACCGTGCACTAGCTTCTGACGTTTTATAAGTGCCCATGTAGGCCTATGTGAAATAAAATATTTTTGATTTGATTTGATTTGATCTTCGTTGTACGGAAATGTAAACAAAACTCGAAAAAACCAACGACTGTGAATCTAACCGCGTTTGGGATTATTAGAATTGTTATGAGATGCACTCTGGCTATAAGAAATTTAAGTTTGGCTAAGGGGTACTTTTTAGTGGTGGTACCATAACTAAAAAGTGTAAAATAAAAAACTATTTAAAACAAATACAACCGACTTCAATGTAAACAAAAAACTCTAAAAAGTGCAAAATAACTATACTTTCAGAAGTGGGTGTTTTTATAATAGTTTTGTCTCTTCATTATTTAAGACCAACTTCAGAAATTAAAGTTGTTTTGCTATTGTTAGAGTTTTTCTTTTATACATTGAAGTCAATTGTAATTTTTTTGTAAGTTTTTTGGTCAGATATTGCTTTTACTGCTATTACTATGCATATAAATTACACCTGAGTTAGTGCTGCATAAAATTAAAGGATTTTTTTTAAGTTATATAAATACCTGAAAAAAAAACACAGTAAGTACTTTTAATTTGAAATCCATTAGTCTATGAAAGCTGATTTTTGAAACACCGTGCGGCGGGGCAGTGCGCCGTAGATAGATTTTCATACCTACAACGCGGATTGCACCAGCCCTGGTTATACTGGAATATTGTTTGACATAATGTGATTGAGGGTTTATTAAGTAGTTAGTGTTTCGCTTTTTTGTACGTGTTGTAGTTTTGGGTGCGTTGAGTAATTTTTGAGATTGTTTTTGTTGTGAAATAAGTATACAATTAAAAGGTAAAGCATAATTGGACATGGTTAGTTACAGATTACTACTGCTTATTACCGGTAGACATTTTTCGTTTTTGTAAAAGAATTTTACCATTTCAAGTCCAGCAGTATTTAAAAGAGTTTTGTTTGACGCATGTATTAGGCTACTATAATATAAAATGGATTATTAGCAAAACTTTTATTTTACCCAAAAAATAACTCCATTGTCATCAATTCAAGAAGTCATATTAGCCCTGAATAATCAAAATGTTTAAAAAAGTTTATTGTATTCTCAATCACAAGACAAGAAGGGATATCATTAAACAAAGAAAATATATCAAATAAATATGTGTATAGTTATTACGTTTTCAATAGGGAGGGTTATATAGAATCAGTGTTTTCAAATCGATAGGGATTTTAAGTTTATCTACCTTACTCTGCCTTTTACTGTAGCTAGAAAAAGAGCAAACTTAAGTGTAAAGTTACGGTTACTTTACGGTTTTTGGACCAATTCTCAAAACTTATAAAAAATCGAGTTGTTGCTACCGAGTCCATTGGACTCATGGTACGAGTTTAATGGTAATTCGTACCATTCAACACACATTTATTAGATTTTTTCATATCATTCGGTAAGATGGTGTAATTTTTCGACAGTAACTCATGATAAGAGTACGGTTTTGCTATTTGCGGATATCTCAGAAGCTCCAACGCATTTAGGGGAAACCTCGTTGTCTTTGATATAGTTTTGATTTCTTTCATATCAAATCAAGTCGTCAGTAATGTCACATCACTCTACTATGCTTACCTACACCCGAACATTGCATTACAATTGACACGAGCGATGGAAACCATGGAAGGCAAGTTTAAAATGCTGGTAAAGTGTAATAATATTATTCGGCACATGATTGCTCGGCACAGTACAGACATATCACTTCCTGAAGCTCTAATAAAAAAAAAAATATAAATTAATTAATTATACAAAACATTTTTATAAATTTATCAGCAAAACTGTTTTTTTTTGTAGTAATGCGGCAAAAAATTGTTCTGTCTTCTTATGCGCGCGCATCCAAAATGGCGGCCATAGACTAGCTACTCTAGCTAGGCTGTTTGAAAAAAATAAGAATGAGGTGTGCTATGTAGAAAAATTATTTTAATTTTATGAAAGGTTTCATAGTCTGTCTATTATGTCAACCGACTTGGGAATTTTGTATAATATTTAATCATTTAAAAAATACTTATTATCGATACTTTTCATAAGGTTCTTCTGTTAGTAAACAATGATCTTTATCTCTTAATCAACATTGATTATTGAACCCGTGTTGACTACATCAGATTTAGTTAAATCCTAATAATTACCGAAGTCGTTTAACTTATTAGACAGACTCGTCGTTTAATTTATTAAACATGTAAAAGTTAAAATAGTTTATTTAAACACAAATTAGCATAAAATAAGCAAGCAGGACACTAATTTGTACTATTGAACGCAATACCAAATGTATTTTTTTTTTTTAATTCAATGTTTGATTTGAGAACAGAGGTTTAACAAAAAAGGTTATCACTACATTATCACACTCGTGCATAATGGTAATCAAAAAGTCACAGTTTGGTTACAAGCTACATTATATACCTAAGTGTAGTGCAATTATAGTCACTTTCTGAGCAAGTGTGTCGAAATGCAATATTATATAGATTCATCCTCTATAGTAAACACAAATGTAATTATGTTGTACGCCGGGGGCTTATTAATTTAACCGGGTTTCTGAGAGGCTGATCAACGTCAAAATTAACTAATCAACGGTCAAATGTCTTGTCAAGTACCTATCTGTTGAGTTACTCAAAGCATGATCGGCTACTTTGCTTTGATCATATGATTAGTTGAATTACATGTTAAATGCTATTTTGGGTTCCTGGAAAGCTGGTTACGCCTTAATCATGGATTAAACTACTGTCAAAAGCTTTGTCAAGTAATCAGTGCATGTTGACAAATGATCTAATTAATAATATTGGTTATTTAGGTGAATCTTGTGGTTTCCCTCTAGATTATCATTTCTACTGTATGTAAATCATGTTTATTACGTAAAATCACAATGTTTTTAATGTGTTTTTTTACAAAAATCTATTATTTTGTGTTTTGTTGTAGATGTATCTTTCGGATATTAGCGTATCCACAAGCAGTGATGAAGAAATACATAAAACACGGCAAACTTAAAAAAGGGAAGAATCCCTACGAGTACTAGAATGAGGAAATAAAAAAAATAATAAATGAAGAATATAAAAATAGGTACCGAATACACAAAGCCGCAATCACGTTCCTAGTAAATATGATAGATCTTAAAATAAAACCTTGTATATGAACAGTTCCTATATAAGCTGAAACATTAGGATGGATGATTATTTAAAAATACACAAAGATTCAAATCAAATGTTCAATTTCAGTATTAAAAGTACAATTGTGTAATTAATGTTACTGTTGACAACAATAACATTAATTACAATTAAAAAGGTGCTTATTGCACATTCCAAGCGTAGATCTCTATGGAGAAGAATGTGCAAGAAACTCCTAGGACATTTTTAAGCCTGTGTTATTATTAGACCTTATTAGCTAACTCATCCTTTATAAACTGTTGTGGGACAGTTTTCATCTCTGTCATTTCATTTTGTGACTGTAACAAAATATCAAGCTACGCGTGAGACGCGACCGTGAACGCACGCGCAGATAGCGAGTCCCGCGTTTGTAGCTACATACTTTTTTTACATCTACCTACGATTATATTTTATTATATGTTTTCGTACGATGAATAACGAAGGGGATAATCTGGAGTTTTGCGACTCCAGTGGGAGTGACGTTATGGAAGAGGAGAGTTTAAGAAGCGAGCAACAAGTTACTGCAGAAATTCACAAAGAAAATGAAGACAATTCCAATCTGAGTCAAAAAACCCCGGAAAAAAGGACAAGAGAAGATAGTGAAGAGATAATAGAAGAAGATGAGGGCTTCATCACAGTCAGAAAAGGCAAAAAATGTTTGACAAAGAGTTTGTCTATATCTAAAAATGCATATAGAAGAAATTTAGAGTTTGAAACGCAAAAAGAAATAACCATGGTTATGGTTACTTCAAAAGAAATTTTACCCAAACAATTTGGAATGGCAAAGCTATTGAGGGCGGAAAATATCCAAAACATTTTAAGAATACAATACAAAAGCCCATATAAGGTACTGATTCAGTTTGAAAATAAAGAAAGTGCAAGGAAATTAGTTAGCTGCAAAGAAATGATTTCTTTGGGATACAGGTGCCAACTGATTGATGAAATAAATTTATTATGGTGTTTTGCGAGACGTAGATTTAGAAATTGAAGATTTTATGATCCTCATGTAGCAAATCATTCTTCTTACAATAATTGTTTTAAATCTACCTACGAATTTTCTATTATGTCGATGGAACATATAGCAATTTTAGAGGCGCTTTTGTATTCGCGAACAATTAAACAGAATAAAGTGCTAATTTGTTCCGATAGTAGAAGCGCTTTATATCATGTAGCTCGATGCGCCTCTGGTGGCAGAGGTGCATCGATAGCTTATGACATCCTTTCTGAAATTTATGAGAACAATTTAAAGGGCATTCAGTTGAGATTGCAATGGATTCCATCACATATTGGTATCAGAGGTAACGAGGAGGCTGACATATTGGCGAGAAAAGTAGACGGAAAAGAGGTTCTAAGTTTGCCAAATTACACTGAGTTATTGCCTAAATACAAAAAGTACTGTCACAATAACTGGGCAGAATATTTTAATGAGAGATCTCTGGTAAAATGAATTTGGTACAAAACAATACAAAGTGAGCCTCCTCGAATACCCCACCAACTGTGTTCCCACGTTGTCGTCGTGGTGGGGCTTGCGTGTCTCAGTGACCTTGAGGGCTATGCCGGTAGAGCTACTCATGCCGGAAGGCCTCAAGCGAGAGACCAGACCAAGAGGAACATACGGCGGAGTCTAGTCGGACCGCCCGGAGGGTGCGCTATCCAGGAGCCCTGGCACCAACAGCTGTTGGCGCCTTCTGGATAGCGATTTAGAAGAGATAGGGTTCGCCTCCGGTACGTGTCTGTTCAGCAGACACGAACAGGATGGCGAACGTGTAATGAGGACCCCACCCCATTTAAATAAAAAAGGCAAAGCTGTGTCCAGCACCATCATGAGCGCGACTGGTAAAGAAAAGACTACCCCAGGAGGGTACCTGCTTGCAGGAGAATCCCTCCCTGAGCAGAGCTCGCGCTGCCCCACGTATTCTGGGGGGGGCAACCACCGCCTCGGGTCTCCGGACCCTTTACCGTGCTCCGTGGACGCACAGAGCCAGGGTGGCTCACATTTCGGCAGCGCGGAGTCCCTGGGACCAGTTCCCAGCACGTCCGCGACGCCGGTAGAGGCCGGCCGTAGATACGGCCTCAGGGAGGTGAGTGAAGACGCGGCGTCGGACTCTGATGCCGCGTCTTCACTCAACTCAGACGGGAAGGAGGATGAAGTAGTGGAGGTACAGGAGCCCTTCCATTTGATGGAGGTGGAAGTATCCGCCTCCAACAAAAGGAGGGCGTTTATGCGCTCCGCATCCGACGACGAGACGGGACCTGCCCGGAAAATCTCGTCCTCGGGGCGGGGCGCAGCCCGAAAAACGGGCAAAGGGAGAGGGCTCCCCACTGAAATCGCCAGTGAGGGACGCCAGGCCAGCGCCTCGGTGCCGAAGATTCCGGAAGATTTGCCTGAAGGAATGGATGAGGCGATGGCCAAGTTCAGAGTGATCGTGGCAGCCGCTATCACGAGCGTGGCCAACAAAAGGGAGAGGGTGGCCAAAAAGAGATCCATCGAGCTGGCCAACACCTCTATTGGGGAGGCGCTGGGGCTCGTCTTTGAGCCCTACGAGCGCACCCTCAGCGGGAGGTTTAGCCGGCTTGAGGCGGCCGTGGCCGCCCTCCAGGGCTCTCGTCCCGAAGGGAGGAACAGGCAAGTGCAGGGCCAATCTCAGCCCTCGCCCCAGGCGGAAAGCGAGGGAGTTGTGTCCCTGCTGCGGCAGGAGCTGGCTGCCTTCAGGGAGCAGCAACAACAACAACAGCAGCAGTTCCAGGGGCACATACAGCGCCAGCTCTCCGTCCTGGAGGGCATCGTCCTGCGCCCCCCTCTCGCGGCCTCCGGTCAGAAGAGGACGGCGTCGTATGCCGCCGTCGCCGCGGCCACGTCTGCAGCAACGAAGGCAGGCCCATTGGGGCAAGCCAGACGCGTGGTTGCGGCGCCAGAGTCTGCGAGGCCGGCCCCGGCGGCCAAGCAGCAGCAGCGGCAGGGGAAGCCTGCCCCTCCCGCGAAGGGCAGGGTGGCGGCTGCCACCAAGCCGGCGGGGCGTCCCGCCGCGGTGGCGACAAGGTCGCGCCTGCCACCTCCTCCGCCCGAAGACCCCTCTGCTAAGAAGAAGGCGAGCAAGGCGGCAAGGGCGGCCAAAAAGCGCAAGCGGCAAAAGGAGCGGAAGAAGCGGGCCATGGCCGCCAGACTTCGCGCCCCGACTTCCGCAGCTGTAGTGATCACACTGCAGCCAGCTGCGGAAAAGAAGGGCGTGAACTATGACATGGTCATGGCAAAGGCGAAAGAGGCGGTGGTGGGCCACCTAGACGAATACGGAGCCTCAGAGGGCTTCCGTATGAGGCGCACCGCAACCGGAGCCCGTATCCTAGAGGTCCCAGGTGCGAACAGTGGACAAGCCACTGACGCCTTGGCCGAAAGGATTAGGGCGTCCCTAGACGTCGAGGAGGCCCGAGTGTCCAGGCCCACCAAGTGCATCGACATGCGCATTATGGGTCTGGACGACTCCGTTAGGGTGGAGGAAGTGGTGGCCGCAATCGTCAGGGCGGGTGGGTGCACGACCGATCAGGTCCGGGCGGGCACCATCCGCGCTGACAGCACGGGCATGCGAGCCGTTACGGTGAGCTGCCCCGTTTCGGCGGCCAAGGCCATCACGACCGAAGGCCGAAGGCTATTGGTGGGTTGGGTTTCAGCCCAAGTCAAGATGCTGGAACCCAAACCTCTGCGGTGCTACCGCTGCCACGTGGGGCACCACGTGGGGGCCCACTGCGCCGCGGAGGTGGACCGCAGTGACTGCTGCCACCAGTGCGGACAGCCTGGTCACAAGGCCGTGGAATGCCGTGCAAAGTCGCACTGCTACGCATGTGCGGCTGCAGGCAAGCCGGCCGACCACCGGGCTGGGGGCAGGTCCTGCGACCCCCCCGCCAAGGCCAAGGGCAAGGTCAGGCCCATCCACCCTGACGTCCTCACTGCCGCAGCCACCACCTTGGCTGCTGCCGCTGTCGCCGCCGCGGCAGTGCCCTCACAGGGGGCTCAGGAGGAGACTGTAATGGAATGTCAATAACGACACCATTACGTCTCTTCCAGGCGAACATCAACCACTGCGCCCCCGCTCAGGATCTGTTGCTCCAGAGCATGGCGCAGTGGTCGATAAATGTCGCCGTCGTGTCCGAGCCGTATTACGTCCATCCCCGCTGGGTTCAGGACCTAGACGGCTCGGTGACGCTAATTTCGTCGGCCGCCGCCGGTACCCCGCCCCTCGAGGCTGTTGCGAGGGGACGGGGTTGCGTGGCAGCACGGGTCGGGGACATTGAAGTGGTAGGCGTCTACCTGTCCCCGACCAGATCTCCCGACGAACTCCATGTCTCCCTTATGGAGCTAAGTGCCGTCGTCGCTGGGTTTGGTACCCTCCCCGTGGTCGTTTGCGGGGACTTCAACGCCTGGAATACGGCTTGGGGTTCCTGGCGCACGAACACACGGGGTCGGATGGTGGAGGACTGGGCCTTGGAGCTGGGCCTGGTCGTCCTGAACCGGGGTTCTGTCCCCACGTTGGTGCGGAGGCGGGGTGAATCAGTGGTAGACCTTTCGTTCGCCAGCCCCGCTCTGTCGCCGCGTGTCGTCAACTGGCACGTTATGGAGGAGGTGGAAACGTACTCCGACCACCGGTACATCCGGTTGGACGTCTCCACCGAAACCTCGGCCACGCCAGTCCGACAGAGCCCTTGCGGTCCGCGGTGGGCGCTTAAGCAGATGGACCGGGAGCTCCTCCTGGAAGCCGCGACGGTACGGGCCTGGGTGCAAGCACCGGACAGGCCTGTCGACATCGACGTCGAGGCGGAGTGGTTCCGGGAGGCCATGTCGCAAATTTGCGATGCGGCAATGCCCCGAGTCCGTCCAGGACGTGCTAAGCGCCAGGTGTACTGGTGGTCGCCGGAAATCGCTGCACTGCGCAACACGTGCAATCACGCGCGACGCCGGTACGCCAGATACTGCAGGCGCCGCATCCGCCCGCCGGATGCGGAGGCCAGAGAGGCGGAGCTATACGAAGGTTACAGAGAGGCAAAACACACCCTCCGAGAGGAGATTAAGCGGGCCAAACCCGAGGCCCGCAACGTGTGGCTGGGGTCTCTGAATGCGGACCCGTGGGGGCGCCCGTACAAATTGGTACGGGAGAAACTGCGCCCCTGGGCTCCCCCACTGACTCAGAGTCTCCGGCCCCAACTCGTGAAGGGTGTGGTAAGCGCTCTGTTCCCTGTGCGAGGGGAACACTCCCCCCCGCCCATGGCTCCGCCTCCACCATCGGTGTCTGACGCGGACCGCAATAGCGACGACGACGATAATGCTCCAGAGGTGACCGAGGTAGAGATGAGAGTGGCGGTGCAAAGGCTGAGTGCCAAGAACGCCGCCCCAGGACCCGATGGCTTGCCTAGGAAAGCCTGGGTCCTGGCCATGGAGGCTCTCGGGCCTCGACTGCGAGGGCTCTTCAGCGCATGCTTGGAGAGGGGCCAGTTCCCACTTCGCTGGAAGACGGGGAAACTGGTCCTCATCGCGAAGCCAGGGCGCCCTGCGGACTCTCCATCCGCGTACCGGCCCATTGCGCTGCTCGACGAGGTGGGCAAGCTCTTTGAAAGAGTGATTGCGAGCTGCCTCGTCGCGCGCCTCTCACGGGTGGGGCCGGACCTTTCGGACGGACAGTTCGGCTTTCGCAGGATGCGCTCGACCGTGGACGCCATCACGCGCGTGCGAGCCCTCACGACGGGGGATGCGGTGTCCCAGGGTAGGTGTGTCGTGGCAGTGTCCTTGGACATTGCCAACGCTTTCAATTCCCTGCCCTGGAGTACGATCCGGAGGGCACTCCGGTACCACCGGGTGCCCGAATACCTCTGTCGAGTAGTCGAGGCCTACCTGTCGGACAGGTATATTGTCTACCCCGGTCACCAGGGAGACTGGAAACGTCGGGAGATGTCGTGCGGTGTTCCGCAGGGGTCGGTACTAGGGCCACCCTTGTGGAACATTGGTTACGATTACGTGCTGCGGGGCGACCTCCCTGACGGGGTCAGCGTGGTCTGCTACGACGACACGCTGGTTCTAGCGCAGGGAGAGTCATACCGGGCGGCGGTCGCTTTAGCGACACGCGGGGTTGCGATAGTCGTTGGTAGGATCCAGGAGTTGGGACTCGAGGTGGCGCTTCACAAATCCGAGACCATGTGTTTCCACGGTCGGCGGTCTCGGAACGCGCCGCCATTGAGTTCCCAACTATCGGTAGGAGGAGTTCACATCGGTGTCGGGTCGACGATGAAGTACCTGGGACTCGTCCTCGACAGCCGGCGGAATTTCGTGGAGCATTTCCGACGTCTGGCTCCCAAACTCAACCGGACTGGGGCTGCGCTCAAACGGCTCCTGCCCAACCTTGGGGGTCCAGACGCCTCCTACCGGAGGCTCTACGCGGGGATCGTTCGGTCCATGGCCCTCTACGGGGCGCCGGTGTGGGCGCCGTCGCTGAAAAAGCAACCGGCGGCCATGCTGAACGCCTGCCAGAGGGTCATGGCAATTCGGATGGTACGGGGATACCGCACGATTTCCCGCGAAGCGGCGAGCCTTCTGGCTGGCCTACCACATGCACGACATGCGCGTGGAGATGCAACGCCGGGGTGAAAGTCCTCTGCCGCGACAGGTCACGGCATGGCGGACAGAGCTCCGGCGGGATCTCATGGTGGAATGGCGTCAGCGACTATCGCAACCCCGTCATGGGCACGCCACAATTATGGCGATAAGTCCCCTCTTTGAGGCGTGGCTAGAAAGACCTCACGGCGTCCTTACCTTCCGCATGACACAGGTCCTCACCGGAAATGGCAAGTTCGGGAGGTTCCTGTTCCGAATCAACGCGGAAGTGACGCCCGGGTGTCGCCACTGTGCGGAACGCCCGGAGGACACGGTGGAGCACACAATCGCTGTGTGCCCTGCTTGGGCGGAGCATCGCCGTGCCCTCGTGGGGGTGATCGGCGGCGGAGATCTCTCGCGCCGGGCCTTGGTCGAGGCCATGGTCCGGAGCGAGGAGGAGTGGCAGGCGGTCGCCGACTTCTGCGAAGCAGTAATGCTCGCAAAGGAGGAGGCCGACCGCATCAGGCAACGGCGCTCTCGCCGCCGCCGCCGGGATTCCGATCCCGATTTCCAGCCACCGTAGGCGCGGGCTTGCGGACAGCGAGCAATGGGTAGCTCGCTGTCCGGCCCGGTAACCGTCCGGACCATGTCCAAGTCGTCGACGGCGCGCGCTGTTCCCGCGCGCCTCAAGGAGTTGTCAGCAACAGCAGGGGCCCAGCCGGGTCAAAGCCTACTGGGGCCAGGGTTATCCGAAAGGGCGCTCGAGCCCCGGTATGAAGGCTTGAAGGAACGGGATGGGTTTTTTAGTCAGTAAGAGTCTGACACTATCTCCCGCTCCGCCCAAGAGCAGGGGTTGTCATAAGATGATATTTCCCATCGAAAAAAAAAAAGCCTCCTCGAATACCATGGTTCATTAATGTAAGTTTTAGTAGGTCTTTAATTGTAACAGCGCTCAGGTTAAGATATGGTCACGTTCCACTAAACAAGTTTGCACACATGATGAGAAAATCAGATACTCCAAACAGTGATGTGTGCGGTGTTATTGAAGACGTGCATCACCTGTTGGTGGAATGTGTTCGTTACAATACCGATCGAGAGCTCTTATTAAGTACTTACAACTTAAGCAGAACTAATGCTCCACGAGACGTTGTCCTCTCCACTGTCTGAAGCCGCTAAAGCGCTGTTTATGTTATTTACTCGTAGGTAAGCCATAACTAGTAAGTAAATGTAGTCTAGTTTAAGTTAGGTTACGATGGAATTGAGCTTTATAAATGTTAATAGTATTTAAGATATACTTTATAAATTATATACCTTTCCATCTGCATTGTTTTATTTGTTTATCTAAAATATTTTCCCAAGTTGATCGAAAGTTATAGATCTATATTAATTATTGTATGCTAAACATTGGCCGATTGTATAATTATATTTTCATTAGCGTTGTTCTGCCTCGTAACCCTTTTCGACAAGGCAGTCTAGAGCTGTCATAGCGTTCTAGGCTCCTCTACGGTATCGTTTTATTTGCTAATTAGACTCGCCCAATCTTCATCTTTTTTTATAATCAAGACCGCATTTGCGGCTTTATTTTTTATAATGTTTTTCTATCTAGAAAAACATCGAGAATTTATATCTTTACTAAGATGTAGGTATTTCTTTACTTATGTAAAGCTTGTAACTTATTTGAGGCGTACTTACTTCTTGTTACTTCTGAACCTGTTCTAACGGTTTGGTTTAATCTTTTCTCTTTCCGTGAAATCTTTCCCTCGTGAAGCCATTTCAAAAATATTATTATCAACCTCAACTCTTAATTGTCTTTGTGGAAGAAACACCACAATTTTGCCAATAACACGTGCGAAATGTTAATAAACCATCAAACGTTGGAAAGTATTTAGCGTGAATTAGCAGAAAAAATGATCTTTCTTTTTACTGAAAGTACAAAATAAAAGAATTTCTTCGCAAAACTCCGCTTCAAGCTTCATTTTGAGGCGGCCTTTTTTTGGGGTCTCGTGTGCGGCGGTGCCGCCCATAAAAAACGCTTGAAGCAGCTTCAAGCTTTACCGGACACAAGAGGTGTCGCGCGCTTCAGCTGTTTGTTGCGGCCGCTTCCCAACGCGGTTAACAACTTAATTTTATTAATTTTATTGAATTTGCATAGTTTAAATTACTACATACAATTATTTGAAATATGAAGCAAGTTTGTTTTGTTGTCAAGGACGACGCAGGTTATTTCTTTTTTATTGGTTTAATAAAAGATTTTATTAGACAGGGTATGGCACGCTAGCCTTTTGAGTAAGCTTCCAGCGTACGGCATTTACTCCGTTCTGATTTACTGGGTAAAAGACTTCCTGAGTGAACGGTCTCTCTGAGTTGTTGTCGACGGATGCTCATCAGAGCCCATGACAACTAATGCCGGAGTTTCTCAGGGGTTTGTTCTCTCTGCAACTCTCTTCCTGCTGCATATCAACGATCTGCTAGTGCCCGGTATCTATGGGTAGGTACGCAGATGAAAACACAGTTGTAGAGAGATACCTGCCCAGTGCTCGGGCTACTATAGAGCTAATCCGGTCCGAAAGAGAGGCTCTGGTAGAGCGTACGCATATTTCACTTCAGGCAGTCTTCAAGTGCGGTGAAGCCAATCTGTTGGGATTCAACGGCGCCAAAACACAAGCGTGTCTGTTCGCCGCCAAAGGGAGGCCGTTCACCTTAGCTCCTGCTTTCCGGAATGTATCCGTGGAGTGTACCGACCACAGGTACAGACTACCGACCGTCTTCAGCTTTTGGTTATTTTTAGGTTTTGCAAAAACTGTAGTTTTAACTGTGTATCTACGGTTTTATATAAGTATTTAGTGTATTCGTAGAAAATAATTAGTTGTGTAAACCGTAATCAGATTGTTACTTTTTGAAAATATGTAAATACAATGTTTGATTGATGTTTAAATAATAATAAATGAGGAATCAATTTTGTTAAGCTATTATTCCTGGCCAGCTTCTACTCATTTTGAACTTTTTTTAAACCTCTGGAAATCCACAAATATAAAAGAGAAAATCATGAAAAATGATTTTATTAAAATTGACTATGTTACCAAGCGCCGGGTAAAAAGAAAACAAAAAAAAATATTAATAGCGAGCGATTAGAGCCAATTAATTTATTAATATATAAATTAATTGGCTCGATAAAAATGCGAATCTGAACTTAACTAACAATTAAACATATTTTTCTATGAGAATATTTAACAGAATTATTTAAAAATTGCATAAAACAATCAAGTTTGTTACTTAGAAGCGAGTCGTAAAAAAAAAATTGGAAAAACTACAATATTCTTTTTATGAAAAATAAAATGGAATAATATATATTATATCTTATTTATAATAGATACGGTACAGACAATAGCATTACACAGAAGTTAAAAAATATTGGCGAAAAGTACACTTTGTAATAAAAGTACAATACATGAATATTGTGCTTTATTTATTCTGCTTTTTTTTTTAAGATTGATGCTGAATTAATAATAAGCAACCTATATACCTACCAACTGTTGTAGGTTTGTAAGAGTTGGGTTGAATTTATGAGGTTTATAATTAAATAAATTATTTATATTCTTACTTATACTACAAGTGTCCATGTTAAAAACCTAAAAGAAGCTGGGGTTGTCAGTACCTGCCACGTATTTCATTATGCTATATTATATTACTGATTTCTATTTGTATGAATTTTAAATAGTTTTCTTGATGCCTTATAATGTAAAATTCGTATGTTTTGTAAAGAGGAAACTTGTTGATACACTATTTTAAACAATTGTAAAATTGTTTAAAATAGAGTTACGTTTATTTAAAAAAATCCATTTCCTTTACCTATCTTAGTGTTTAGTACTTACCTTACAATAATCAAGTTTTTTTAAATAGATACATTTTTATATTGAAACCATTATTTATTAAAATTGTTTGAACTTATCTTGAAAAATGTTGAGCACACCTGCTTCTATGAACTTTTTTATGTAATGCAGAAGTGAATGGAGTATAGTCTTATTTTAATTGTACCATGTTTAATTAGTGTGTTTTATTATTTTTCTAAATGATTATTATAACATTTTATACATGAAATCAACTATACTTTTCTTCCGTACCCAAGAATAATGAAGTTTAACCTTACGTACTGCATTACTCTACACTGTGACGCTAGGCAAGCGCACGATAAGTAGGTACCTACATGTGTCGAACACAGCCAGAGCGCGATCGACCCGCCACCGCCAATCGATGCGTTGACGAATTAGCGGGGAACGCGGTACCGAATTCATACTTCCATAAAATAAAAATAAATAAAATATTGTTATTATTATTTATGCTTTAAACTAACTAAAACATGATGTTTTTAAGTCAGTTTTAATTAGTCTACTTACAGTTTTTTTATTATTGTTATAAGTACGTTAGTATTTTAAATTTTGGAAAATAAGTAAGCACTCAGATTTTTTTGTTGACTGTACCTTTAAAGTACTTGTAATTTGGGACGAAGCACAACTTC
Organism: Mythimna albipuncta; assembly: GCA_929112965.1. Classification (NCBI taxonomy): domain Eukaryota; kingdom Metazoa; phylum Arthropoda; class Insecta; order Lepidoptera; family Noctuidae; genus Mythimna; species Mythimna albipuncta. The sequence goes on from OV815958.1 coordinate 34,495,369, forward strand.
AATAGTGATATGGGACGAAAAAGATTTTTTGTTGGAATATAGGATAAAACTTCGGGACGAACGAAGAACAAACCTTCCTTCTGAACTAAGTACTAGAGTCTGTCTAAAAGTTAAACAACTTGGCCAACATAAAATTTGATCTATTCACCACTGGTTCAAAATATCTTGATCATTGTTTACTAATAGAAAAACCATAATTATAAAAAGTATCGAATATAAGTATTTTTTTATTTGCTTAAAGCAAAGTCTTATAACACAAAGGAATAAATCTAAAAACTGAAAATTAACTGTAACATCACGAAAAAATGGCGATTTGGGTAAAACTCTGCATAGGTAGGTAAGTTTAATCCATCGTCGACCGCATCGTCGCTTTCCATCAGGTGAGATAGCAGTCAAGCGAGAACCTATCAACAATAAAAAAAAAATCTCCAATCCAAACTCTTTGCACAGTTAAGTTCGTACGGAACCATGGAGTTTCTTGCCGGTTCTTCTCCATAGGAAACGACCAATTTTAAACTAGCTTCTGACGTTTTATGAGTGCCTATGTAGGCCTATCTATACACCCATATAAATAAAATGGAGTGTCTGTTTGTAATATTGAAATGACTGCTTTTTACTACATGCATATGAATATACAGCAAGTTATTTTTATCACCTTCCAAATTGAAACATTATAATGTTTAAGAAAAAAAATTAATTCGTATTTTTTCTTTTAGTATCACTTAATACAAAAAAAAATTAGATAAAGCATCAGAGACTTATCCAAAAGATGGCAACGCTTGTAGACACACTATGCGTTGCGCACACACACACAAAAACACCCACGCACAAATATCGCCTCACGGCGCACGTGTCTAAGCCCCGCCTACATACATCGTGTTAACAAGACATAAATTGCAATTTTTTCCTTTATACTTTCACTGGCAGGATCGTCAATTTGCAAAAGACATGTCGTAATGTAATGTAACACAAGATGCCAGATAAACGTGGAATAAAGTACATTGCCAATTGTTAATATCTCTGCGTAGATACCCGAATAACGTGTAATTATCTGTCTTTCGCTACTAGAAAGTGTAAAGAATCGCCATAGATGTTGATTCAAGGCAGCTTAATGTCTTTATTCCCGTTTTTGAAATTCAGAATGTCAACAAATGTAGGAGGTCAATGACCGTTGATCCAAGTTTATCTGGCGCCTAAAAAGTAGTTAATAAGAACATCAAAAATAAGGCCGTATAATGTCTTTTACTTACTCTTATGTACCTACGCCACAATGACCTAAGGAATTGGATTCAACTTACGTAAATCGAATCACAAGCACAACTTAAAGAGTACCTATGTCAATAATTTTTAATAACGATTCGCAGGTACAGAGCGGCGCACGGGATCGCGGGAACACGCAAGTCCACTGCATACGATGACGTAGCGTAAACTAAAGAGCGAATCAGATTCAAGCGCGCGTGCGGCGCACGCCGCCGTGCTGTATACATATCTCTTTCTCGCATCACCTCGCTCGCTCGTTTTGCTAGGTTACCACGCGGAATTACGGGAAGTCTATAATTGTTTTTTCAAAATTTTACCTACCTTTTTTATTACAAAAATGGAATGTTTGAATGAAACCTAATACTCAAAAAAATTGGAAGGTGATAAAAATTACTTGCTGTATATACGGTACGTACACCAAAATAACATTTTTTACAATTTTTGTCTGTCTATTTGTATCTCTGTCTGTTTGTCCCGGCTAATCTCTGAAATGGCTGGACCGATTTTGATGGGACTTTTTTGGCAGTTAGCTGATATAATAAGGAGTAGCATAGGCTACTTTTATTTTAGAAAAAAAAAATTAAAATCCTGTAGTCCATGTGAACGAAGTCGCGAGCACAGCTAGTGTGAAATGAAAACATTTGAAATTTCTTTAAAGTTCAGGATTGACCGCTCATCTCAAACCTAAGTCCTATTTACGGTGAGATTGAAAATATTGCTCAAGTATACGGCTCCAAATAACTTCATAAAATAAGTTAGTTTTTATTTTTCTTATTTGTAAAGTTACAAACCTTATTTATTTTTTTGTGTTGTTACTTACCAAGCTTAGCTCAACATACAGAACAGACAAATGAGGCTCAACAAGTAAGAGTCATGCGCCACACCAATACGTCTGGTTTTTTTGTGGAATGGAATATCAACGCTTAAATTGTAACACAGTTACTGGAATCACCGGAAAGTTCGGATAACCGTAATATTAGTATCATATAATAATAGTTACATTAGTAGTAGGGGATGGATGGATGCTAAATTTGCAGTTACAGAAGCGTCATGGGGATCTATTACATTGAGAAAATTAGTTTCTAAAACGAAAATGAGTCTATGACAAGTTTCCACTTTAGTGGGTGGAAGAGCGTATAAGAGTTTTCAAAAATATAAGAAAAAATCGTTATCACGAAATAAACAGACGCAAATCGCAATTGATTTTATTTTTCATTTTAAAGGTAATCCTGTCAGGATTATAAAAAAAAAAAATTATTAACGTTACTAACAAAATTATCCAAATCGTGGTAAAAAAATTATCACTCGTTGCAACAAACTTTATGCCTCGCCTATTTGCTCATGCCACGCTCAAATTGTCAGATTATTGAAATATACACTTTTCGGCATGTACTTAATCTGACGCGCTCGAGTTTTTCCAAGGATCAATCCGAAATCCCATCTCGCCGCCCCTTCTAAAGGGAAGGGCCGCATTGTGTTTTTGTGAACTATAGTCTTGTGTTGACATAATCAGCAAGCCCTGAATTGCAAAAATTCTGAAAGACTAATACGATGACTAGGTACGGTAAAAGCCATTCTGCCACGACACAGGACTAAGTTATATTGTCTTTGTTCTAAGTCTAATGGAATTCTTACATAATTTTAAACTCTGTGTTAATGTGAATACAATGTGGTAATGTGTGTTCTAAGTCACATTGGGTCCATGATAAGACCTGCCATACTCTATAGATCAGAATGCTGAACTGTGAAAAATATGAATGAAAATAAATCGACGGTTTTTTTTTTTGTAAAAATTTTGTTCTTCTCATCTTCATATCATTCAATTCCAATGAATGCAGCAAATGCAGTGTTTGGGCTGCATTATTTTATTATATTTATACATTGTTTTATTTTAAAGTTTCCGTGTCCCCCTCCCACCTCCCGGTATCAATACCCTTAGCCAAGTTGCTAATCTGCAATAACGCTTGTAGAAAGCTTCAAATGTACGGGAATGACGTCATCTTAACGCTCAGTTATGTGGTCAGAACAAAAGAATTGGCGGCAAAGTCAACTCGAAGCGTTCGGTGCAAGCGAAATGTTTGTAACTTGGCTAGGGGGGCGGATCAGTTCTATAGTACCTTATAGCCAAAGTGCATTTCAGGCTGACAATTTTAATAAGCCCAAATATGGCTAGGATAGGTACATTGATTAAAAATTGCAAATCGGTCCAAAAACGACGGGGTTTGAGGTAACAAATATTAAAAAAATACTACCCAATTGATAACCTTCCTTTGACAGTGGGACAGAATGGAAGAAAAAATTGTGTTGCACCTACTGACACCGATTGAGACAATAGTTTGGTATTTAATTTTTAGGGTTCAGTACCCTATTACCAAAACTTCCGTTCATCCGTCTGTCACCTGGCTGTATCTCATGAACCGTGATATTAATACTGTTGAAGTTTTCACAGTTGATGTATTTCTATTGCTGAACTAACAACAAATACTAAAAAAAAACAGAGTAAAATAAAATTTAAGGGGGCTCCTATACAACATAAGTATTTTTTTTTTTGCTCGTTTAGCTCGATATTGATAACGGGAACAGGTAGACGTTTTAAATATTCAGAGAATATTGAGTTAGAAATATCAATTTAAAATAAAATTAATATTTATTAAGAAGACTTCCATACAACACACGTGATTTTTTTTTTGCCGTTTTTATTTGCCCGCGCGGCTTCGCTCCCGCTCTTCCCTACTTCAGCCTACTATACCCTACTCTACCCTACTCTACCCTATTCTACCCTACTCTACCCTACCCTACTCTACTCTACTCTACCCTACTCTACCCTACTCTACCCTACTCTACCCTACTCTACCCTACTCTACCCTACTCTACCCTACTCTACCCTACTCTACCCTACTCTACCCTACTCTACCCTACTCTACCCTACTCTACCCTACTCTACCCTACTCTACCCTACTCTACTCTACCCTCCTCTACCTTATTCTACCCTACACTACCCTACACTACCCTACACTACCCTACACTACTCTACTCTACCCTACACTACCCTACACTACCCTACACTACTCTACTCTACCCTAAACTACATTAATTTTCATTTTTTTTCCCTATGAACCTTCTCCTCATAATAACGAACGCTACAAAAAAAAATTAGCGAAATCGGCCAGGCGTTGTTGAGTTATGCGCTTACCAACACATTTTGCGATTCATTTTTATATTATAGATGGTAAGGAACTATTTATGTGCGAGTCCGACTCGCACTTGGCCGACTTTGTGATTATAAACACGCTATTTCATCATCAGACTTTACGTAAATTAAAGAAAAAACAAACGATAAAGGAGGAAAATTAAACATTTATGTTTGTGCAACTGACGCTAGACGCTTTTGCGGGAGAACTGGCAAAAGATAAATACAAATGAAGTGTATATTATAAGAGATAAAATAAATAATACTTTTATAGAAAAACTAGCACGTACTATAAAAACAATAAGCAGTTGGACCGGTCTCCGTTTATGTGTATTAAAAGATGTTGAAAGGATAGAAGATAAAGACGAGATAAGAGTAATTCTCAACGGCTTTCATCTGTTACCTACACGTAGCCACGCAGGTATCAGACCAATGGTCAATAATATAAAAAAAAGTATTATTTCTGGGCTGAGCTGGTGCGTAACGTTACATAATTTATTAAGAGTTCTGATAAGTGTCAAAAACAAAAGCTCAATGCGTATTAAAGAACCAAATGGTAATATCAACTACAGCCCAAACTGCTTTTGAAAAATTGTATCTTGATATAGTAGGGCCATTAGACCAAGATATGCATAATTCGTCGTATATATTAACGCTTCAATGTGAGTTAACCAAATATGTAGAAGCTTAACCGTTAGTTACCAAAAGCAGTACTGAAATCGCAAAAGCCTTCGTGGACAACTTAATACTACGTTATGGAATCCCTGAAGAAATAGAAACTGACAGAGGAGTTGAATTCATGTTCGCCACAATGATAGAGGTATGTAAATTACTTAGTATAAATAAAATTAATTCTACAGCCTATCATCACGAGAGCATTGGTGCACTTGAAAACACGGATAAAAATTTAGGTGCGTATTTAAGAATACATACAGATAATCATCCCGAATCATGGAGCAGTTGGCTTCCTTACTGGAGTTTTAGTTATAATACATCTGTTCATTTCGAGACCAAATGACCCTATGAACTAGTATTTGGTAAAAAAAGTTAATTTATCTAGTAGTCTAACAAAAACCATAGAACCACTGTATAACCATGATAGCTATCCATTAGAACTAAAATATCGATTACAGGTGTCTTTGAAAGAAGCTTGTGAAAATTTGATTCAATCCAAAATATTACGAAAGGAAAAATATAACAAAAATTAAACTCCCATCAAATATTAAAAAGACGACTTGATTTTAATTCGAAATGAAACTGGTAATAAATTATGTAATATCTATTTAGGTCCATGCATTGTTTTGAAAGATGAATCACCAAATGTACAAATAAACCCGATACTGTTCACAAAAATCGTACAAAATTGTATATTCCAAATATAGACTACGACCGTAGTTTCAATTGAGGTAAGGGACAAAATACCCAAAATGAGTTAAGTATACCGTTTTGTTCAGAATTTTTCGCTCTATCGAATGGTGTATATGAAAAAAATTCTAGCTTAAGAAAAATGTCCCTTACTCTAATGATTTTTGGATCCAAATTAGCTAAAAAAAGCAGAAAACCGCTAATAACGACTGTACATGTCCACTAATTGGTAAAGTATCTCAGACGAAATATTTAGGTATCATAATTGACCAAAGGTTGTCTTGGTATTTCCATATCGAACACGTAACACGTAGAATTAGGAAATTGTGTTGGATATTCAAAACATTAAGACACGTCGTTCCAACAATTATAAATAAAAAAGCCACCCAAAACCGAAATCTCTTAAACGAAATTTACATCGCCCTTGCACAATCTATCATAACTTACTGTATACCGATATGGGGCGGTGCAGCAAAAACAAAATTTATAGAGGTGGAACGAGGACAACGAGCCCGCATTAAAATTATGTATTTCAAAAGAATGAGACACCCTACTGAAAGTATTTATCAGATAAGTGGTCTGCTTTCTGTTAGGAAGTTGTACATCACACAACTGATTTTAAAAAAACACAAAACTCTTTCTTATGATAGTAAAATACTATCAAAAAGACGGAAAGATATGATTGCACAAGTTCCACAAACTAAAACTAAATTTGCTGCTACACAATACAATAAACGCTCTGCACAAATATATAATAAGGTAAACAAAGAAATATATATTTACACTAAACATCTACATGAATGTAAGAAATTGCTAATAGAATGGATCAAAACCTTAACATATGAAAGTACGGAAACACTGCTGCAATACGTAACATAAACCATCCCTTACACACTCCCGCAAACACACCATGACACGCACGCCACACACACACACACACACACGCACCCTAAACACCCACACGCGCACCCCACACACACAAACACCCCCTACACATAAACATGTATATAGATCATTGGTAACTGTAAATTGTAAAAACCAAAAACTATTAATATATTGCTAAGTTATGGAAGAGCGGAGTCTCCTAATACAGGCATTATTTACCTAAAAGGAGGCTCCAATCACAATCTATTGTTAAAAAAAAAAATTTGGTTCGGAAATAAAAGATTTTGTATTTTTTTTTTGTAAATTTCGAATCAGCCCCATAATAACAATGTATCTGAAAAAATATGCAATATAGGAACTTGAAATGATTAAATTATTGCCGGCAATCCACTTGAAATAAAGTAAGGGCCTTCCCAATCAACATTCCCAATAATAAATTCATTCCAACGCAGATATCAATTTAATGTAAGGGACGAGACTATAAGATACTTGGTCAGTAAAAAAATACGTTGTTGTATGGGACATCTATTTTCTTAAAAAGGTAATTTATTTAAATAAATGTTAGGTACACGTGTAGATAGAGCACTAAAATACAAGATTATGTGTGAAATCAGACCCGAAAAAGGTTAATAAGAAAAATAGTTATAGGCGATTTAGTCCGAAAAAAAACTTTGTCGGCCTCTCCTGAAAAATCGTATTTTGTCCCTTACCTCAATTGAACCTACGGTCGACGTATAGACAATTATATATGATAAACTATTAAATAATTATTAAGTACCAAACTGTGTGAAATTCAAGGACCAATTGCTAATGTTAAGAAATATTAATCCACATATCAAGTGAAATTGTAATCAATTCAGTATTAAGTTTAAAAATAAAATAAAGCCCTATAAATGTTTTATTTTATTTTTCCCTAAGGAGGGAGATGTAGTGTATAAGCATGTACCTATTATAGATCAGCTGATGTAACCTCTATAATCAATGTTTATGCACAATAAAGTTAGTATCATTTCATACGACCATGCGTTTGAATCTATTCTCAATCCCAACATTATATTCTGATCCATACAGTATGACAGGCCTTATCACGGACTTGTATATTTCAACCTTCAACTTGAGGGGCATCCGTGGATCACAAGTTGTTCCCGTGACTTGTCGCCATTTCATCCATCCAGCGTTGATCCGATGTGTTACGGGCCGGTCTACCTCACCATCTCCTTGGACGAGCGACCCGAGGTACCGAAAGTCGGAACAGATCGATATGGGCCTTGCGGCGAGAGCTAAGGGCACTGGATTGAAGAGACCGCCGAAATCGCAGAACAAGTACTCCGTTTTCTGTCTGTGCCACCCACACCTCCAATCTGTTTTGGACCACTAGGCCACTCTTGGCAACCAGCACAATGTCATCGGCAAACAACATAAACCAGCAAAAAAATCATACACGTAACATAAATAATGATCTCACAGCGATCATTTTAACTTTAAAATCTTTGAAGCTCATTTTCTACAATTCTCTCTAGTGTTGCATATTCTGTTCTTACATAACGCTGTCCAATTAGTTTTAACTTTCGTTATATAATTGCTGTAATAGTCATTATACGTTACTATAAATATCCTTGTAAGCTTGTACTCCAATAATAATTTTATCTGGTAGTTTATTTTAACTCATATATTTTTGCAGTGATATTTATTTTAAGAGATATACTGCATTATTGTTTCGTCATGTTATTTTGCGCATACGTACTTATAATTTGTAATTGCATGAAAACTTGTTAACTTCCTGCAGAACAGGCCTCGCCTAGTGAAGGCAGTCTTCGGAAACTATGTTATGTTAATTAAATAATGAAAACAAAATGTTGTGAAGTACCCACACCCTGAAACCTAATTTTCTTAATAAATTATTATTATTAAGGTTTGGTTTGATCTTACTCTTCGAGGTCGCTGCTTACTGCTAGCGTATCTACTTAACCTTTCCGTAGAAAGACAATGACAGAACGGACGCCGGTATCCGCTTGGGGTACAATGAATATTAATGGATGCAACAGGTTCTGGCTATGAAATAGGAAAAACAATAACATTATGTTATTCTAAGCCTGTAACTCTAAAATTCTCACTAAATCTTAAATTCTATGTAAAAAGTAATACGATTAACCAACTAACTTCAACTTAAGTTTCACGGGTAAGACCTAAGTGAGATTCACACAGACTTAAAAAGACTAAGGTACTCAAACATGGTTGGAACAAGAATGTCAATGATGATGAAAAAAAAAATATAAATATAAATACAAATGAAAACCAAGATCTATAAATGCTATAATGACTACTGAAATCTGCAAGTTCAATCAAGATACTATAATATTGATGTTGTAAATTTGCTTCTTAAAATCTCAACAATAAGATATTTTTAATTACATTTTGCAACAGTCAGAAAAGAAATTTCAAAATTATTTTGAGCTTCTTTTTAAGAGCCTCAAAGTTACGGAATCGGACACAAATGAATTGTAGCAAACATTCCGTTTATCTCTATGGGTTGAATCCCTAATAGTAAAACCTATTACTGCCCTACTGCTGGAAAAGCCTGCACTCTGAAAATGGGCGATACTAAGGGATTCTCATTCCAATACGATCCCATTGTGATTTTGCTAAAAGCTCTAATCTGCTTATTCATAATGATCGATCGTTGATCGGTCAATAGTCTCGTAATAGAGTTACACGCGTACAGAGTCGGACAATAGCGAGCTTATTAAAAGCTGACTACACAATGACGTTCTAATGGTAGGTAACTGATCAAAGGAACTGTCAAAATTTTTGCAGATTACCACATATGTAAGACATTAATTTGTAAATATGTACGAGATTACCCTATCCCACTTCTTTCAATGGATTGTCAGTGGTTGATCATTGGAAAGTCATAATGACGCCATTCATCATCATCATCATTTCAGCCGACAGACGTCCACTGCTGGACATAGGCCTCCCCCAAGCGGCGCCACAACCAACGATCATGTGCGTCCCGCATCCATCGGATTCCCGCTACCTTCACCAGGTCGTCAGTCCACCTTGTAGGAGGCCTTCCAACGCTGCGTTTTCCGGTACGCGGTCGCCACTCCAGAACCTTTCGGCCTCAACGGCCATCCGTTCTGCGAGCAATGTGCCCTGCTCATTGCCACTTAAGTTTGGCGATTCTTACGCCATTATATTAGTAGATTACCAAATTGCCTCAAAATCAACAATTATGAAATCAATGATAGACCATTCTGACACTATTGTAATAGAAGACTTGGGGCTCTGATCTAAGGACTACAAAAAAAAGTACAAAATAAAAGAATTAGTGTAGGTACATGCACATTTTTAGGGTTCCGTAGTCAACTAGGAACCCTTATAGTTTCGCCATGTCTATCTGTCCGTCTGTCTGTCTGTCTGTCCGTCCTCGCTTAATCTCTATGACCGTTAGCACTAGAAAAAAGCTGAAATTTGGTATCAATATGTATATCAATCACGCCGACCAAATAATAAAATAAAAATTGGAAAAAAATGTTTTATTAGGGTAGCCCCCCTATATGTAAAGTGGGAATGTTTTTTTTTTAATTTCAACCCTAACGTGTGTTATATTGTTAGATAGGTATTTAAAAATGAATACGGGTTTACTAAAATCATTTTTTGATAATGTCAATAATTTCGGAAATAATCGTTCCAAAAGTAAAAAACAATGTGTGAAAAAACCGGCCAAGAACGTGGCCCGACACGCTCTTGGCCGGTTTTTTCTGTCAGCATTATGTCGCGTGGCACCGTATAAGACGAGATGAAACTTGGCATATGGGTAGACCATAACTTAGATTAGACTCACATTACGATATACTTTATTTTTAATAAACTGAATTTATATCGTTTTCCTACAACAGCGAGCGAATCCGCGGGCAAAAGCTAGTGGGTAATTGATAATATACGTCACTGCTAACATTCGCATGCACAGCCAGTTACAATGTGCTCTTCGCGCTTAACAGATAATTCGCCACATAATTATACAACAATAGTTTAGTTTACTCAAAACCCGAAACATCTCATCTCATCTAGTATTTTTATGTTAATAATCTATGTACAACATCAAAAATCACAAAGTATATAATAACAGTGTTAAGAGTAATTCGCAGGACGGTTTGGTGGCATAATTTGTTTCATTTCAATCCTACCATGAACTAAAATGCAACAAATTAAGCCACCAAATGTTCTTCCGATATTCAGTAGTTTTTGAGTTAGTACAGTAAGGTTTTTAGATTATTATACAAAATCCCAGATGTAATCATTTGAAGCCAATTTGAAAACAATTTACTTCGCGACTGTACTGAAGTTTAAGTTATTATCATAATTGATGCCGGAGCACATCTTCCCTGATACTTAAAAGTCCAAAAATTACTCAAACTTTTGCAAATATCACTAATCAAACATTTAATGTTTTTGCAACTTTTGCTAATACCCACTTCATACAAAATGTTGTCTAGCACAAAAAAAAAAACAAATCCTACGCCTGATGTACAAATTGCTACAAAAATATCTGTCTAAAAATATCTGTCTTTCAAAAATATCATTGTTACAAAAACATCTATTTGTACATCAGGTGTAGGTATTTTTTTTTTTGCACGAGACAATACAAGAAGTAAGTATACGTATTAGCAAATGTTACAAAAAATTAAAATCTTTGTATAGCCTTTCAATAGTGATAATTACAGACACAATTGAAAGACAATAGGTGCGCGAACGCCGGCGTTCGCTTGGGGTTTAATGAATTAGTGATATTTGCCAGTTTTAGTAATTTTTGGAATTCTATGTACTAAAAAGATGTGCTGCGACATTTTTTTTTAATGATATAAACCAATGCTTGTCTGCCATCTCACCTGATGGTAAGCAGTGATGCAATCGTTAATAGTGATGCGCACTAGTTTATTAAGAGCTTATTCACTCTACATTATAATTGGACGGGAAGATTGCATTAGGGAATTTGTTCCAGTCCTTAGAATCTTAGATGTACGCGGTATAAACGACGAAGCGAAATGCTTAGTCCGAACCGTACCAGTTTCAACAATGTAAGGGTATTACTATTACTGATACTCGCCGTCCGACTAGTTGTCAGAAAAGAGATGGTGGAATCAAGTCATGCAATTCCCGCGCACACTCTAAAATGCATCCTTTAAAAAACCGAAAGGCTGGCTACCATACGCCTGTGCTCGAGGCTTTGTAAATTGGATTTAACCAAATCTGGATCACCAATTAGCCTCTTCGCACGCCTTTCCAACGAGTCCAAAGCTGCCAGGTGGCATTTTGTAGCACCAGCCCATATGTGGCTGCAGTACTCCACACACGAATGGACCTATGCTTTATATAACATTAGACGCTGTCCCGGTGTGAAGTGCCGCCTTTGTAAGAACGCCTAACTAGTTTCCTAGCAGTTACTTTGGCTTTGAGCTCAATGAAACGCTCAAAATTGAGATCAGATAATTATGATAATAACTTCAATTTAAGTACAGTTGCGCCGTAAATAAATTTCAAACTTGTTTTTAAGTGATTGGTTGATCTGGGATTTTGCATAAAAAATCCTGTCTAACTCAAAAATTGGTGGCCTAATTTCTTGCATTTTAGTCCCACCATGACGTCCTGCAAGGAATACGTCGAGTTACCTCTGTGCTTGTTATGTCAACAAAAATACATAGTTACCGGACTATCGTAGCGACGTGACCTCGTAAATGGTATCCAACTTGCGATCTTTTTAATTATTTTTAAGAATATAATATAGTGTAAAAACTATTAGATTCTGAACAAAGTTAATTCAGGTATCAAATTAACTAAAAATAATGTTATTTAATTAAAATTTTGTAAATAACACCATTACAGCTAACGCCAATGCGATGTTATTACCAGCTATACATAGGTTTATATTCAAAGAAATAACCAAATAATAACATATTAACTATTAAATTAACAAAAACAACACAACAACAACAGAGTTAATTAATGTTGTATCTATAAGTAATAATGTATACACAGAAATTATCAGATAACTAGCCATTACAAAGAACACTCACCGTTGTTAGTAAAACGCTCGCGTAAACAATCGGCGAGCTCAATGAATCTAGAAAAAAAAACAAAAAAAAATATTGTTATAAACGCAGCACTCACTATACCTACTCTATTTCTTACAGCATTAGACTTAAGTTAAAAAGGTTGTTTTAGAGTACAGTCTGTAATAAATGTACAAATATAAATTTTGCTTTATTACTGTTAAATTGATGTTGAATTTATTTAATCAACATAAATATCAAATTAATTTGAACAACCCATCATCCGAAAATTAGAGGCTTTTAATTAAATAAATTATTTAGATTAGAATAGAACTACACTATTAGAACTATACTACTAGCTTCCACGTTAAAAACCACGAAGCAGACCTTGTCAGTACTTGGAATGTTTTTCATTATACTACATAATATTAGTTATTTCCATTTATATGAATGTTAAATAATTATCTTGTTGCCCTGTATTGTCTACAATTCATATGTTTTGTAAGGAAGAAACTTGTCGATACGCAAATCTATTTTATTTAAATTGTTGTTTATTTAAAAAAAAAAAACATTTCAATAAAGCCATTATTTATTCAAATTGTTTGAATTTATCTTGAAAAATAAATATTATGTTGTATAGAAGTGAATGGAGAATCTAAATATCGATCGAATATCACTTACCTGTATTTTAAAGATAAATATGGTAACCACAAACAATTAATTTTATCGTTTGACATTTTTTTTTGCAAATGAAGTTTTAAACTGAATATACACTATCACATTAAACTTTTTTTGATTTCTGAGATATACGTATAGTTATCGTAATTTCGGGTTTAAGTAGCCGCGCGGGCTTGCGTCCGACAGCATGGAAACTGGCGTTAGTTCTGGATTATAGCCGAGAGTGATGCGTGCAATTTGGTGTTGCATTCACGAGGTTACGTTCCGCCCATTTCAGAAGGCCCGCCTTCCGTGTAGGGTGTTGCTTACGTTATAATTTGGACTATAGATTAATAGTTTAATTTTCTTTTTTAATTTAGCACTTTTAAGCGGCTTCTAAAATTATTATACTTGCGGTTTAAAAAAAGTTTTTATATTTTTTTAAATCTAGTTGTTTATTTTAAGTTGAGAAATCATCCTCTCGCTCTTGGGTGAAGCGGGAGGGCGTATCAGACTTTTACTAACTAAAACCCACTCTTATTTGTGGTTGGAAACAACCACACACGACAGTGGCTGGAAATCGGGATCGGGATCATGGCGGCTGAAACCTGAGCCGTCCCGTCATGCGTTTGGCAGCCTTCGCTAACATTATTGCTTCGCAGAAAGAGGCGACACCTGCAATCCTCCTGGCTCCGGACCATCGCGTGTACCAAGGCACGGTGCGAGAGGTCGTTGCCGCTGATTGCTTCCACACTTTGCATACCCATTGTAACTAGATCTTATTAAAGTTAAAATTCGGCTTTTTTTTCATTGGCGTTTTAAAATTGTGTATGAAGTTTATTTTATGAAAAAAATGTGGCGAGACAGCCCTATAATGCTAGTTACAGTTATATTTGTAAGTGTGCGTATCACACATCGGCAGGCTCTACTGTACCTGTATTTCACACTGCAACCTGATTTGTTGAGTAATTTATACGGTAACTTTCTACCGGCCAATCAGAAAAACTTTGAAAGTCAAAATCTTTAGCATCGGGATGAAAATCTTAGGATCGAGATTTTCGTTTATAATTCGGTTACTATTAACTTCCAATCAATTAAATTTCGGTTTCGGATTCGGTTTAAAGCGATTTTTTTTTTAATTTATTTAAGCTTAAAATGAGATACAAAGTAATAATAGTATGATTACACAGTATGTTCACTTACAATGGGCTTCTTGAGAAGGCTCAAAGTGACCCAAAGGGTGATTGAAAGGGCTATGCTCGGAGTTTCCTTGCGTGGTCACATCAGAAATGAAGATATCCGCAGGAGAACCAAGGTTACCGACATAGCTCGAAGAATTGTTAAACTTAAGTGGCAATGGGCAGGGCACATTGCACGTAGAAGAGATGGTCGATGGGGAAAAAAGGTTCTGGAGTGGCGACCACGTAACGGAAGACGCAGCGTTGGAAGGCCTCTAGCAAGGTAGACCCATGACCTGGTCAGGGTCGCGGGAATCCGATGGTCTTGGTTATAAAATAAACAGGAATATTTTCAACCAGCATTACAATAAGAGAAATGGGAAAACAGTGTCGATTTCAGGACAACTAACGATGTTGTCTAAAAATTAATAAATCCTTTTACGAAAATGAAAATACCGTTGTGCTAGGAGAGTCTGATTCCGAGTTATAGGTACTACTATTCATATTGAATTTTTGCATTTTTCACATGTCCTTTTTTGTCAGTCTTTATAAAAGAAAATAAATAATGTTTTGATTTATTTTTTCCCTTTAAAAACTGTAGACTTTTAGTAAATTCAACGTATTTTTTTCTAGAATCACCGTATTTTTTACCCTAGCGACACGGTAACTCTCGATTTACATATCGAGACACTGTCCGGTAATCCATTGAACAGATAAACTCCTTCAAATAATATGGTCTTTCTACCGTAATTAGTGCGTACGCTGATGTCTTCAAGTTTGTTTGACTCAAGTTATAATGTAAAGTTGTTTTTTTCTTTAATTCTATTTTTAAGTTAGTTTGTATTAAGTTTGAAGTTATGTTTTTAATAATCACGGCCGTTCATTTATTACGTAAGACAATTTAGGAGGGGAGGGGGTCGATCATGTCCTATTTTTCTTACAAGGGGGTGAGACGAGACTCTTTGTCTTGATAGTTCTTACATAAGATCTAAAAAATAGGTACGCAAAGTTAACCTTTCAAATACCGTCAATTTGAGACACAATAGTAAGACAATAAGTGCGTGAACGCCAGCGTTCGCTTGGGGTTTAACCTTTCAATCGTGGAAATTACAGGCACAATAGAAAGACAATAGGTGCGTGAACGCCAGCGTTCGCTTGGGGTTTAACCTTTCAATTGTGGAAATTACAGGCACAATAGAAAGACAATAGGTGCGTGAACGCCAGCGTTCGCTTGGGGTTTAACCTTTTAATCGTGGAAATTACAGACACAATAGAAAGACAATGGGTGCGTGAACGCCAGCGTTCGCTTGGGGTTTACCCTTTCAATCGTGGAAATTAAAGACACAATAGAAAGACAATAGGTGCGTGAACGCCAGCGTTCGCTTGGGGTTTAACCTTTCAATCGTGGCAATTACAGACACAATAGAAAGACAATAGGTGCGTGAACGCCAGCGTTCGCTTGGGGTTTAACCTTTTAATCGTGGAAATTACAGACACAATAGAAAGACAATGGGTGCGTGAACGCCAGCGTTCGCTTGGGGTTTACCCTTTCAATCGTGGAAATTAAAGACACAATAGAAAGACAATAGGTGCGTGAACGCCAGCGTTCGCTTGGGGTTTAACCTTTCAATCGTGGCAATTACAGACACAATAGAAAGACAATAGGTGCGTGAACGCCAGCGTTCGCTTGGGGTTTAACCTTTTAATCGTGGAAATTACAGACACAATAGAAAGACAATGGGTGCGTGAACGCCAGCGTTCGCTTGGGGTTTAACCTTTCAATCGTGGAAATTACGGACACAATAGAAAGACAATAAGTGCGTGAACGCCAGCGTTCGCTTGGGGTTTAACCTTTCAATCGTGGCAATTACAGACACAATAGAAAGACAATAGGTGCGTGAACGCCAGCGTTCGCTTGGGGTTTAACCTTTCAATCGTGGAAATTACGGACACAATAGAAAGACAATAAGTGCGTGAACGCCAGCGTTCGCTTGGGGTTTAATGAATGATTTGAAAAAACGCGGGCAACAGCCGATGCCTATATGCGCTCGGATACCTTTATGTAAATTATTTCCTTGGCAACGTCACTGCGCCACCCTACTTGTAAACATTATTCTTATTTAAGAGAGGGAGGAGAACAAAAACTAGTAGAAATCATCTAACGTATTATTATGAATGAATTAGTAGTATTATGAATAGCCTCTAACTAACAATACAAGTGTAGTAAATGTATAGCTGTCTAATCTACACTTCTACAATATATATTTAAATAATATTATTAAGTCAAGTAAATAAAAAATAAATTTATTAACCTAAGAATGGGTCACATGAGTTTTATAAGAATATATACTTATAACAAATTTAGTAATATTACAATACTAAAACAACAAGAGAGTATTCAAATACAAATATTGTGGAGCTGAATGAGTTGAGTGCACTAGACTGCTTCTATTTGACTTCAATAGGTATTGTAATAAACTTATACAATACCTGTTGAAGTCGAGCGAAGAACGTAGAAGGTGGAAGCAAATAATGGGAACTGAAATTATCGGCTCGACTAATTATTGTACTGTTGTGATTCCAACTAAGATACCAGATTACATCGTACATTGTACTTTTATTCTTATTTACTTTGTGTTTAGAACGTGCTGTGTCTGTACCGAATTAATTTTTTTTTTCTATTCTTTTCTAACAGCCGGCGGGTAGCTTTTAACCAAAATGATGGCGCATTCGGTCGCCTGTGGTAGGTTTTTTTTTTAATATTGCCTTTTCCATGTTTCTGGGCTAACGTACTTTTCAACAGTATTATGAAGAGATAAAGCTTGTTTGTTTATTATTATGTTTTTGTTTGTATACAGTACCACTCACCAATGTATGATTGCAAATGTAAAGTCGGTGAAAATTCATCTAACGCAATCCAACGTGATGTTTGACGAAAAGGCAACGCGAAAAAAGAGTGATAATACTTGAAAAGTCTGTTGGCATTCAGTAATTCCGTGTTTTACTCGAATATTTTACAAAACTTGTTCTAGGAAATACGTGTTTTTTTAAACACTACGTTTTTGAAAAACATTGTCATTATTTAGATTCTTGATAAAATTTGCTAGGTTTGTATAGTTGTACTTTTTCGACTTTTAAAATTTTTGAGTAAATTATGAAGTGTAAAAGTTCATGCAAAATAGTAGATTTTTAGAGGTCTTAACTGGATTAGTTTTACACAAATTTATAAATTGATTTCCATAGAAGAAGAAGATACTGTGTTTCCAAAATATCTGATGAAAAATGTGTAATGACGTCATAATCGCGTAAGAGCGGTCGTATGAAAAACAGTGAAAATGTATATCGAGATGCATCCCTAAAATTTTATGGCAATTGTTAAAAGTAACGAAATATCAGTAAATTTCCCTAATATTAAGTAATTTCATTGCTAAAGAAAAATGGTAAGTATGCAGTAATACGAAATAACAACCTATTTGAAGATCGAAAACAGATTTCAATTAGAGAAGAGGTAACCAAAGTGACAACATATCACAGTGGAGTAGAACCAAACGATCAGAAAAACAAACGTAAAAAAGCCCCAACTACACTACACCACAAACTTAATAATAACGAATAAACTAATACTAAAAATAATACTTTTCGAAACCACAGAACAACATTTTAACATGTTACATCAAAACATACAAAGCATCTACCCGAGACTTTCATTCATGAAATATCAACGTATAACGCAATACACCTACGTGAAACTTGGCTATCATATCATTAGTGGTTATAAAATAGCTGCGTCAAACCGTTGACGTCCTCGTGGAGGCGGTGGTGTATGTATCTTATTACAAAACTATTTTGAGTCTATAGAAATTTCTGATTTATGTCTGTTGCGTATTGGATAGAGCTGTTGTGTGCTATAGAATTACCTAATGATAATGTAGTTATTTTATTATTATTTATTTATTGGAATAGAAGAGAGGACGAAGTATTTACCCGAAAATTAAAAGATATTTTGAATTATATTAACAGAACCTAAGGAAATAGCTAATATTTTTAATGACTTCTTTGTGTCTATCGGGGAAAATATATCTGCAGCAAAATGAGTCCTTGTGATGAGTCCTACAGAAAATTCCATGTTTCTCATCCCTGTTGATCTTATTGAAGTAAATTCAATAATAAAAAAACTTAAAAATAAAATAAAAAAATAGTAAAATAAAATAAAAAAATAGTAAAATAAAATAAAAAAAATAGTAAAATAAAATAGTTAAATAATAAATAAGAGTTTCTACTAAAGCAGTGTGCAGGTGAACTAACCCTACCATTTATAAACTAATTAACCAATCGTTTGAAGAAGGAACTTTCCCAAATCAACTTAAAAACCCGTTTTTATTAACTATCGCCCTAAAGCGTTGATACCTACTGTGTCTAAAATCTTTGAAAAGGCTATTCAGTGAAAAAAAAAAAAAATTGACGACTGCCTAACGGGTTCCGTAAAATAGATCTACAATGTTAGCAGTCTACAAATACGTACAAGAGGCTTTATCTGTATGAAAAAAAAAATAGTCGTAATGCTCCTCGATATGACTAAAGCCTTAAAACAATGTGCAATTTAAAATATTATTGGACGGATGATTATACGGGATAGAAATACGAGGAAAAGCTTATTACTTATTATTCTTACTTGTTTTATATTTTTCCATTTGAAGTATCTGTTACGTATTTGTTTATTGTGCAAACCTACCACAGTACTGTCTTTTTTAACCCAAAGGTTGACTGGTAGAGAATGCCTTGTTGCAATTAGTCCGCCTATGTACGAGTATCACTATTGTACATGAAGTTTAAATAAATAAATAAAAGGTCATGAATGGTTTGCGTCATACAGGATAGGGCACAGTTAGTAGTAATTAAAATAAGATCTGACAGTAAAGCAGTTAATGCATCAATCCCCCAAGGGAGTGTTATGGGCTATTTTGTATTCCTTATCTATATTAATAACCTTCCTAAATTTATAAAAAGCCCATGAGTCCACCTTTTTTGTGGGAAAATGACATCCCCGCTCTTGGGCGGAGCGGGAGATAGCGTCAGACTTTTACTGATTAAAAACCCACCCCGTTCTTTTGTGCCTTCATACCGGGGCTCTTTTTTTGAATACTCAATTATTGCTTTCCATATTATGGAATGCAATAATTGAGTATTAAGCTGCCTATTATCGGGGCACTAGAAATAGCTGCATGCAGTTGCTTATAAACTGTCGGGCCCATAACGTGAGTAGTTTTGGAAAACATTTGGCGATTTTCTTACACCTCATACAATATTTTGTCTCTTATCCGGCTAACATAAAACATTAATACTAGTAATATTTAAAAATCTCGAATTAGCAAACTCGGCTGTCGACACGTGGATCTTTTTTTATATTATTGATAGGCTTGCGTTTGACTACTATTTTACCTAATGGTAAGCAATGTGGTCGAAGATGGTGCACACTTGCCTAAAGTAATCTATTCACTCTTGACTTGAAGAACCCTAGGTTGTAGCTATCAGGAAGCACTGACTCCGGCAGGGAATTCCATTCCTTAGCTGTACGCTCAATACATGTGTAACCAAAACGCTTTGTGCATACGGGTGGGATATCTACCGTGTATCGGTGGCGTAATACCGTACGTCTAGTGGAACGGACATGGCGGAATTACAATGTGCAATATCAGTGCACACTCCCCACAATGTTAAAGATAGAAAACAGACAGGCTAGCACTCGGCGGTGATACTTTGGAGCTTCCATTCAACAAGTCTCGGCACTTTCCTTCTTGACTCACACACAAAAAGTCTCTCGATTGTGCCGATTGTCATGACCGCGAATGGCCTTATAGCCAAAAACCTACAACCATCACGACATCAGCAATTTACACTAATTGTAAGCTAACTTCATGCTAACTTATAAAAGTGTACTTTAGGCTTTTATAAAGATACATAGTTAAAAATTGGGAACTCTAAGTATCATATTTATATTTTTTATTTAGCGCAACCGTTTATAAACTTAATTCATCAATTTATCTTTACATAATAGACACGTATAACTAATGTTAGCGTAGTGTATTACGGGAGGTCCTGGTGCTAAAGAAGGGTTATTTTTTTTTTAATTTAAAAAAATATAATCAATTGGCAACAACTTATTCCCATAATATATATTGATGTTATGATCTGATCATGAGCTTTGAAGAGAGATGGCTTCTGACATGAAACAGAACTCCTCATAGAATCACAGCAGAACTGTCGTAACAAGTAAAATTGCTTTGTTTATCCGTGTAGTCGATGACTGACTGAAAGGATATATAGAACTGATCTGATGATGAAGCCGGAAGGTGGGCACCGGATCTCTTTAATAAGCTAATGTAATAAAACCGTGTTTGGGATTATTAGAATTGTTATGAGATGGTAAAGGTAATTTTAGCGTAACTAAAAAGTGTAAAATAAAAATCTGTAAATTAAAAATACAACGGACTTCAATGGAAACAAAGTGCGAAGTAACTGGGCACATTTCCGGATGATAGCGATGTGGAGGAGTACTTTGACGCCTGAGCGTACTTTGTCATTTTGTATTATATTTATGTACCTACATAGTAGGTTTTAGTATAGATAATTTATTTAGTATTTAAGTTTTTTATGTACATTTGTATTAAAGTATAATATGTATTTGCATAATAAAAAATCGCTTATGTAATTCATCATTTAGTTTGTAGGTAATTGTTTTATTTTGTAAAAGGACAATTATTACTTTATATTTATATTGTCTGTCCCACGGCTGGGCATAGGCCTTCCTCCATTCCTTCCATGGTTGCCGGCTTTGGGCCACTTCTGGTTAGCCAGACAGGAGACATCTAATTCGTCCCGACATTAAATTATTACTAACATTATATTATTTAGTCAATAGCTACAGTAGCTACTTCCTGCCAGGGCTGCGAGATTGTTCTAAAGAGTTACGATTGAAAAGAAAGAAAGAAGAAGATTGAAAGAGTGGCGATTGCAAAGGGGAATTAAAGGATAACGGATGGGTCCTCTCGCTCCACCCAGAGTAGGAGAAATCACTTGACTTCTTAACTGTAGCTTATTTAAGCTAGATAAGTGTTACATGTTCTGACACGAGCCAAAGTTGACACAGTCGCGCATTCGTGTCAATGCAAGCGAACAAAAGTTGTGCGCCACGCTCACGAAATTCCCTATTGAATTAAAACAAAATATCAGAAACTACTGACGGTCAATTTGTTTGAGTCCACGGTGACCGACATTGACGCTTGATTTCAGTGGAAAGTTTTAACGATACTGTGTGTCATGTGTCATGTACAGAATATGGTAAAAAAGCAAAATAAACATCAAACTTATGTAGTATAATATAAGCAGCATAACCGTATTTGAGAGCAGTTGAGATGAAATAAATTACACAAAGTAACGCGCCTGGCTAGGGCTTGAACCTGTGACCTCGGCCACCACTGCAACTTGTACGTAGGTTACGTACCTACGTTATTTCTTCTATTTTATTAGGTTAAAAAACATTTACAATTTATACTTTTTTACGTTGGGAAGGTGAGCAAAAGGGAGTAACAGATTTTTGCTGACTAAAATCGACCTGTGTTTCAGTTGCCCTGTGCAATCCGAGGCCACGGTAATTTTTTTGCACAATCCTGCAGTTACAGGACATTCTAATGTACCTAGCAACAGGATTCTTCAAACAAATAGATAAAAAATAAGCACAATCATACATCTTGGAAATTCAATGAACTTCAGTGAAACTCCCATATTGAGGTATGGTAATATCATTAGTTTATACTCAGATTTTGCATTTTTTTTATAAGCGGAGTGCGAGATTGCCACGATGATGATAATGTTTTGAAACAGAAAAAACAAGTGTTGGTGAAAAATAAAAATAAAAATCAGTATAAAATATAAATAATCGAATTTGCTTTTAGGCACATTTTTTTTATCTTTTTGATTATTTTCTCTACTAATAAGTACCTTTAATCATAAACAATTGGATATTGTCACTAAATCAATCATTCAAATGATTCCATACCATTGGTTCAGTCTAGGTATTTGATATCTAAATGTTCAGCGGGGTGTTCAAAAAAGGACCAATAAAACTCTTGGCAATATCCAGAATCATATTATAAAATATGGATAGCAAACTCGCAGGAGCCTTTCAAGTTATTGCCTTGCTCAAAGCAGCACGCTCACATGGGTCTTAATCAAAATGAAATTGCACGACAAGTAAATTTGAGCCGCTTCCCTATTCCTCGGGTATAGCAGAGGGTTCAAGAGAGTGGGTACATTCGGCGGCCACCTGGCCGGTGTCGCAAATGATCAGACGTGATGATCGCTTTGCATGCTTTTCTGAGATTGATGTTCTGAAATACAGTTTTCCAACATGTTACTGGAATGATGCACCTTACTTATACATTCTAATAAAGAAATTAAGATACAAAAACGACGCTCAGTTAAGTTTCAGTTTCGAAAAACCTGCTGAAACTACGATCGAAACCGAAACTGCATTCAGGAGTTGTCGGACTGTGATAGGTCATTTTCGGCGTGTTCCATCCAAGCAAGTTAGCATCGAAGACATTTTGTCACGTCCGCGTGCCAAATCATGTTTGCAATTCGTTATTTTCGTGTAATTATCGTTATCTATAATAATTATTTATTTTTAATACAGCATAAGCTACTACTACTACTATCTATTTGATTGATTCTGGAACAAAAATAATATTATTTTTGTGATTAATTAAAAAATACATATGTACACTTTAAATACACGTGTTGCGCCGACCCCAAATAAAACGAGACTAGGGCAGGAAGATGACGATGATACACTAAAACCTAACTATGTAAGTACATAAATATAATACAAAATAACAAAGTACGCTCAGGCGTCAAAGTACTCCTCCACATCGCTGTCATCCGGAAATGTGCCCAGAAGATTATTATTTATTTATTTAAATGATACGAGGGACTTACAGCTAAATTATAGCAGGTAAGAAACAGTAAGTTAGACTGACAGCCAATAGCAAGTCCTCACAGTACAGGATAATACAAAATTCCATGGACACCAGATGCAGATGATTATGAAAATATAAAAAAATATATATGAAAAATCAATGATAGACCATTCTGACACTATTGTAATAGCAGACTCGATTGCATTTATAATCGATTTTAATCTGTGTTATAGTATTTTCTAATGCAGGTAGATAAGTACAGATGATCAGTCTGCTAAAAAGATATACCTAATTAATAATATAATATAATATAAATTATTAGGTATATAAGACGCTAGCGAAAATGTTTGTGTTATATTAATTGTAACATGCTTTTGCCAGCCACTGCGTGGAAAAAAAATATAGGCCTATGTTACTTAGTGATAAAGTAGTTTTTCACTGGTCAAAGAATTTTGAATTGGTCCAGTAATTTTTGAGTTAAATCGTAACATGCAAACAAAGAAAAAATCAAATCGCTCAGCGCTCGCGCAGCTCTTTATAATATTAGTACGTATAATTACCGCCACGGATCTTGAGCGCTCGGCGTCAGAGTGGGGATCGCTTTGCGCATTCCATACATTGGCGAGCCAATCGTCGTCGTTGTTAGATACATGCAGCAAGGCAGGGAACGAATCATGAGTGACGTCTATGACGCGATGGCGCGGCGAGCCAATCACTGACACTCCGCGCCCCCGCGTCTCACTTCGCACCGAAAAGGAACCGAATATTTGATTTCTGCGCAACTTGAAGCCAGCGCTCAAGATCCGTGAAGGCAATTGTATAGAAATAGATAATTTTAATTTTGATGTTTTAGCACTATAAACTTAAAAATAAATAGTAGAAGACGTTGTCATTATTAAATCTGAGGACAAAATAAGGTGGGGTAAGTTTCAATGAAATTTTGGCAGCAAAGGCAGAGGCTAGAAAATACGCCAGTGTTTCCACTGGTTTACTCAAAATAGAACCAATATTGTGATCTGAAAGGATAAACTAATTGAAAACTCCTACTGGGATGTTGTGCACATATATAAAAGTTCCGAATAACGGCTAAAGCCGATTTATGAGTTTTTACCGGAAAAACCTTATTTTCAGAAAGGTTTATTGCGAATGCAATGTGACATATTTGAGAGGTGTGTAGACTTTCAGTTGGAAACTTTCTGTAGGATTCAGTTTGAAATGTACGTGTATTAACGAAGGTGAGTTCTAACTCAACACAACATTTTATACGTTTACTTTTGAAGCTACAATGTAAACAAAGCCTGCATACATCAGGCAAACCTGTCAAAAACAAAACACGTGAGGACTAAGATTAAAACCCAGTTTCGGAGACAATCTTCGACCAACGTAGGCATTGGCTTGCGGACGGTGAGCTCTGCATGTGGCTGTCCGATAAAGACCATGTCTAAAAATATGTCACCAAAATTCAGGGGCCAGTTAGAGCCGATGCCTTCCAGGACTGTTTAATTCCCGGGTGCAACAGTGCAGTCATTATGTATATTTTTTATATTCCGATTTCGCCTTCTTTAGCGGTAGTACAACGCAGGTTGGCATTTAAAACTTTTCGGCTTAATCCTGCTCCACAAAATCTTAGAATTCTAGAACAAAAATGTACCGAGGCAGAGTATCTTATCAAATAGGCTAAAAATCAAAGTTGGCATAATTTTTTTAACGTTTCAGAAGTTTGGAATAAAATGAGATGGATGAAAGGGTGTAATAAAACCAGAACTTTTACGCCTCAGGATGAAATAGTAGAACTTTTATGTGAGCTTGCACCTGATTCGCCATTCATCGTAGTCCTGAATTTGATGCAGCTAATGAACTTCTCGAGTCTGACTTTATCTGTGTTCCGAAATTGCTTGAAAAAGAAAGATTCAGCCCCATGTGACGACGTCTTATCCTACTCTATGTTATATCTTCTCAAGCAATATCTATTTGATCTGTACAACCTTATATTAAATATAAGGTTGGACTGGCCGTGTCCCAACATAATGGCGAAATGTACGTATACGGAGACACAAGAATAGTAAGGTGGACCAACAGAGGGTTAGCAGAAGGTGATCCATGGTTTCCTCTGCTCTTTAATATAGCCAGTTATAAGATCCGTGGATCATTGCAAAATGCAATACGCAAACGATTTTGTAATTTATTTATGTGACAAAAATATGAGAGAAAATTCAAATAGCTCTAAATAATGATTTTCTTGTGCAGAGACCTGATTAGATCTTTCAGATAGCAAGTCAAAACTTTGTATTTTTAGTAAGTAGAGGACGACGAAATCATTCAACCAAAAGCTTTAAAGAAAAATACGAAAATTTCCATAAAATATTTTTGGACGGATCAAAGAGTTTCAATTCAGTAGGTACAGCTTTTTATGATGTAACTAACAGAGAATCCCGACGTGTAAAAATTTGTGATAACATAACTGTAACGTCAGTGGAACTTGTTGCAATTTCAAAAGCTATTTCACACTGTGATAATGTAAATTCAAATCGAGTAGTTATTCTGGCAGATAGCAAAAGTGCATTACAACATTTGGCTCTATGCGTTTCTGCTATCAGGGGTGTTTCGGTAGCCTACAGAATTTTAGACTGGATATATAAATTTAGTCAAAATGGGAAATCGCTGAAGTTACAATGGGTTCCGTCTCATACAGATTTAGCAGGTAACGAGGAGACTAATCTTCCACGGAAGGAATAGAAAAAATAGTTGCCTTTTATAGTGAGATTTTACCAAAATATAAACTGATATCTTAGGATCTTTGGAAAGTGTTTTTCGATGAAAGCAGTAAAGTTAAGGGAATATGGTATAAAACTATACAATGCGGGCTTTTTCGAGTGCCTTGGTTTTTAAATAGTACTTTAAGCAGATATTTATTATAGATAGCATTTAGAATAGAAAATGTTTAACCCGCTACTGCCACAGCCTCAGCACTGACACCCTCGGTAGCCAATAGCCGGTAGGAATACCTATATATTTATTAGGTTAATGTTAATAAAAGATGTAGATTATGGTTTAGTACAATGGGTTTGATATGTTCTACAGGGAATAATAAAACCATAAACAAAAATAAATTTTAAAAAGTTTGATTTAATCTGTGTTAACTTAGTTTTTGTTGTACATTTGGTTCAGTTATCCTCACAATATAAAATCTCTTGTTTATTAAGGTTTTCTGTAAGAAAATTCAATTTTGGGTCAAGGTCGCCTGTGTGCAACAGCTATCTTACTGTTTATACATAATAACAGTATTATAATACTGTAAAAGTTATGTGCAATAGGGAATATAATAATATATTAGAAGTTTTCCAGAGTCACACCAATTCCTAAAACTGAAAACAGAAGTTGCGTTTAAGATTACCGCAAAATTATTTGTCTCGGGGAAGATGTCCGAGAATATCTTTCACAGTGCCATCTACTGATAAATTACCACGAACTTATGCAATGAGCAGCACAGTTTCAGGAACTAGAGATCTGTTAACACCAATCTTTTGACTCTGTTTGATCATATTATCTCTTCTAGCTTAGATTGTGGATGTCAGGTAAACGCGCTTTATTTTTTTAACCGACTTCAAAAAGGAGGAGGTTCTATGTTCAGCTGAATGTATGTGTTTTTTTTACTTTTTTTATATATGTTCACCGATATCTCGGTCAATTGTGGACTGATTTTGAAAATTCTCTGAGACCTGTGGTTACAAGTAAAGTTGCCTTGTTTATACGTGTTTTCGATGACTGACTGTCAGAAAAGGGTGGGGGGATGTATCGAACTGATCTGATGATGAAGCCAGAAGGAAAAAAAAATTAACCGTATTTGGAATTATTAGAATCGTTATGAGATGTACTGTGGCTATAAGTTAGTCTGAGGGGTACTTTTCAGGACTATAACTAAAAAGTGTAAAATAAAAAACTTTTTACAAAAAAAAATATAACCAACTTCAATGTTAAAAAACACTGAAAAGTATAAAATAACTTTAATTTCGGAAGTCGGTGTTAAATAACGAAGAGACAAAACTAATTATAGAAACATCGACTTCCGAAAATAAAGTTTTTTTAAACATTTTCAGTGTTTTTTAACATTGAAGTCGGTTATCTTTTTTTTTTTTTAAAAGATTTTTATTAGTAAATTTAAAAATAAATAAAAAAAACCCTACGCTCAAATACACAAATATAGTGTTACACAAACTTAACCTACCTCCTTGGTATAAAAAGGTCATGTTGCAGGTCCATTTCAAATATTTTCAAATTGTTTTTTTAAGTGTCAGTGTCGATTTGTTATGTTGCTCTTTTAAAATAATCCAATTTATTAGTTTTGTAATCATGTTTTTTCGTCATATACGCGCGATAAGTCTTTTGCATGGAGTTAGTGCGACACAAGGGCGGTGAGTTGATAACTGATTTATATATTATCATCATTTTAGCCGAAGAATGTTCACTGTCGGATATAGGCCACTTGAGGGAAGTGTCGCAACTAGGAACGTGACGGTCCTGTGCGTGTCGCATCCATCGCAGGTCCGCCACTCTCACCAGGACGTCGGTCCATCTTGTGGGAGCTCTCCCACATTAGCTCTAACTACCATACTGGTACCTATCTATACTTTGTCTCTATCAATGATCAGTCAAAAAAACACGGATGGCTAGACGGCAAGCTACCCATTTCTAGTCGCCCGTAAGCCCACACCTATGGTGCTTTTAGTCGTATAATGTCTACTATATCAAATTTGATATAGTAGACATTGCACTGCATCAAAATGTCCACTGTATCAGAATGCCCACTGTATCAAAATGTCCACTGTATCAAAATGTCCACTGTATCAGAATGCCCACTGTATCAAAATGTCCACTGTATCAAAATGCCCACTGTATCAAAATGTCCACTGTATCAAAATGTCCACTGTATCAAAATGTCCACTGTATCAAAATGTCAACTGTATCAGAATGCCCACTGTATCAAAATGTCCACTGTATCAAAATGTCCACTGTATCAAAATGTCAACTCTTCATATTATGTTCCACTTTATAAAAAATCAGCCAAGTGCGAGTCAAACTCGCACATTCCGGCCCTTACGAATACCGTCCGTAGCAAAAAATGGCAAGGAAGTTACGTTTGTTGTATGGGGGCCCTTAAATATTTATTTTATTCTGTTGTTTTAGTATTTTTTATTACAACGGCCACAAATTGTTCTTTCTTTGACTTGCGTTCCAGGCCACAGGTTTCCCTTTTGCAAACGAATCCATGGCTCCAGGAGTCTTTGCCCCAGCTGGGCCCCTACGATCTTGCTGACATCTCTTTGGAACAAAGATGTAGTTTTAGTCAATAGAAGTCTGACACGCCCCTCCGCCCTTGAGCGGGAGAAGTAATTGGATGATTTCCCACCTTAAAAAAATCCTATTCTCTGTCGCTCCGTACCATGACCAGAACCAGGGCCCGGCACGAAAGGTTGTCGCCGCCAATCGCCCCCACGAAGACACAGCGGTGCTCCGTCCATGCGGGGTTAACCTCTATCATATGCTTCACCGTGTCCTCTGGGCGGCCCACCCAATGGTGACACATGGGCGTGGGCGTGGGTCTGAATGAGGTACAGGAACTTCCCGAAAAACGATATCCGATGAGGACCTATGCTATGCAGAAGGTGAGGACGCCGAGGAGCCTTACCGGCCACTCCTCAAAGAGAGGACTTACCAGCATCATTGTGGCGTGCCCAAGATTGGCTAATGTTGAAATACCTTTTTTTTTGTTTTAAAGAGCAATTACAGACTGTTGTTACTTCTTCATCTATAAATCCTTCTTCTATATAAACTAAAAAAAATAGTTTATATTTTTGTAGAGATAAAGAGGTATACTTGCGTTGTAAATTACTGATATTCCTATATTTTAATTATATGTATTTAGGGAAATTATTATTGTTTTAATGGATTTTTTCGATGTAGTTGACTATTTGATAAAGTGGACACTTTTGGTACAGTGGTCTTTTCAAATTACCATTCTGATACTGTGGGCATTTTGATACAGTGGACAATTTGATATAGTGGACATAATGCGACGAGTTTAGCCCGCTTTATCTCCGCTCGGATAGTAAGCTTTGCCGCTTTGTATCCCTCGCACAGCTCCTCCTATCTGGCCTGCGCATCCTGCGAAGGGATGCTGCGCCTGCTTGATCTGACATACCGGCATCGCGCAGCATTACATGCGTTGCGCAGTGTTGCAATCTCCGGCGACCATCAGTGCACATGGAGCCGGGCATGTCCTGGCCGGACACGGGGTATTGCCACATCGCAGATATGCTACATGGCCTCCTTTGCCTCGACGTTGAGGTCGATATATATTCATAACACAGTACAGTCATACATTGTTCGGCGAGCACTGCACGATTGCTGTTGCCACATTTAAACAAGTGTCATTTTTGGAGACAGTTTGGTCAAATATTTTTGTTGAATCGTATAAGGCTCCAAGGTGGACCGAAGACCTAGTGAAGGTTGCGGGAATCCAATAATAATAATTATCTCGAGATTTAACAAAAAAAAAACCTGTTAGTAATAAATTTATTAGAGTCATCATCTCACGCATATTTTATCCTTGGTATCTCTGTTAACCACCACAATCGAGAGTTCCGTATAGAAAATTGTTGGGCGTCTCATCAAAATGAAGCTGCTCACGGAAAATTAGCCGACGAGACGGTTTTCATAGGGCGATGTGGCTAAAGCCACCGATTAGTGTAAAATTTTCAACGTTCCTAACAAAATTGCCTTATCAAACAGTGGTAAAACAATTACTTGTTGAACCAAATTATTAACAGAAACCTTACAATGGGTTTTTTGTATATCAATGCTTACAATCTAACTTTATGACTTTCGCATTTGCTTATGCCATGCTCAAATTATCAGATTATTGAAATATACACTGTCACTGTGAAATATGTACTTAAGTTACCTTGTCTTAATCAGACGCGTTCGAGTTTTTCCGCGGATCAATTTGTTTTACTAACCTGACGGGCTCTCAACAAGATCCATATGTGGTAGGGGTACATTACAAGGTGGAAGGTTCCCCGCAAAATTCCTATCTCGCCGCCCCTAAAAATACAATCTAATGTGTAGTGATGAGATATGTTTTACTTTTTTCCAGGGGAGCCCTGCTTCAGGTGTCGCCCAAAATTCTAACCTCCTTATACAGCAGAGGGAAGGGAGGGAACGATATAAAGTACGTGCCATACGTCCACCACCATGACCCAGACCATGACCACAAGAACATGACATTGAAGAGGCCAATGTCGCCACATGTCACCCACTATGCTCCAACCTTACCAGCTATGACGTCTATTGCACAAAGAGCTACAGGTAAACAATCCTTCTCACACAATCCATCCATCTATCTTTTCTTTGGCCTCCCTCTCCCTCTCCATCCATCCATCCACATGTATACCATTTAGCCATTGGTTAACACAACTATCCTAATTCTTTATTATTATTTGATAGGTATTGAACATTTTATTAATTCAAGATGGAATGGTTACTCAAGGAAGCACTACCATTTTCGTAGTGTGAGACACTACGACATTAGCTGTACTTATATAAATTAAAGTTGTATATAACATGTTCACAAGGCAAGATAGCAAATTAAATATGGTGAACCATATAAAATATGCCATAAATATTTATTTCGAAACTTAATAATCAACGTTTAATATTTCTATATCAGTTTATTTTACATTAAAGTATACTTTTAAAGGGTAGCTATAAACTTTATAGGCGACCTAGCTTTCCAGTCCATATATCCTGGCAAACGCTAAACGGTACATTTTGATAGCTCACCGGTCGTCTGCTAACTAGCATTACCTATTTAGGGCACTGTCGCGTGTAAATGTTCATCGATATGTGCTTAACTCAACTACCAGGAGTGCATAAAATTAAGCTGGTGGGTGTGTCCTATAAAACGCAGGCAGGATTGTAGGGCGATGAACATTTTGGTCTTTGCATTGATTAAGGTCATAGATATAAGAAAGGATATGCTAAGTAGTAAAAAATGTATCGGAACACGGTGTCTCCAGTTTCTCCTTCCACAACCGACACTACTACATGTACAGGAATACTTACACAGTAGACCTGCAGACTGATCATCACAATCTGCAGGTCTAGCCAAGTTACGATCGCTTTGTTTCGAATCTCTTTCTACAGTCGGTAACGCTTCCGATTCCTTTGATCTGACCATGAGACCTAACGTTGAGATGATGTCATTCCCATACATTTAAAGTTTTCTACTAGCGTTAACGATTGTAGCTTATCAACTGTAATGTAAGCTTTTCACGATTTTCTTTGAGCTTGTATTCTGACATAATAGATAATGATTATTATGTTCTGATTAATTCAGATAGATAATGACAACAGTAGACAATGTAAAACATAATTAAAATTATACAGACAATTGTGGAAATGAAAGAACGTAAATAAAAAATAATAAGCTGGTCATAGTGCACTTTATCGTAAAACATGACCAACCAATGGACCAGATGTATCATTAATAAAAATATTTCTGTCTTCTAATTTAATTGATGCCCGCCAATCCGTCTGCGTCAGACACAAACAGCATAAAGCCATTTGATTGTCCGCGGCTAGGATGTATTGAATAATTAAGGAGTTCCGGTTTCTACCTTCAGGCTCATCATTATCAGATCGGGGCCTAAGTCTGCTATTTTTATAAATTCGTCATTCCAACACGATCCCATTGTCATTTTGCTAAAAGTTTGTAATCTGCTAATTCATAATGATCGATCATTGATCGGTCAATGGGGTCTTGTAACGGAATTGTGGTAAAATGACAATATTAATCTTATTAAAAAGCACTAATTGCGCAATGACGTCGTAATGGTAGGTCACTGATCAAAGGAACTGTCAAAATTTTTGCAGTGTACTGCATGCGTCAGATATTCATTTGTAATTGATGCCCGCCAATCCGTCTGCGTCAGACACGAACAGCATAAAGCCATTTGTTCATTGGTTTGTCCGCGGCTAGGATGTATTGATTAATTACGGAGTCCCGCTGTCTACCTTCCGGCTCATCATTATTAGATCGGGGCCTAAGTCTGCTATTTTTATAAATTCGTCATTCCAACACAATCCCGTTGTCATTTTGCTTAAAGTTTGTAATCTGCTAATTCATAATGATCGATTATTGATCAGTCAATGGTCTTGTAATGGAATTGTGGTAAAATGACAATATTAAGCTTATTAAAAAGCACCAATTGCGCAATGACGTCGTAATGGTAGGTCACAGATCATAGGAACTGTCAAAATTTTTGCAAATTACCACATACGTAAGATATTCATTTGTCATTATGTACGAGATTACCATTCTATGCCATTTCATTCAATGGAACGTCAGTGGTTGACCATCGGAAAGTCATAATGACGCCATTATATTATTACTTTACCAAAAATTGACAAATCAATGATAGACCATTCTGACACTTGTAATAGCATACTTGAGGCCCAGTTAGTTGATACCATTTTTAACATAAAACTATTCAGAACTATCATTACTAAAAAAACCTTAAGGGCCAAGCGCCTGAAAAGTGCCATAAAATAGTGATTTTCTGAGGCCTACTCCTCCATAACGGCTTGGTCAATTGGTTTGAAAAAAATATATGTTTATTATAGATTCATGAACAATAATATCAACATTTGATTTTTTCGTGCAATAAAAACTTTTGTCAAAAAAAAAAAAATAGCAATTTCGCAACTTTTCGCAACTTTTCCCTACTCCTTTGAAACGGCTTGGGCCTTTAGAAACATTTTTACACATAAAAATTGGTGGTTAAATATTCTTCAAAGTGAACATTGTATATGTAAATCAATCAATATCTCGCAGAGAAAATGGGTTTAAAGCGCTTTCCGGGCACTGCTGGCCGCAAATAAATGCACAGGTTTGCGTACTGCCGCCTAGGCGAGTGCGAGAGTTGCGTTCACATAATTTCGGCCAGACGGTTCAAGGAACTATACGCCTTAACCAACATAGGTAGTGGGTTACATTGAGCGTTATATATAGGTATTCTTTTATTAAGATGCTCAATAAAAAATACCTAGAAGAAGTTGGGGAGGCCTTGGTCCAGCCGCCGGACAGTATAGGCTATTTAAAAAAAACATAGGTTGTTCTCATTCGTTTCAATCTATACATTTAATAAATGTTTAGTTTTGCGCGTATCACGTAAAATTTACGAAATTGGTGTAAAGGGGTGTCTCAGTAAGAGTGCACTTTTTCATTTTAAAATAAAAACAAGTATTTTATGATAGAGTTGTGATATTTTATTGTATTGTACAGAAGACATGTTCCGATTAAGTATGGAATAAAATATCTACTTTTTATGAAATTTCCCATGACTTTTGCACAAAGATGTGGCTGTATCTCACCGATGTCGCGTTGGATTGCCGATTTGAGCTCAGGAATTGTTTCGGGTTTATTCGCATAAACCCAAGATTTTACAAAACCCATAGAAAAAAAAATCGCACGGCGTTAAATTGCACGATCTTGGTGGCCAGTTGACATCAGAATTTCGTGAGATAATGTGTTCTGTAATGTGAAATCGTTGCTGCAATAAGTCGATTGTTTCATGCGCGGTGTGGCAGGTTGCGCCGTCCTGCTGAAACCACTTATTGTCCAGATTCATGCCATCCAGTTGAGGCCACAAGAAGTCCGTTATCATATAACTGTTACTTTCTGTAAGCGTTACTTTCTCCATTTTTGTATTGAGTTTTCACAATTATAACGCGTTTTTCTTTCGAAAAGCGCTCCATTTTTTATAATTGGAATAAACGCTGTCAAATTTCAGAGTTGCCACTTGCGTGAGAAAAAGAAGATTCCAATTTTAAAAAGTGCACCCTTACTGAGACATCCTATAGATAACTTTTATACACTACAATTTTGTGTAACTTGATATATTACTTAGGCTTTGTTTCGTCGCAATCGGTTGACTATATCAGGCGGTATGGAGTTTGCTGGGTCAGCCAGTAATAAATAAATTGATTAATGCAAGGCATTTACGCCTTTCCATTGTGATTTTACTTAATAAACATTATTTACATACCGTAAAAATGATAATCTGCAGAAAAACCACAAGAGTCACGTAAATAACCAATATTATTTATTAGTTAATTTGTCAACACGCGCTGATTACTTGACAAAGCTTTGACAGTAGTTTAATCTTTGATTAAGGCGTAACCAGCTTTCCAGAGACCCAAAATGACATTTGACATGTAATTCTGTACATACTAAGATCTGACAGCGCGGTCAACAAATCAGATGATCAAATGAAAGTAGCTGATCATGATCAATTATACTTTGAGCAACTCAACCGATACTTGACCGCTTGAATTCAAACCTGTTGTTTATAAATTCGAACTCGTAATCAAATTATCATTTTCATTTTCAAAATTTCAGATCACTATTTTTAATAAATTGTTTGTTTTCAATATTTTCATGCATATTATTACCTAAACCAGTCGACCGTAAAAGTTTGAACCGTGTATAATATCATATTGTGTTTTGAATTCCATTCACAGTAAGAGCCGAGTAATCCGAAGTACAAATTCCTAGGCCACAATAAAGTTAGCTACAGAAGTCAATATAAATACAAAGCGCGCTCGAGCAACTCAGGCATCGACACCGCTCACGGACACGATATCTCAAATCAGTTAAAAAACTAATGCGAGCGCGAGCGCTATCCGCTTGAGACACGCGTCGGTGAACTTTTTTGGGCAATAATGAAGCCACAAATTATAACTGTTCAGTGGATGGTTTTTTAAATTAAATATTAAATTGTGAATCAGTTGTTTTAGAGGGGTAAGTAGGTATATGCTCGTATAACGATCATACATTTTAACGTATCATAGAATAATTTGTTAGATGGCTAAGCGCCCTGGCCCCCCACCACATCAAGATAGTGAACAGGACTTTCTAGCCATAGGTACTGTAATATTTTTACGATTTTTATTAGGTTTTTATTGTAGAAGCTATGTAAGCTTTTTGTTCAATAATCGCATTATAAACAGTTATGATAGAAAGTGCTCGGCGAGCTAGCCAGGACGTGCAGAGCGTTGCCGACACTAGCGCGACCGCCGAGCGTAGACATGAAGACTTCTGTACTTATCTATTTTGTGCCCAGGCACAATTGATTCCTGGAAAGCATATTGATCACACTAATTGACGAATTGGTCTAGGTATGCTTTTAGGGGAGACAGGACAGCGTTTGAAAAAAAAATGTCCATGATTTCAATGTTGATTTTGATCGGGAATTAAAACCTTAATGGAAAACAAATAATAACCTGTCTTTTTTGTCCTGAAGCGGTAGCTATAGCGTGACCAGGTGTTTTTGAAGATAAACTACATTTCAATACTTTATATTTATGGCATTTCTGTTACGTACAAACTCATTTGAAACCTTAAGGATTTAATATGCGTAAATATAGAATCCCTATTTCCTTTGGTCACGTCATTACGCAATAATGGTTGGACTGGCTGGATTGATTACGAAAGAATATTACAAACTCTAAAGTGTACTTTATTCCAATTGAAATTAAGTTCATATGTTTTAATTTCAATGACAAGCAAAAGAGGAAAAATGTACCGAGCAAGACGACAAAGAGGTTGTGTCCCTTTCTTACCATCAGTCCAGTACTTTCAGAGATTACCTCCTACATACAAAAATACAAACTTTACCTCTTTGTAATACTCGGACAAATTGTAGTGACTAAATATCCACTGAACGCAAAAGTTATTAATCAAATAAATAATATCTCTTTATATTATTAGTGTTGATTATTAAGTAAAGAAAGTTTCTTTCTATCTTTTAATCTTCGTAATCGTCGTCACAATCATTAGAATTTTCATCATTAGCCCGATCATGATAGATAACTAGTTTTTAGACCCTTTTCTCACCTCGTACGTGCACAACTGCCCCAAGGAGAAACTCCACAAGCACAAAAGTATTTAAAGCACATGAGACGCTACTGAGAACCGAAGGTTTCATCCATGTGAAAATAAGTTAAGTGTTATCGCTCTGGGAAAACAGAAACATTGTTTTTTCGATTTATGTACTATACTTTTTCGATAAACCCTCTTTTGTCAGTGTCCCAAACCAAGATGAGCCAATAAGCTTGCTAAAAGTTAAATTGTATTGGTCCATCCGCCAACGTTCACAATCCAGTTACGGCCAGGAAACGTAAATGTGTACTGTCTACCCTCTAATTTATTAAGTAAGGCTGACATCAGACGGACTGCATCACAGCGACGCGCGCGGTCGATATATTTACCTGCATGCCGTTGTTCGTTCGAGAACGTGTAGTCATGATATCACTGGACGCGGTCGGCTGCAGTCGAGTGAAGTCAATATCAACTGCATGCAATCGTTTCATCAAAATTTACGCAGTCGGCTACAGTTGTGCAGTGTCTCAACGCACGCTGTTCATCGCTAACCGCATACAGTCAGTGTGCAGTTAATGACAAAGAGCAAACGCACATTGACATTGTCAACTTTATTTTGAGGCACTTAAAGATCAAATCATACACTAACCAGGATGGCTAGATGCGTGGCGCCAACTGCGCAAAGTCAGATCAGATCAGAATATATGGACTGTGTGTGGTTGCTGCGATGTAGTCGGTCTGATGACAGCCGAACCCGTGCAGGGCGCTCCTGCGTTCCTACGTCTCTCTTTGCTATTCCGGATTTAAATTAACTTGACTGACGGGCTCTGACGTCGACAAGACTGCGCGCGCGTTAACTTGGCGCGTCACGGGGGGCGTGTTTAATATCTAAGTAGTAGCCAGACTAAGTAGTCTATTTTCTCCTTTTATAATTAAAAATAATCTCTCCTAAGTCAATGTGATTTATACACAATTTATTACGACAATTTAGAACAAAATTGTATCGAAAATGAAAACGAAATGTATTTTATTACGTATTCCAGTTGCGCATACTAAGAACTATAGGCACAACTTTATTTTTGTTTAATATTTTTTTACATGACATAAATCGATAATTTTTCAATATACAATTTTGTTCTTCAGGTCCGTCGATTAGTTAACATTTATTTAGGTTTTTAAAGAAAAGTAAAAAAGTAGATTGAATTAGAGGTTAAAGTCATGAGAACCTTGTAAATCTTATATTGAATTTCTAGTAGTACTTGTAGCAGAAAAACCGGATGAGTCCATTGTCAATTTAAGACAATTTTTTATGAGGTTTGGTGCAGGTCTTTGAATGTTTTTTCATTATGATATAGGCGTGTTATGTTGGTGATTTCCGACGATTTAGATCCGAGCCGAAGACAAGTGTCTTAAGAGAGCCAAGGACGGAAACCACTAATATTTTTGTGTCTCATACGACGTTTTATAACACACTTGTAAAGAAAAATAAATTTACTGAACTATTTATTCAACAACAAAAATAGTAATTATGATTTCTTTTTTTCTTTTTGGGATGACACCCGTATGTAAAATATTGATTGATTTCTTATGCGCGCGCAACTTTTTTTTTCTTCACTCCATAGAACAAGCTTAGGTCTTAGACCTTAGGTCTTTGGGTTTATTTGTTATTATTATTTTTTATTATATCGCCTTGTCATCTGTAATAAACATTTTTTCTAGTGTCATTAAAATGGCGGGTGTAAGAGCGGGGGCATACGATGCGTTGCGGCGCCACTCCGCAAAGATTTCATAGTATCGGTGGGCATACGAGCTGTGCGGTGGCGCAACGTTGTTATCTAGTTTATATTGAGCAGCGATGCGACGTCGCAACGCATTCACCCCGCCCGCCTCGTCTTGTTAGTTGCAAATGCGGCGCCGCAGCGCATCGTGTGATATGCCACAGAGGTTTCTATGTAAAACGACGCAGCGACACCGCTCCGGCGTCGCACCGCCGCCGCCGCCGCAACTCGTCGTGTGCCCCTAGGGTTACACATTGTAATGTTTTTGCAGTATTTGGCAGTAAATGTATTTTTAAGTCAGCCTTCTCAGCAAGCTTTGCTAAAGTAGTCAATAATACGATAAAATATTCAGCTCTACTTTGCCACTGCGGATTTTGTGGATTTAATAAAACTGTTACACACAGGATAACGTCTGGCGGAACCGCTTGTACAAACGGCTTAAGTCAGAATGTTATATTTCTTGGACACGGCTTGGTTTCTTTTTTCGTAATCGCGCCATCAAATAATATAATATTTTATCTTTAACATATTCTGATCGTTGCTTACCATGTGAGAAAATGGTAAATAGATAATAATTAAAAAATAATTTCTTTCTTTTTCAGGTGCCCTCGTGACTTTCTATGCGTTAGGGTTGGCCTGGGGCGCTCTGTTTCTTTCAAATGGCGTCGAAACCTATGTTTCTATTATACAAAGCCTAAACATGGGTGGATTTACGATAATGCTTCTTAAATTAATACTTGGCGCACCTTTCTGCTTCCATTACTTCAATGCTCTTCGCTACATTGCGTGGAATGCCGGCAAATTTTTGGATATGAAGAGTGTTTATGATACTAGCTATAAAGCTATGATGGCAGCCGGAATCGCTGCATTTCTTTTTTCCATAATTTAAATATTTTTGTATAGTTAAAGGTTAAAGCACTACAAAACAATTCACGTTTCAAAATCACAGATATCGTTGCTGTATCGCATCTTCGCGACAAATTGTGGTGTCAAAATTGCTAAAGCATAAAAGCTAATTAGCTTGACTGGATAACGTTGATCGGTGCATCTAGCTTTATGTTTAACAGTTAATTGCTGCAATAACTGAAACGTTCTTGGTAACAATTTACTGAAACGTTAAATTATCAATCAACGATGCTAGAAGCTGTTGATGTTTTAGCGCTTAATTTAATCTTATTAAGTTTATTTAACATGTAACTAAAACATAGTTTTATGATATTGTCATTAAAATTATTAGCTTGATTTTCAACAAGATCTGATTTTTTTGCGCTGCTCTAACCGAATAATGTTTGGCTACATATCAATTCGATAAGCTTATTGCTTA
Source organism: Mythimna albipuncta (assembly GCA_929112965.1). Classification (NCBI taxonomy): domain Eukaryota; kingdom Metazoa; phylum Arthropoda; class Insecta; order Lepidoptera; family Noctuidae; genus Mythimna; species Mythimna albipuncta. The sequence continues at coordinate 34,534,974 of OV815958.1, forward strand.
TTTTTTTAGTATGAGTCTCTTTGTGCTCTAATCACGAGTTCTGGAGTTAGTTTAACAAACGGTGAGATCTCATTGAACTGGTTAAAAATGTTGTCCTATTTGTAAACGAAGCCAGTGAAAGGCCAGTGGCTGAGTTATCAACTAAACTGACTCCCAGATTAGCTTACTATCTGTTTTGCATTATGATTGATCGGAACGAGGATTTAAACATTGTAGAACGGTTTATAAAGTAAATTGATGTTCCCATCGCCTCTATCAAGAGTTTGGATCGTAGCATCATTTACAGAAAACTACTTAGAGGTAAAAAAATTGGTAGATACCTTTACTTGTAATATTTTGATGTCCTTTAGTCTTATCAATCATCACAACATATAAATAAAGTATTACAGTTTTGCCATTTTTTTTTTAATGTTTCTGTTTTTTGTTCCCCTACTGGGGGAAGTTCTCCCCCCCCCCTCTATTTTGGTGTGCGTGAGGATTGAGTGTTCTTTTATAAAAGTTCATTATATTTATACGAAATCAAAAAAGGATTTAGGAAACCATTGCAGCATTGTGATAACTTCACAGTGAAGATATAAGAATTTTAAAATCGATGGGAAAAGAGTAATGGGCCATTAACTGGAACACTCAATCCGTTAACCTGAGAAATACTACACACACGTATCGTTTAAGGGTGAATAGAGACAAAACTTTAAAGAGTATTTTCTCAATGTTTGAATATTTTCTGCAGCATTTAACTATATCAATCAATTAATGAATGATTATTCTGAAAAATCGATGCTTTGTTAGAGGCCGTGGTATCAAAGTGAAAAAAAGCGTGTGCATCTGGATTGAGGGCCCATTTTTAAAGTCTGGGTCAGGATGACTGGACCAAGAGAGATTTTTAAACCTTATGAAACGAAACAAGATTTACAGGGAATTTAGTTAAAAATTAGTAAAATTTAAAGCAATGAGCCAAACCAAACCAAACCAAACCAAAGTTTTGTCTTTATTCACCCCTAAGTCTAAATTCACCCCATTTTACTGTACTAAATACATACTCGTATGTTTAACATTCGGATGTGGAATTTTGTTGAGTTATTGAAAACTAATCAAAAAAATTCAATTGATTTTAACGTTTCATTTGCATTTTATGAAGGTTTATTTAGAACACTCAATCCTCTTATGGTGCAGAATGAGTGTCCTCAAATTCTGAAATTTTGATTTAAAAAATTCTTACCCTGTTTTACGTGTGTAGGACAGAGTCAATTGTGAAACCAAAACCTACCTACTAGGTAAAGAGGAAATAGAAAAATCCAATCTTTTCAATGGCCTGTATGAGTGTTCCATGTTTCAGCGTTTATTTACTTAACCCGAACTTGTATACAAACGAAAGCTACATCAGAAATTGAGAAAATGAATAAAAAATCAATAAAACTTAACATGTTTTATATTATGGAGACTGTTTTCATTTCAACGGTACCTAATGTTGAAATGAAACAGTCTCCAAAATATAAAACGAGATTATTATATTTCTAAAGGAGAAATCGTGTAGGGTAACATAGTTTTGTGGGACATGTTTTTCTTCTATCCTCATTACGCCCCAACTATTTGCTGTATATTCATAGTTGTGTACATTACCCCAGCTGGAAAGTTACACGTGGAGCGATATGAGTGGAACGTATAATTAGTGCTTCATCTGGTGTAAATGTGCGCCGCATGTAAAATTAGTATGTCCGTTTGTCCAGCACGGCCCCACAGAATCTGCGATAAAGGAGTGCATCAAAGCAATGTACTCGTCTCTAGGAATATATGTACCGCTTTCTTTTTCAATACCTCTGTAGTTTGAAGAAATATGCAAAAAAGAGGGCCGTGCCAGCCAAACGCTTTCGTGTAACTTGTAAACTATACAGCGTATTAAAAAGCTGCGTGAACTCAATACGTCGTATGTACCGCTAAAGATATTATTTTATTATATATTGCGTCTTGTCATTTTGGAAAGAAATGGAAAAAACGATTCCAGCTAGAGTACCTAACGTTACACCAGCAAGAATTTTTTTTTATACTAATCGGATTCACCTGTATCTTAAGAGGTAGTGCGTGGCTAGGGGAACAATAACTAAAGGACAACAAAACCAGAGTCTTTACAAATGGACTGAGCGGGCTCAGTGTAAAAAACATGGTTGTTATTATTAAGTTTTCAGAACTACACGCTGTAGAACATGTTTTTTTTTTTCTATTAGAGTCTGTTTTCCGCATTTAATCCTATGTGGACTATTATGCGTGGGTCATGGGGACAATCTTTTAACAGGCTTATTTGTTCCAGCCTACCTCTTTTTTTAATTGGGGATCCTAGCGTTTTTATGCGTGTATCAATAACGCATGCACAGTCATGAAGCACACGAGCTTCCCCAAACTTAGGGGGTTTTAATAAATTACGTGGAGGATTCTTTTTCCTTGGTTTCTTTTTATTATTCTCAAGCTCACCTTTGACCACTATCTCACCTGATAATAAGTGATGATGTGGCCGACGATGGAGCATGCTTGTCTAGAAGTAACCTATTCACTTTTGACTTACAAGATCCTTTAGGTTGTCTGGCCTGTTGGTCTAGTGGTTAGTAGCCCCGACTGCTATGCCGGAGGTCGTGGGTTCGATTCCCCCCCAGGACAAATGTTTGTGTGACAAGCACGATCATTTGTTCTGTGTCTGGGTGTAATTTATCTATAATATGTATGTATTTAGAAATATATGTATAAGTAAGTTTATCAGTTGTCTAGAACTCATAACACAAGCTCTGCTTTGCTTGAGACTAGACGGCAACTAACGAGAAACAATCTGGCAGGCAATTCCACTCCTTAGTGATGGAATGGGCTTGGTGAAATATTAGATTGTGCAATACCAACAAACAAAGAGATTTAAAGAGATACAATAGAGCGGCTATCAGAAGAAATGTCTTAGAAAAACTGTCATCCTATCTCTCAGTAACGCCATCTAGCTTTGAATAGCAATCACGCGAATTAAATATGTCAAAATTTAATATAAATTTAACTATTGCTCGGTAGGTGGCCAGGAGCTTTACCACGATAATGTTAAAATGTCAGTAGTACGAACGAAAAAGGATCAAACAGTTCGGTTTATGTCGTAAAATAGATCACGTTATGAGCTCGTGGTAGAAGCTTCAGTGTGTGCCAGTGGCGTAGATTGGGGAGGGGAGGGCGGTGGGGGCCATGGCCCTAGGCGGCATACGAAAGGAAGCGGCAGAAAGCGCCAAAAAAAACTTAGATATTTGGAATTGCGAGTGCAATGTTACGTACACGACAAGCAAATTTTGATGTCGATGTTAAGTCTACCCTGCGTGCTGCATTAAGTATATTGCTTTTTAATAATCCAAGTTCATTCTCTGACGTAACAATGTCGGACCAAGCTCAACCATGACTTGGAACTGAGTGTGTTCTCACTGACGCGATTAAACACGCGCATACCAACCTTGGGCCAACACTCATATGCGCAAGGCAAGTGACGTGACTCTTAATATGTTGTGGGGGTCTCAGTTTGACCACATTGGCCGAAAAGGTAACAAACCCCGTTAACGAACTCGAGTGAATCGAACTTCTGCCGTCCCTCACCTCCGCCACTGCTGAAACCCGACGGGTCCCTGGCTCACACCGCTGAGGAGTAAGCAAACTTAATTGCCTCTCTTATTGCGGAATCTTCGCGTCTGAATTCCGGTGACGCACCACCCCCTGTTTCTCCTGATGGGTACGTGGCGAGTATGTCGTACGTAAGAATAAAGCTAGTGACCCCGACGGGATATCTGCAGTCGTTCTTAATACTGGTGTTCTTAAACATAATAAACAACAAAGGGCGGCATATTTCTGGTCGACCCCAAGCGACGAAAACCCACGCTACGCCACTGGTGTGTGCTAGGTAAGGTTAAACTTTTCAGCAATAGATGGCGCTAACATAAAATCAGCAAATGTTCTAGAATTAGTCATGGAAATGGTTGAATTTTAATTAATTACTGTGTAAATACCAAGAATATTTACGAAAATAAACCGAAATTAGGTTCAATAATTTTACCATAACAAGATTTGCAATAGCGTAATGCGAAACTTAGCACGTTTTCTCAGAAAATGATTTTCTTTTAGTGCCTAAAGCGGATACAAACACGACTTGACGTTTAGGGGTGTCATACTAGACTGAGCGACTTGTTACTCACAAGTAATAAGTTTCGGTTTGGACTTTTGTTCGCTATGCCCTGTCTATTGGTAGTATATATTTAATGTCTTTGCCAACAAACATTATTACCGATAACCGATACCGGCTGTCAATCAACTTCAATGCATCAAACTGGTAGTTATTCTGTGCGGAAAGTAAACCATCGTGGGATTTCGGACGCTTGCTGTAGATAAATATCGTTTTTGTTATGTAAGCAACATTGTGACGTCATTATAGGGCGACTGTTAAATTTTGATATTTTGAAACTACGTTAGACTAGCTTTTTCCAGCGGCTTCACCCTATAATAAAAATTATCCTATTAGCTGAATTTGCTCACCTAATGAAACTGCAAAGTTATAGCTTATGTGCTATGTTTATGATTAAGTTCATCTGTCTAGTAGTTTTTGCGCGACACATCCATACATACGAGTACCTCTATCCATCTACACAAACTTTTGCATTTATAATATTAGTAGCCTATTTATTGAACTTGCTCACGTGATGAAACTCAGCAAAAATATAGGTTATAAGCTATATTATTGCAACGTTTATCATTAAATTCATCCGTTTATAAGTTTTTGCGCCTAGACGAATAGTGGACGTATTTCGATTGTAATGATGATGAACATTTAAATGCAAACACGAATCGGTAAAGGAAAATAACGTGAAGAAACTGCTGTACTGCCTATCTAGGTAGGTTCCACCAACGACCACTTACCCAGTTCCAACGGAAATGGTTCTATCACTTTCACTGGGATCGGTCTATTATCACTGACTAGAATATTATAGCTAACAGCAAGTTTATTTTTACCCTAGTTAAATATAATGGTAAAAATTGGACACACTACCACTTTCTCGTTTTCTTCCTCAGTACATTTTTCCCTTTTGCTAATCAATGAAAACTATGAACTTAATGACTATGAAAATAAAAGTACACTTCATAATTTGTAATGTGGCTTCGTAAAAAATCTAGTTAGCCTGTAGGGGACCATCTCGTATATAAGATCCTTGGGATCACTTTGTTATCCGTCTGTTTATCTGTTAAGACCCTTTAACTCAAGAACGCTTGGAGGTATCGAGTTAAAACTAAAACCATACACTCAAGTCTGCGGTTTTTTGAAGTTGTGAAAAAATTAGTCTTCTGAGTTAACGAAAAAAAAAAGATACGGCCGTTTATGTCCCAAAAAAACGTATATTTCAATAGTACTCAAGGGAATCAGAGTTCATAGGGTGAATCCCGTAGACCTAGAATCCTGAAATTTGGCATAAATCAAGGTCTCATAGAACAAGTACAGAAAAAAATCTTAAAACTTGGAAATTTGTAGATACGCCACAAAAAAAAAAAAAATTTACAATTTGGAAAAATCTTCGTAACACAATTCGGGAATTGATTTCATAGGTAAATTTGTACAGAATTCTCAGTGCGCGAGTCCGACTCGCACTTGCCCTTTTTTATTTTAGTTACTGTATCCTTACTCAAGCCTGAAAAGAAATATTCTTAGTCGAAACGCATTATAAATTAAAAGTATCAATACTCTTTATACTAGCCATCGAAAATTTTGACCAAAACAAAATAAACAAATATCGTCATGTTTAAATGAATTTCCGTTTAATTTATACATTTGGACATAACAGGGCAGGAGTTTACCTAGGAAGTGTAAAAAGATTAAAATAAAAGTGTTACGTACCAAAAAACAGCATACCAATGTTTCCCAAGTTCGTGACTTTGTTTTGATCAAATATGGTGTGATTTGCCATTTGTTATCTTTGGCAAAACTGTTATATATTAAATATTATTTCCCTTGGCGCTCGGTGAAATTTTTTATCACATTTCTGAAGATTTCATTTAAAAATCACAACAAAATAACATAATAAACAAACCGGTGTCAAGATTTTATGACGTTTGGCATTTGACGGATGGCTGGGTTGGGTTGCTACTTAAAATCTTTAATGTTGTTTTCACTTTATGCTACGACGGTTCTTTTATCGCACAGACTAGCAGATCCATCCCAAAGATGAGAGCAGTACTCCTTAAGCCGGGTACTCATCATCGAGGCGTAACTGTAACCGTTGCAGATACAGTAACAAAGTTCAAGTGTAGACGTTTCCTCGTTGTTACAAGACTCACTGAGAGCTCCTTTGTGTTCGCCGAAAAAACCGACTAGTTTTGGCTTGCTGCAACTGGCTTGCGTCGAACTAGAATGGGCTCGCGAACTACGTACTCACTTATAAAATTTGGTTACTGTTTCTTTTTTTTATGGTGGGAAAAATCATGCATTGACATCCCCTTCATTGATTTCACATTTTTTTATCTTTACCATGAATTCCTAAATGCTTCCTTGATTTCGTGTGAATATAAGTAACGAACTTTTAAATAAAAAAAATTACCCGTTCCACACGCATATTCTGTAATCATAATTATCATTTTACACGTATCATGCGGATAATGAGTATATGAAGCTTATGTGATGTTCATAGGTCAAATAAAATCATATTTGGGATTTAGTCTACAGATTTTGTCAATTTCATTATTTAGTTTTGAAACATTGGATTTCTGAAACTAGTATGATTACATTACAATTTTCGAAAGTTTTGAAGGCCACCTATAGTTCATATAATACTTTTAATGGATTGGAGTCGTTTTCACCAGAACACAGTACAACTTATCGAATTCCAAGTTTGTAGTTTGTTCTGTCATAAGGTAAATTCTTTTGACCGAATCTAAACCGAAGTGAAGTCGTGGTGTCTGTCGAACGCACTTCAATTATACTATTACTAGCTTTTGCCCGTAGCTTCGCTTACGTACATAAAATATAGCCTATGTCACTCAGGAATAAATCAGCTTACTATAGGTGAAAAAATTTTATGAATCTGACCAGTACTTTCAGAGACTAGCCACTACAAACAAAAAAATAAAAAAAAATAAACTTCACCTCTTTATTATATTAGTGTAGATGATCTTGTGAACAACGCCATCTATACTCATTGTAAGTTAGGTACTGAAAACTTCCTGAAAACTGCATCCTGTGATTTACATTGAAGTTCAGGTAGAAGCGACCGGCGCAAGCTTGCGAGCGCCACCTGTTGCAAACGGCACGAACTTGTTGTAGTAATACTAGATAACAAATTACATAGATGACGTTGTCAAGTACAGTGACTGCAAATCGATATTCGGAAGGGCTTGTACGCGCGTGCGTGGGTGGCGCAGTGCATCACGACTTGTTGCAGTGAGTTGGAAATGTTTTGTTGGTAAAACAGACGATCGAATGCGAGCTAAGATGATCGCCATAACTAGGTACGTAAACGTTGGTTTCATACATGTTTCATGATACTTCGCAGCCGTCTGGCCCAGATATATTATACACATGAGTGATTTCCGCCGGCTGACTCGATCGATTCGTCAACGGCCTTTTATAGATATTTTTTCAATGAATTCAATCATTTTTTCATGGTAAACTGATTCGACTGGATTAGCGTTCACAAAATTATAAGTAGGTACTTGGGACTTTTTAACTGAATTTAAAATCACTCATATTGTTTAGATATGCCTTTGTTTATATATACCTAATATTTTCAATTTTAACATATTTAAATAGACTACACTTAACTATAAATTATAATAGTCGTCTTGCATTTATCAAATAGTTAAATATGTGTTTTGTTTACGTCGCGTGTCTCACTGAAATAGCCTAGAAATAAAGTAACAACATGTAACACGGTGTGCGTGTAGTGTGTGGGCGTGTTTATTAAAACTCTTTAAAAATATGCTAATGATTTAGTGAACATTCCCAAAGAAATGTGGAAGTTGAAATCAGATTTTGTGAAAATGATGAAGGTCAAATAAGTGAGTCTGCCTGTCAAGTTGGGCCCTTAGTTCTCACGTAGAGGACTGAGAACCCACCTTTATTGGATAAACTACGGACACTACAGAAAAACCCTTTATGCTAAAATCTAAGGTAATGCCCAAAAAAACTGTGAAGACAAGATGAAATACCAATTTCTATTTCTTAAGTATTTTTTTTTTATTTTGTAACACTCGTTGGTGATTCTTAAATAAATAAATAAAATGTTATCGTAAAACGCACTCCTACTTTAGATATCCTTGTTCAAAATGGAGAGAGAACGTAAGAGATAGTGAACTGGGCCTGGACCTGGATGTATAATTATTTTTTCTATAATTGTTATTTCATTGTGTGTCACTTATGTGCCAAATAAACGTGTTATTTCCTTCTTAAACTAATGTTATTCGTTTTTTTATTGTTGATAGGTTAGCGCTTGACCGCTATCTCAGCTGATGGAAAGCGACGATGCGGTCAACAATGGAGCGCGTTTATCTAGAAAGTAACCTTTTCAGTAATGGCTTAAAGATTCCCGAGTTGTTTATGCTGATGTTGATTTAATAGACAAAGACAGCACAATTAAAAGCAAGACACAGTTCAATGGAGATCCATTGTAGTTGTGCTCAAATCCCCGTAAATAATCTTCATTAAATACGAATCAATGGCTTGTAAAATGACACAGAGATTCGACGACGTCCCTTTCTATATACTGCAGCTAACAGACAAAAAAAAACAGAGCTGGCTACCCGGTAACCTTAACGTTCGAAATCGGATAAGCTAAAATATTAAATGAAATATGTCAATCTAAGTTTCCCGTTACAGCTCCGAAATTCAGGAATATTGAATTCATGCAGTCACTGACTATCCATAGGTTTAATCTTCAGAAATTCAGTGGGAAGGCTGCGTCCAACAAACCATTGTTTACGTGGACCCCTCGGCTCAAACAATACACTCTATAATAACGTAGGCAACATGAAATCCCTTTGCTCTCGTATATAAGACAGGATAAATCCTATACAACGGCGTGAACCCCGTACGACTATTTCCAATTAACTCGAACAACTGAATAATGCTTGGATAAACTCATGGGGCCTTGGATACCCATTAGAGCATGCAAGCCATAGCCTGCTTTTGTTCCTGAGAGCCATACTAAAGTTATTATCTAGCTCATTCAGAATTATTGTTGCTCTTTCTTCCGTTTGTAATATAGGTTGTCTTGAATAACACAACGCGTGTTTTTTTTTTAGTTTTTAAGATGGTTTGGTTTTATTTTTATTGTTTTATCCTGTTTATTAATTAGGTATAACATTACCTACACATTCCACTTACATTACTCTAAGTGCCACTTTTCTGCTTGAGTAAATTATTCCTATTATATAAGTATTTTTAAATATAATATATTATAATCGGAAAGACAAATATTTATTTTGACTCAATTATTTATTTATTAGAATTCTTCAGCTTGACATATTTGATTGGACATAAAAATAACGATGCCTGAGCCAAAATAGCGCCCTTTGACTGTTAAAGGGTTTAACTTTGTTTCCAAAACGTGCTCGAATTCAGCCAGACTAGTTATTGTGATATGAACGTTATGCAAAACACCACATTCTGTTATTTATTTGTTTTTCTTTTTTAATTTTAATCTGAATGCTGTTAATTTGCCCCTTTTTTCTACATCGTCTTCACATGTATAATAATATGATTTCAAAATTAGCGATGTACCCATAATTTTGTAATTATGTATCGATTTAAATAGTGTCGTTAGACATTCTTCTCCAAAGAGACAACATGAAACGTGTGGAGTTTTATTATAACTATTTCTTCTTTTCTTTAATTTATGACTGATCGATCTTGACAATCCAAGAGTGGCAATGGTTTAATTAAAATAAATGGTCTTAGTATACGTTTGATATTGTTATCTGGATGAAGCAATCGATTCGATTTTTTGCATCCAGCGGCACTGTTTATTTCTAAGAAAGTCAATTAATATAACATGCATTAATTAAATGTGCGTAAGGGTTGAGAATTATGGCTAACAGAATTTAACAGAAATTGTAGAACTGAAAGGTAATGAAGTCAAGTGAGCAAAAAAAAGAAAAATCTAAGTCATGATTATTTATTATCGTAAAAGTCCAATTTGGTTTTTAATTAAGATCTTTTTGTTTTGCGAAATAGACTGGTTATTAGCTTGATTTGATAAAACTTAGTAATTGATTATTTGCCGGTGTATAACATGCTGACATAATATGTAGACACTCAATAATTTTATCAACAATTTCGTCGCCATTCAATCTTGTGAAAGGATCTCGAGAGTCCTTACTTTTGTGGATAAAATATTTCAGATTGCAGCAAGGGGTTTAAAAATTATGAAGTCAAAAGTATAAACTAAACTCCGTTTTGTTAACATGGCGAATAATAATAAAATAGAATATTTGCTTAGAATTTTAGTACATAAAAATAATTTGATAAGTAATAAGTAGGATTCATTTACATTCTGCCTTACGTAGCATACAAATGTAATACAATGTAAATAATATTAATAATAATTAAAACCCCATCGCGGTATCTCTACGTTGACGTCGTGGTGGGCCTTGAGTGCTTCAATATACCCTAGGTCTGTATTAGTAGCGTTTTCTTTTATCGTAAAATGCCTAGGATAAGGGGCCAGACTAAGAGAGATAAAATCCTCAGGGCAGTTTTGTGGCAAACTGTTGGGCATTAGCGACCCCATGGACCTGATCTCCCAGGAGAATTCCTGTTCTTCGTCTCCGGCTTACTTTTGTTGGCCGACCGTAGTGAGCACTGACAAGGAATAGAACCACCTCACACACTCACACAAAAAAAAAACTATTTTTAATTAGTAATACAAACTTAAAATAATAATATTTACAAACGAGTAAAAAAGGCTGAAAAACAGGGAAAACTCAGAGGGCATTTAAAAATTTGTCCACATCGATGTCAATGGGAAAAGTGCCCAGAACGCTGGCAGCATAGCCACGCTGGATGATTGCCATGCTGAAGTGAAACTGAATGACATGACTGACATTCATTAAATTGTATGCAGCGTAAAATAAATTATTTACCCTGTGTTGTGTGAAAAACAAAGATAATATATTAGAGGCTAGATGGTCTATCCCGACCTGAAGAAAGAAAAATATGATGGATAATAGAAAGATATAGTATGAAGAATGAAAGTACGAGAGGTATGCGAGCGAGAACTGGAATGCAAGAGTATAAAATTTCAAGTATAGCAACGACTCCGATTAAGTCAGGGGAGAAATGTATTAAAAGAACCCTACTCTACCCTACTCTACCCTACTCTACTCTACCCTACTCTACCCTACTCTATCTCACTCTATCCTACTCTATCCTACTCTATCCTACTCTATTCTACTCTATCCTACTCTATCCTACTCTACCCTATCCCACTACCTATATTACTCTACCCTACTTTACCCTACTCTACATTACTCTACTCTACACTACTCTACCCTACTATACCCTACTCTACCTTACCAAACTTCACATAAACCATCTACTAAATAGTCCGAACAAAGCCTAAACATTTGGTCTAGATAGGTGAGCCCGTTCTTGAATTATAAAATTACAACGAAAAGTGGCATCGATATAGATTACAGACTTCTCGTCGTCAATGTCGTCGTCAATGAGTGACCTTGTTATCAGTATAACCGTGAGTTCTGTGAATTACACCTTCGTGAAAGTGCAAGGGCGTTGTTCTAAAGTTCGTGGAATCAAAGCGGGCACGTTGCTGGGGTCAGCAACCACTACGCAATAAAACGTGCAGAATATCTACCCTTTTTTGCTCCTTAGTTGTACCTACGCGGAATGAATGTGTTCCTAAAACGCTTTGTGTCTATGGGTGGGATTTACAATCAGGACACAAACATATAGTAGCACTCTTTCAGAGCTACATGACGTCGTCATCATCGTCATTACAGCTGAAAGACGCGTCCACTACTGGACAAATAACTTTTCCAAGCGTCACCATAACGACCTATCCTGTGGTTTTACATCCATCAGATTCCCACAACCTCACCAGGTCACCGGCCCACCTTGTGGGAGGCCTTCCAACGCTGCGTCTTCCAGTATGCGATCACCCCACAACCGTTTGGTCCTATCGACCATAAGTTTGGCAATACTTCGGGCTATATCGGCAGCCTTGGTCATCTTCATTTTTGATGCGATCACGCAAGGAAATTTCGAGCATAGCCTTTACCCCTTGCCCTTTTGGTCATGATTTTAAGTGTCCTGATTCGGAACCGTTCATAGAGTTTTGTCTTGAGATACTGGGGTATGTTGGACAAGAAGATACCGCGCTGCCTCATTTAGTTGGATTCAGTGGTTGACTTTTTTCTCAAAGGTAGATTTACCCAACTGGACCATCTGAATCAGGTAAACGTTGTCGTCCACAACTATAAGTGTAGACTCTCCGATATTGATAGGAGTGGGTAGAAAATAAACTTGCGTGAAATAAATGTAAACTGATCTACCTAGATTAGAACACTGGGTGACAAAATAATGACTCTATTTCCTAATGAATCTCATAAAATAATCTCACTCGCACCTAATTGGTTTCAACCAAAGCCGTTTGTATTAATTCATTAAACCCCAAACGCCGGCGTTCGCGCACCTACTGTCTTACTGTTGTGTCTCAAATTGACGGTATCTGAAAGGATTTACGAAATGGTATTTTGAATGTTCAAATAAATATGCTTGCAAATAAAATTTGGTCTTTACGTTGACCTTTTGCATATGCCTGCATCTTGTGCATAATTCAGTCTACTTAAGCTGTGTAAATTCGTCGTGTAAACATCACTTAATTATTAAGTTGGGTGGACTAGTTACTGCGAACAAGATAATTACCTACGTGGAGTTCATTTGGAATTCAAGTCATTATTTCATTTTGTAGTGAGGCTAATTCACGCAGTAATTGGTAACCGTTTAAACTAACCGCTCTGTTATGTTATTGACTACCGATTTTAAATAGATTAAAGATTTTTATATGCGCTGTTGTTTGAATCATAGAAGTGAAAATTTCGCAAACCTGAATGTATCTGAAATTGTTGTTGTGGTATCAAAAAAATAATAATGGCTCCACGGACAATACAGATGAATATTGATCTTAATTTTTTTTTTCTAAATATCAAACAGATTTATTAAGAAGGCTATGAGCATCGTTCCTGCCTTCAGCCTCTACGGGCAGTTTTATAGAGGAGATGTTATTCTTGTAAAAGGCAATACAAGTAAATATACAAAAAAAAATATCTTCAGTACTCCTCATTGTAACCGGTGCCAGCGTTCAATCTCTTCAAATTGGATAAGTGCATTTAAATATTCGTCGACAGTTTAGGATATTCGTTTAGAGTTCGTTCTTACCAAAACCCAGTGCAATACACTTATACTACAAAAGACGTAGAAATAGCAAGAGTGATGACGACTAAAGATCTTGGTGTTATCTTCGATACTAAGTTTAATTTTCATGATCACACTACTTCTCTAGCCAAAGAGTCATTTCGGAGGTTGGGGTTTGTCCTTAGAAGTTGTCGTGAGTTTACAAACCATCAAGTAATCCGACTTCTGTATAACACGCTTGTTAGAAGCAAACTTGATTCAAGCTCGTGTGTTTGGAGTCCACATGAGAAGTCCTATACCCTTATGATAGAAAAAGTCCAAAAAGCATTTTTAAGGTATTTCTACAAACGTAGGATTGGTTATCTTTTCTTTAAGTTTCTGTTAGGTTGTTTGGGTTTTACTTTACTCCAGGTTAGACGAGCCTGATCAGCTTGTAACTGCCTGCAAGATCATACACGGAAAAATCGATTCGCCTAGTCTGCATGGGGAGCTGAGTAAAATTTTTGTTCCTGTTAACTATTGCCGGGCAAGACGGCATAAATTATTTGTAGTGCCGCGCTGCCGTACGGTTGCACGACGTATGTCACATATTCCGCAAATGTTAATTGCACTCAACGCTCTCCTTGAATCCAGTCCTAGACTAGATCTATTCGCTGATAAATGGAAGGAGATATTGATCGAATGTCTGGCGATTTGCGAGAAGACTGAATGAGAGGTTTAGTTATTATTTATTTATTTATAACTTTATTGCACACCATAGCTTAATACAGAATAAACATTTACAAAAGATTATGTGTAATATATATATGATACATAAATAAATTACCAAATAATAAACTAATAAAAGTAAGTTATATTATTTGTTATATTTTCTTTAATTAGGTTTTACATAATTTGTACCTTTTGCAATCAGTGTAATTGGCATTCTGCCGTTCTGGTTAAATAAATAAATACCGTAATCCGCATACCTACAATACAATAATAATATTTGTAGAAAGTCGAGTTCCGCAAAAATATCCGCAGTATAGTTACGTAATTATCTCCACCAGTATGGTTGCCAAAACGTGTAAACGTAAGCTCCAGTATTATCGATTGAAACGAATCGTTAAAGAACAAAGGTTCTAGTATAGTAGTAGTAGCCCAGTAATGTAAAGTTCTTTACACATGAATGAGTATAAAATACTTAATTTATTTGTTAAAATATTCATTCAAGTAATAATACTTTATATAAAGCAGAAAATAACTCAATTTAAAACTTGCACTCCAAATAATCTAGTGCTAGATCTATACAAATTTTAGCAAACCCAAAAGACTGACTTGTTTTCCAAAATACGCCTCGTTTCCGTTGGGACTCCAAATTCCCAAAAAATCAGTCTGCAGTCTAAAAGTACCTACGTTGAATTTAAAACTGACATGAAACGAATAAAAATATTACCTATACGTTTAACGTTAGTGCCTGCTTAGTTAATGAATATGTAAGAGTTCCTTGCGGTCGACTAACTCATCAAATATTAAAAACGTTCGATAGCTTAATCGTCCGTAATATCGTGTACAGTCAAACACATCGTTAGTATTGAATTAATTATACTCGCATTTGTATATGAATTGAAAGCAAAATAACCAATAAAAATTGTTAAGAATCTTCATTGAGATCGGACGCTGTGTTGGTAAAACATAATTATCCATAATACGCCAGCAATATCGACCGTTTCTTTGGAATACAGAGTATGCATTGCTCTTGCAGCATGTGCACTTTGAATAATAATTGAAAATTATGTTGTTCCGGATACAAAAAATGTATCAACAATGTGGTAATGATAATTCCTGAAATAATATGCGCTAAGTATATTCTTACATACTAGTTTAGATCTAAATTACGGCCTTAAATAATAGACTATCTCGTATATTATTTGAAACCATAATTATTACTTTTATAATCAGGACACTCACCCTTAAAATGTAAGAGCTGTTATTTACCAAAATACACTTCAATTGTGTAAACTTTATTTTGTTTACACTTCTTTCTAATCACTTTTCACGACACTCACTAGTATTCACTTGCACTAATATCGATAGACCAGTTAGTTAACGTAGCAAACTTAAATTTGAGTAGTACCAAACACTTTTAAAACTATTATTTCACGTTTAAAACATTTTGAAGTTAATTTAGAATGTATAGCAAAGTTTTTGTAATAACACTTTACAGAGTTATTTTTAGATCAGTTGTAGGAATGATAGGACACGATAGTAGCACAGTGTACCGGCGGACTTCGGACTGTCGTTACACCAACCGCTGTCACTACGACTACTTTAATATTACTCTACACACTTTTGGAGCACTTTTACGGTGACCTATACATCTTCATAAATGAGAAATTTAATTACATATATTGGTATAGTTCCCGAGAAGGATTATTTTAACATGTTAGAGCTAAGAGGATAAAGTTCACAAAATGGCTCATTTTAGCTGCGTCAGTTCATACTCACTTTCGCGCTTGCGCGAGGGTTAAGTCTCGCCGCGCCCTGTCGCACTGTCGTTGTTTCTCAATGGGTGACGTCATCGTACTATGAGGCGAAACTCTCCTCTTGCTACTTAGATTTATTTATTATAAGAATTTTAAATCACAAGGTTAAGATTTTAAATCACAAATTAGTGGTGACCTTTACTTTTGAATAGTTTGTCACTGTAGCCATGAAGGATCACATTTCTTTTATTAATTTTTGTATTTTCTCCCGTATTTTTTGCTTTGGTTAGTATCGATTAGTAGTCGCCATGGGGACCAGAGGTGCCGCCGGCCTCGTTAATTTGCGTTACGAAGTGTTGAACGTTTATTGATTGCTTTTTATATCACATTTTCAATGACCTAAAATTGTAATGTTGTAGAATAATAGATCCATAATAAGGATACACATGGAACAATATGCATCGTCGACTCGACGCCGCCCGGTGTGAACTCTTCCTGCCGCTGTTTGGGATCCCGATGATGGCGCATTCCGGTGGCCGTGAAAACACATATTACCTTGGACTTGTGGAGTGCTTTTTTTTCGATGGGATAAATCATCATATGACAACCCCCGCTCTTGGGTGGAGCGGGAGATAGTGTCAGACTCTTACTGACTAAAAAACCCATCCCGGTCCTTTAAGCCTTCATACCGGGGCTCGAGCACCCTTTCGGATTATCCTGGCCCCAGTAGGCTTCGACCAGGAAGGAGCGGCCCCAGTCCGGTTGGGTTTGGGAGCCAGACGTCGGAAATGCTCTTCGAAATTCCATCGGCTGTCGAGAATGAGTCCCAGGTCCTCATCTATGTTCCGACGCCGATACGAACTCCACCTACCTAGTTGGGAACCCGACGATGGCGCGTTCCGACGGCCGCGACCATGAAAGCGCATGTCCTTGGATTTGTGCAGCGCCAACTCGAGTCCCAACTCCTGGATCCTACCAACGACTATCGCAACCCCGCGTGTCGCTAAAGCGGCCGCCGCCCGGTATGACTCTCTCTGCGCTAGAACCAGCGTGTTGCCTGCGTAGAAGACCACGTTGACCCCGTCAGGAAGGTCGCCCCGCAGCACGTAATCGTACTCGATGTTCCACAAGGGTGGCCCTAGTACCGACCCCTGCGGAACACCGCATGACATCTCCCGACGTTTCCAGTCTCCCTGGTGACCGGGGTAGACAATATACCTGTCCGACAGGTAGGCCTCGACTACTCGACAGAGGTATTCGCCCTCTGGATCGTACTTCGGGGCAGGGAATTGAAAGCGTTGGCAATGTCCAAGGACACTGCCACGACACACCTACCCTGGGACACCGCATCCCCCGTCGTGAGGGCTCGCACGCGCATGATGGCGTCCACCGTCGAGGGCATCCAGAGAGCCCCAGCGGCTCCTCAATCGAAGTGTTGGCCAGCTCGATGGAGCGTTTTTTGGCCACCCTCTCCTTCTTATTGGCCACACTCGTGATGGTTGCTGCCACGACCGCTCTAAACTTGGCCATCGTCTCCTCCATTCCTTCTGGCAAGTCCTCAGGAATCCTCGGCAACAAGGCGCTGGCCTGGCGTCCCTCACTTTCGGTCTCAGTGGGGAGCCCTCTCCCTCTGCCCGACTTTCGGGCCGCACCCCGCCCCGACGACGAGATTTTCCGGGCAGGTCCATCCGTTTCGTCGTTGGACATGGAGCGCATGGCGCGCATGAACGCCCTCCTTCCGTTGGATGTGGATTCTTCAACCTCCATCGAAAGGAGGGGCTCCCGTACCTCCTCCTCCACCTCCTTCCCGTCTGAGTTGAGTGAAGACGCGGCATCTGAGTCTGACGCCGCGTCTTCACTCACCTCTGTGAGACCGAACTTACGGCCGGCCTCCACCGGCGTCGCGGGCGTGCTGGGAACTGGTCCCAGGGACTCCGCGCTACCGAATCGTGAACCACCCTGGCTCTGTGCGTCCACGGAGGACGGAACAGGGTCCGAAGACCCGAGGCGATGGTTGCCCCTCCCCCAGAATACGAGGGGCAGCCCGAGCTCTGCTCGGGGAGGGATTCTCCAGCTAACTGGTACCCTCCTGGGGTAGTTAATTGTTTTCCATGCGTGCTCATAGTGTGCTGAACTCAGCTTTGCCTTTTTGTTTAAATGGGGTGTGGTCCCCATTGCACATTCGCCATCCTGGTCATGTCTGCTGAACAGACACGTACCGCAGGCGAACCCTATCTTCCCGACATCGCTATCCAGAAGGTCAACAGCTGTTGTGCCAGCGCTTCTGGACAGCGCAACCTCTGGGTGGTCCGACTGGACTCTACCGTATGTTCCTCTTGGTCTGGTCTCTCGCTTGAGGCCTTCCGGCATGAGTAGCTCTACCGGCATAGCCCTCAAGGTCACTGAGACACGCAAGCCCCACCACGACAACTTGGGAACACAGTTGGTGGGGACTTGTGGAGTGCTATCTCGAGTCCCAACTGCTGGATCCTCTCCACGACTGTCACAACCCGTGTCGTTAGTTCGACTGTCGTCTGGTATGACTCTCCCTGTGCCAAAACTAGCGTATTGTCTACGTAACCGACCACACTGACCTCCATACGGAGGAATATCGGGAACGACTACGGGCTACGCGGTGGCGCAGCCCGTGTAGTCGTACCCGATGTTTCACAAGGGCAATCCTAAGTACTGATCCCTGCGGAAAGCTGCACTACATCTCTCGCCGTTTCGTCCCGTTTCCGTTTCGTTTCGTTTCATTTCGTTTTCCACTCTCCCTGGTAACTGGGGTAAACGATGTACTTGTCCGTCAGATAAACTTTCATCACATGACAGAGGTAGTCGGGCACCTGGTGATACCGGAGTGCCCTTCTGATGCTACATACGGGTAGGAAATAAAGGTGTTGGCAATGTTCGAAGACAGAGCCAAGACAACCCTGCCTCGGGACACAGCATCACCCGTCGTGAGGACTCGAACGTGCATGATGGCGACAACAGTAAAGCATCCCCTGCGAAAATAGAACTGGCCATCCGCAAGATCTGGCTCCGACGAGTTCGTCTGTATTAGGTGCTTGCCTCAGTGGTCTGCAATTATCCTTTCAAAGAGCTTGCCCACCTATTCGAGCAGCGCAATGGGCCGGTAGGTGGACAAAGAGTCCACAGGGCGCGCTGGTTTTGCTATGAAGACCAGTTCCCCCATCTTTCAGCGAAGCGGGAACTGGTCCCACTCCATGCAGGCGCTAAAGAGCCCTCTTAATCGAGACTCGAGACCGTCGATGGCCAGGGCCCAGGTTTCGCTCGAGCCCCGGTATGAAGGCTAGAAGGAACGGGGTGGGTCTTTTAGTCAGTAAGAGTCTGACACTATCTCCCGCTCCGCCCAAGGGCGGGGGATGTCAAAGCATGATTTTTCCCACCATAAAAAAAAGGGCCCTTTTCCAGGCAAGCCTTCGGGTCCTGGGGGGGTATTATTGGCATTCAGCCTTCGTACCGCCACTCTCATTTCTACCTTGGTCACGTCTGTAGCAGTGTCGTCGTCTTCACGTCGCACACTGCTGGTGGCGGTGCAATGGTCCATGGTTTTTGGCCCGATATTTTCTCATTCCTCTTAAAAAGCGCCTTTGATTTCCAAGATAATATCGCAGCCAACACTTTTAATCACTTACGGTATATTGATGACAATTATTTACTTTGATAACTATTAAAAACACAGAACACAACACATTCTCTTGACCCATATTAAAAAATCAAGATGGCGGCGAACGATTAGTTTCTGGTTTCTGCCACGCGCCAACTTAGAGTCTGTCTAATAATTTAAACGACTTGGGTAATTATTAGGATTTAATTAAATCTGATGTAGACAACACGGGTTCAATAATCAAGGTTGATTAAGAGATAGAGATCATTGTTTACTAACAGAAGAACCTTATAAAAAGTACCGAATATAAGTATTTTTTAAATGATTAATTATTATACAAAATTCCCAAGTCGGTTGACTTATTAGACAGACTATAGCTCAGAGGTCGTGCTCAAGAGAGCGCAACCTACTCTATCTGGCCTAAGAAAATACCGGATGGAACACAAAGAAAAAATTGTGACAAAACAAATGAATTACATTTTTATATATTCCTGTCATTAGTTACAGGTTTGCTTTGACGTTTAGCATAAACTAATTTGTATGTTGTACTTTTTAGAAAATCTATTATAATATAGAAATCATGTTTATGTTTACGAAGGTAAGAATTTTAATGTGCAGATTATAAGAGAGTGTTGGTTTATCTTTTTATACTACTACACTAGCTTTTGCCTGCGCCTTTGTTCACGTGAATGTTTTGATTACTGTCCCGGCAAATGAGCCACAAAAAAGCCGCTTCTAGCTGCTTTTTGTGGCGGCCCTTTTTTGAGGTCGAGCGCGGCGGCGGCGATGGTACCACCGCAAAAGAAAGCTAGAAGCTACTTCTAGCTTCTCCAACTACAAGCTGTCGCGCACTTAAGAATAGAATAGAATAGGAGAATATAATAGAATAAACTTTATTGTACACCAATAAAGTAAGCTAAGCTAAGTAAAAAGTAAGCTTTTTTATTTTGTGGCCGCCTCTATCTTTTTATTGTGGCTCGTGTGAGGGGACATTTATTGCAGATTCAAAGTCGAAGCCAAAAAGCCAAGGCTTTTCTTGTGGTTCAAGCTTACTCCGAACCAAATTTAATCAAAATTAGTTCAGTTGTTTGAAAAGTTTCACATCTATAGGTACTAATATATATTATAAAGAGGTAAAGTTTATTTTCTGTTTTTTTGTTTGTTTCTAGGAGGTAATCTCTCGGTTTGTAGGAGGTAAAATTTTTCACCGACAAAATGATGAGATGCTTTATTCCTGAGTGGCATAGGCTATATTTTATATACGTGGGTGACACTGCGGGCAAAAGCTAGTTAATAATATAATAATAGTATGCATTTGCTGTTTTATAAGTCTTTGCCCAACGGAGGGACGGTAAGGATTTAAAACAATTGTTCTGCATTGTCTTATGAATAGGCTTAACTTTTGGAAAAGTTTCGTACACGGAGTTCTTATTTCTTATTACTTTCAGAATACTAAAGGTTTCACATTTCAGACCCAAAATTATGGGGGAGGTACCTATTTCACAGAACTAAAATTAACAATATTTTATTTCAGAAATTAAATCGGTTTTCATATACACTTCGTCCTCAACAAACACTTAAAAGTAAGAGCAATCATTACGGATTATTAATAAGTTGTTTAATTAGTTTGTTTTTTCTAAATATTTATTGCATCACCCATACACTGAGGCAGTGGTCCGACCGCCCCGGCGAGAAAACGGCGATTATCTCTCTCAAGAAACGCACCCTATATGTACTTTCCGTGTAAAAGAAAAAGATGCAAATATTAAGTTGCTCTGTGACTGTTCACACTGTTGGCGACGACTCGCTTTACTAGTTGAGCGACGAAAAACAAAAATAAACTCGCTCAGTAGTCCAAGATCCTAAGGCCGCCAGATGTCATGTATTTTCTGACGAACGAAATGATAATATCAGAAAATACGTGATGTCTGGCGGCTCTGGGATCTTATTCTACAGCCATACTCGTTCCGCGATGCTCGTTCGCTTGATCATTTTTTTTACAGTGCGGCTTTGAATGTTCACTCGCTTATAGCCCGGCGACAAAACTATCGAAACTACACACTCGCTTGCCGCTGATCGCCAACTCGTTTATAGTTTCTAGTTCTACTCATTTCTCGTTTATCGTCGGCGGTTGGACTACTGCCTGTGTCCCCGTACGCGGGCCACAAAAAAAGTAGTAGTACAGAGTAATGGAACTCCACTGGATAGAAGACATACTTGAAAGAAGTCCGAGTCCAGCTATTTTTATATCTGCTGAAACGAAAATTTTGATTAGGCTAGACTACTGTCGTTAATTTGTATTTTTCCGTTTTAGCTACCATTCGTAAAGCCTCTTTTACCATCCATCACCACATGCATGACTGCGTCATCATTGGCGGAGGAGGTGCAGGCCTCCGCGCCGCCATTGGTCTTGCTGAAGCCAACTTCTCGATAGCTTTGGTTTCCAAGCTATTTCCAACTCGATCTCATACCACTGCTGCGCAAGGTGGTATGAATGCTGCTCTAGGTGAGTAAAGAACTAATCGATTTAAAATAGCCTATATTTTTCCACATAAGAAAGGAAAATAAAATGCTACACCATCACTATAAAACAAAAAACTTTTTACAAAAAAACACCGACTTTACTAAAAAAAAAAAAAACTAAAACGATCAAAACAATATACGTTCTCGGTATTTCTCGGTATTGTTTATTTCTTATTTGACACAGACTTATTTTAGTATTTTTAGGGTTCCGTACCTCAAAAGGAAAAAACGGAACCCTTATAGGATCACTTTGTTGTCCGTCCGTCTGTCCGTCTATCAGAAGAAGAAAGAAAGAAAGAAAAAGAGTTTATTTGTGGCAAGCATGGCGCATACCTTAAAGTAAAACAGATAACAATTTCGACTAAAGTAGCAAGTAAGTAGGATATACGTCACATCCGCGCAAAACGGCCAAGCCTTCTATCTGTCAAGACCGTTTATCTCGAGAAAGCGTGTAGGTATTGAGTTGAAGAGCGTGTCGGGCCACGCTCAGTGTAAGGTTCCGTAGTTTCCCGTCCGTCACAATAAGTGTACCCACTTATGAGTTAAAAAAATGCAAAATACAAACTTAGTCCAGAAATTATTTTGTAGAACCCTTTTGTCTTTTTTGTACAAAAACTGTTCTTTCCATCAAGTTCAAAATAATTTACCTAGAAAGTCCTTATAAAGTTCTACTTTTCAGATTTTTTTCATATTTTCTAAACTTGTGGTTCAAAAGTTAGAGGGGGGGGACACATTGTTTTTTACTTTTGGAGCGATTATTTCCGAAATTATTGACATTATCAAAAAATGATTTTAGTAAAACCCTATTCATTTTTAAATACCTATCCAACGATATATCACACGTTAAGGTTAAAATTAAAAAAAAAATCACTTCCCACTTTACATATAGGGGGGGCTACCCTAATAAAACATTTTTTTCCAATTTTTATTTTACCACTTTATCGGCGTGATTGATATACAAATTGGTACCAAATTTCAGCTTTCTAGTGCTAACGGTCACAGAGATTAAGCGAGGATGGACAGACAGACGGACATGGCGAAACTATAAGGGTTCCTAGTTGACTACGGAACCCTAAAAATGCAGAATTGAGAACCTCCTCCTTTTTTGGATATCGGTTAAAAAGCCACGCATCTTTCTGTTTCATGTATCTTCCCTTCCTCTTTCATCTGTCTCTGGAATCGCAGTAAAGCAGAGGAAGATTTTTTTTATTGATAATAATTTAGTATTTAAATCAATAAAAAAAAAATCTTACTCTTAAGCAGGTTACTTAGTTCTTTTATTGCTATTTGAGTTTGATCCACTATCATTGTCTACTCAGTCAATGACAGTGGATCAATTAGCTATTGCATTGTCGCCTAATGTCTTAAGAGACACTTTTGTTTCTTAACTTCAACTTCAACTCTTAATTAATGGCCTTTGTGGAAGAGACACCATAATTTTGCCAATAACACGCGCGGACTGTTAATAAACCATTAAACGTTGGAGAGTATTTAGCGTGAATTAACAGTAAAAAAATATCAGGTTATTTTTTATGCATTTTTCGTTGACACTTTTTTCTGGGTGGTAACCTGCAGTATCTATATATTTTTACAAAATTGACTCTGTTTGTAATGAGACATGTTATTGTCCAAGATCCCAGGGCCGCCAGACGTCACGTATTTTCTGACGAATGTGTCTGGGAGTATTGGCGACTTGATTTTAAAGATATTGCCTAAAATATACGTAAAAATAAACTTGGTGAATTTAAGTAAGTACTGTTTTTATGTACCTACCTTGATTATCTGATACCTGGAATTTACCCGTCTAAGCAAGCTAGCAGATTGGCCTGCGTTCTTAGTACATACTAACAGTACTCAATCGTCCAGATTTCCTTCGACGAAAAATACGTGACGTCTGGTGGCCCTGGGATCTTACTCTATTAATAGCTTCTCAATTCGATGTATTGCCACAGCCTGAGGTACTCGGCACCTTTAATAAAAACTCATTAGTAATTTCCAAGTATCGTATTTTTTTTAATAATACTATAATAATGTCAAATCAAAGGAGTTTTATTGGTCTTTTTATGTCTTCGTAATTACATGTCTTAATTTTGTACAGGAAGTATGCACCCTGATGATTGGAAATTCCACTTTTATGATACGGTCAAAGGATCGGATTGGCTTGGCGATCAGGTACTTACCCAGCAATTTAATTCAAAATAAGATACTAAAAATGAATTCTGAACTAATGATCTAAGATCCGATAAAAGAAATCTCTACCCTCATCTGTTATTTGATTATGATAAATATTATGTGCTAGATAATACGTTAATTAGGTAACCTTTTGAATGTCTTATGTTACACAGTTCGACATAAGCAATTGTCTTTCTATTGTGTTTCTAATTACGGCATTCAAAGAGTTAAGGCATTGCGAATAGGTTGCCTAGCAAAATCTGGTGCCAAAGATGTCGGTATCATATCGACGCTGAATAGTGGTGAATCTGTGTCAGCAGAAGGTCCAAGAAATTCGCCGTGTGCGCATCAAAATCCTTGTAGCTCCCTGGATCAGCTGGGTGAGATTTAACGCTAGCTTTCGCGTCTCTCAACCAGCATGGTCTGTGCACTGGTATGGGAAGAGATGGCCAGCGGTGCGGTGTTCCTCGGATCCCGCTACCCACCGCGACTAGTCTCCCGATAAGTCAATACCACCGCGGGTCCGACTAGTCTGCATACATTGGAACCGCCACTCCTCTAAATTGGCTACACTGAGTATCGTACCAGCACGGGGCGTTTGGCGGTACGTCTTTGCCCAGTGGTTGGTTATAAGCTGTCGGTCGAAACCTACCACCAGTTAACGTCACCTGATTAGCACCACCCGGGGACCACGTGTAGGGCCTAGCTATGGGTATTTTCCTGCGGACGCGGGTGACTCGGCCCACAAAAAAATGTAATAAAACAATTCGTTATATCTTTACGATAATAATTCTGAAATTGGCCAAGTAAGTGGTCGATCCAAATTAATTTATTGGCAACAATTTTTTTTTCAGTAAGCTTTACCAGTGATATACTTACCAATTAACTTTATGTGGGTAAAAAATAAAAGCGGAATTAGACGATTCTTTGTCGGATATTTCACTCAAAATCAAAGATTTAAACATAAAATGACAGAAAAGTCATGAATTAATTAATATTATCTATAATTAGAGAATTACGCCCACACAAAATAATAGCAAAATTACAAGAGAAACCCCCGACGTATAGAATTTATAAAAGTTTAAAGAACTGGTTAAGACGAGTTTAATGAACCCAAAGATGTATTAACTAGAAGGCATTCCAGGGTTCTATAAGCCAGTTCTAGCATCAGGTCCTAACTCCTAGTCATCATGAAAAATGTTTAGAACTGGTTAAGACAAATCTAATAATAGTAGACAATCCAAGGTTACGTCTCTAACTGTCGTCCTCCATTATCAGACCAGCTTGATAGCGCTGGCGTGTAGGTACAAGAGTATTTCAAACATTAGGGTACATATACCTATGTGTTAATTAGTGAAGTACCTATATATCCATTAAGTGTTCTAAGATCCCTGCCATAGCGAACAAACGAGCTGATGGCCTTAAACACTTGAACATATCTTCATAAATTGTAACTAAAAACCGTCTCGATAACAACAGCGTTCAAATAAAAATAATAATAAAAAAAACCGCATCAAAATCAATCTATTAGTTTAGGAGCTAGATGCCACGAACAGACACACAGACACACACACCTCTTTTCCACCGGGGGTTAAAAAAGAAGTGAACAGTTTGATCAATTACTATGTTATACAGCTAAGCTAAGTGATCATGGAATGATTGCACTAGTGTGAACATTATGTTGGAGTGAACCGTATTATCGTCCGAGTCCACCTTAACATAGCTCAAGTCAAACAAACTCAAGTCTCATCGAATCTGTTCGATTTTCGACAGGATTCCATACATTACTTAACTCGAGAAGCTCCCAATTGTGTATTGGAATTGGAAAACATGGGTATGCCGTTTTCGAGGACAAAAGAAGGAAAAATATATCAGCGACCTTTTGGTGGAGGAACCGTCAACTTTGGGAAGTCTGTAGCAAAGAGAACATGTGCTGTTGCTGATCGGTATTACGTTTTTATTAATCGTTTATTCGACATGTTTTGTACATTTTTAATGTTTACCTTTCTAATTATCTTAGTTCTTTATGATGCTTGGTGTCGCGCAAAGTCCTGTCACTCGTCACGCTGTCAGTGATTTCTATTTCATAGTAATATTTTTATCATTCCTCAATCAATTCATCTATGATTTTTAGTCTCCTCAAAAATGCTAACAACGCAATTTTTACATCGACCAATAATTGAAATATATATAAACCAAAAACGTATTTCTTTCAGTACTGGCCATTCTTTACTCCATACTCTTTACGGGTACTCCACAAAATTTAAGAACATCCAGCATTTTTCAGAGTATTTTGTCATGGACCTGCTAGTCCAAGACTCCGAGATAGTTGGCTGTATTGCTATTGACATGGATGACGGCAGTCTTCACAGGTAACAAAACAAAACAAGCTGAGTTGATGATACTTAATCGGATGCATACATATCCCAGTATAATACCTATTTTTGAAAAGGATCTGATTTCTATCTTGATTTCACTTTTTATTTTTATTTTGCATAGGCTCTTGTTTGCCCACTATCTCACATGATGGAAAACTATGATGTGGCCGACGATGGAGCATGCTTGCTTAGGAGCAACCTACTCACTACCCCTAGGATAACCTAGGGGTCTTCAAGTTAAGAGTGAATAGGTTGCGTCTATATCTATATATATCTAGTTAGGAAGCTATCACGGAAAATAATACAACAATAAATAAAGCAATTTTAAAATGCAAACAGATTCCAAGCCAAGAATACCATAATGACGACAGGAGGCTACCCAAGGATGTACTTCTCATGTACAGCTGCTCACACCTGTACTGGTGACGGAGTCGCTATGGCCTCACGAGCTGGTATTCCACTCCAGGACATGGAGTTCATACAGTTCCATCCTACTGGTAAGTTGATATTTCAAGTCGGTGTGTTCTTTTTGATGGATGTATTGTGATGCGGGAATACACAGAATAAAAAATGGCACCTGCCTAAATGGAAGGTGAAAAGTGGTACCAGTGACCAAAAACACCACTTTTTGACTTGTAAAGTGCATGTGATATGATGACGAATGAGAAACAGAGAGAAAGTTTTTAGTTTTAGGGTTACAGGAAGAAGGGCTAAGCGATAATGGATGGATTGTGTGACAGAAGATACGAAGTAAGTTACCATTGAGAGAGGCATATAATATATATTGCACTGACCACAGTTAAATTGACATGAAGCTCAGTCGACTGACGTTATAAATTAACAGTAAAAGTTTTAAAGGAAACCTTTTTAGCGAATTAAATTAAAAGCTTGTTTTTAAAAAGTTTTTTATACTTTTAATATTATTTATGATACCTAATATTTACAGGAATTGAAATATCACGGTTTTCCTTGACTCATAAACATACCTTAAACATATGAAATCAATTTAAAAAATAAGTCAAATAGCCTATTGCACGTTCCAAGGAGTAGATGTCTATGGAGAAGAACGTGCAACAATTTCTGACGTAATAAGTATATCTGACGGCCCTGTACCCCTAGCCAAGTTGCTAATCTGCAATAGTTAACGCTTGGCTTCAAATGTACGGGAATGACGTCGTCGTCCCAACACTCAGTCACGTGGTCAGAACAAAAGAATTGGCGCCAAGGTCAACTCGAAACGCTCGGCGCAAGCGAAACGGTTGTAACTTGGCTAGGGGGGCTGGTTACTCAGCTGAATATACAATCAATGTTTCCATTTTTCAGGCATGTACGGTTCAGGCTGTTTGATGACCGAAGGCTCCCGCGGTGAGGGTGGGTTCCTGGTCAACAGCGAAGGACAACGGTTCATGGAGAAATATGCTCCGAAAGCCAAGGATTTGGCGAGTCGTGACGTTGTCTCCAGGTCGATGGCCACAGAGATACGACAAGGTATTGTGGTTATTTTGACTTCTCATTTGATTTGTCTATGTATTTTTTTATGAAAGTAATACTTACTAATTGTGGTGACACTTGGGGGAGGTTTATGTCCAACAGTGGACGTTTTTCGCCTGAAATGATGATGATAACTACAAATTACACAAATTTTAAACATGTAGACATGGGGTGCTATTCTCTAAGAAAAGAGCCTTGAGCTCAGCGCTGGCTCAGCGACGATGTACTGCGCTCACGACTCGTCGCTGTGCCAGCGCTGAACTCAAGGCTGTTTTCTTAGAGAATAGCACCCCAGGTATCGATATCGGTATCTCAATAGAGCTTCCAAAAGAGTGACTTTAAAAATGATCATGGATGAAAAATCATGTTAACAACCATGTAGAGTCTGGCCAACGAAAGATGAAAGCGATTTATTTATTAAAGTTCATAAATATATAGCAGCATTAAAAAAAAATAAGCACTATCAAGTGTCAAAAATGTGTCGTTGACGTTTCAAACTTCATTCATCTTGTATTTACGTGAATCTTATTTATGTTTATTTTGTTATAATAATGCGGAAAATAATAAATAGTTCAACAAGGAGGCTTTTTTTCAAGATGATTTATAAAATTAAAGACCAAAAAAGTGAGATTAGTCGGAAATCTGCAGAGAATATGCGACGGCTGCATACTATAAGTTCATTAATAGGTTAGTTTTTTGAACATCTAGTAAAACAGCTTGATACTTTTTGATTATTTATAACAAATTGCGATGAGTAATATTGTATTATACTTTTAGGAGATTTAAACAATGAGCAGGTGAAGCTTCAAATTACCAGAACTGTAATAAAGGCATTGAAAACTCTTGAAGAAATTGAAATATCAGCTTCTGAATCCCAATACATAAAAAAAAAAAATGTTTTAATAACAGGTATTTTTCTCCATTCAGACCTTTTAGATTTAACAGTCATTTACTATTATTTATAGACTTGTAAGGTTGGCTAAATGAAATAATAGGCATATTGTTATATTATGGCATTTGATGGTTTTAATTGTGTCTTATTTTTAGTGGTATCATTAAACTGTTTCTAAATAATTGTGATTTCCGTTTTCAGACTTAAGTGTGAGTGTGTGTGTTATAGTAAATAAATTATATAAACGAAATTAAATCTTGCGTTAATTCATTAAACCCCAAGCGAACGCCGCCAGCGTTCGCTCGCCCATTGACTTAGTCTTAAATTACGCACATTGTGCAGGCAAGCAACATACAAGTTCAGTTAATTGTCACTAACACTATCCTGATTCTACGTAAATTAATTTCTTCCACCACCCTACTTTACTCTTTTATTCTTCTCTTTTTTTAATGTAATTGTGTAACATATTATTATATTATGTATGCATCTATATATATTTTGTTTTATATAGAGCTTGATCAATTTGTTAGCAGTACACTGCAGACTACCACCTGTATTAAGTTCTTATCCGTCCTTAGGTTGTCTGGAAGGTAACGCTGTCAGCGATAAGATCGCGATTGTACCCATAAATGTAAGTTTATGTATAAGCTGTGTTACTTTTTGGTGTACAAATAGTCCGGTCAATTTTGACATCCGTGGTTAGACTAATTTCACGAAGAACGATTTTTTATATTTTTTATTTATTTATTTATTTGGCTCTTCAACAATGAGTGCACTATTACATATGTATAAAGAAAAAACAATACAATCTTACGTCTAAGTGCCCCATCACTTAAAGAAGAGCACTACATGCACTAATTTGTACGCCTTAACAGATAATAACAATAACAATAATTAAAATAGGTACAGAGTAAATAATAGTAAGAACAACAGATTTTTTTTTTTAATTTGATCATTAAATTAAATTTAAATTAAATTTGAACAAACAGAATTTGAAAATTGACATTAAATAATAAATTTATATTTTTATTAACTGTGTAACAATATTTTTTTTACAGAGGGCACAGATGTATGGAACAAGTCGATATCTTTATCGTTCTCTTTGTATACTGCATACATTCTATGCAATGAGCAATGTTGCATTAAATTTGTATTGCTTTTTGGCATGCAGAACAGCTTCCTATTTGATTTTCTCGGTAGGTTCCGAGGCACATGGAAGGATACTTTACGTAAAATCATGAAAGATATTAAATTATGTAAATCATGAAAGAATTTGAGTTATGTTAAAATAAACTTTAAAATGTTCCCCAAATTGTGGTTTACTTTTTATTAAACGTTCTTAATTATTTTACCAATATTGTAAATATATCATGCCAATATATCATTCTATATTTCACTACTTTGCCTACTAGACGAACTATTTTGCATCGGGGCTTGTACAACATTCCTTATTCATGAAGTGTTAAGTAAACATGCATATTATTTTCATAATTTATAATCAAAAGTATCAACTATATTTAAACAGCGTAGAGCTAGGGTGATCAGCTTCAGTTTTTTTTAATTCTGCCTCCTTTTTTTGTGCCATCTTTCGATGGCCTACCCACTCATATCAAGATCGGAAAGTCTACACTCGAAGTTGTGAACGATTGCGTCTACCTCGGACAGTTTAGTCGTACAGTCGGACCGTCTCGGACAGTCGGAAATTCCGGTCGGGTAGATCTAATTTCGAGAAAAAGATCAATCGTCGAATCCAACTCGGCTGGGCAGCGTTCGGGAATACGCGGTATTTTCATACCGCAGTGTCTCAAGACAAAAGTATATGACCAGTGCGTGTTGCCAGTGATGACATACAGCTCCAAAACGTGGTCGCTCACAATGGGCCGAATGGAATACGCAGCGTTGGAAGGCCTCCAACAAGGTGGACTGATGACCTAGTCAAGGTTGCAGGAAACCGATGGATACGAGACGCACAGGATCGTTCATTGTGACGACACTTGGGGGAGGCCTATGGATAAAGTATCTTTAATCTATCGTATTTTGGTATTCTTTCCTCATGTTTACAACGAAAATGATTTTTTGTTTTGCAGAAGAAAAGAATATTTATAAAAGAAAAACTATGCTTACATATCTAAATATGAAAATTGAAAGCTTGTAAAAATAATGAATTTTCTATACAATTATATTCATGTAGTGTGGCAGAATGTAGATAACAGCATTTATGGTGAATTTAGTGTTATTGTTATGAGCGCCCTCTCTTAGGTGGTTGCTGAACTACTACGTGACCTAGTCATCCATAAGCTACAAAAGTTTGATATAAAAACTGTAGGAGGCTGGCGGGTTTCGGACTGGGCACGTCATAAACATGGCGGTAATGTATTGATCACACGTACCGAGTAAAAGAGCGAGACAGTGAACTGAGACAGTGATGTAAGCGAGTTGTAGAGATTAATGGTAGGCCGAGCACTCGGCGCTCGTACATACATCCTACGAATAAACTAGATTGACTACGAAGCAATCACACTCTAAAGTGTTCTTTATGATCATTGGCATTTAGTTCATATTGAGAAGCACACTGGGAAAAATGTACTGAGCAAGACAACGACAAACGGTCTGTGTGTCTCTTTTTTACCTCTATTTTGACTAGGGTAACCATAATTTTACTAAATTAATTGTTATTATTTTGTCACTGCAGCATGTGATATTAATTGGTGTTAATTTTTATATCGACAGCAAAGTACCAATAACTCCAAACTGTCTGAGATTTTACTAAGGCGATTATCACATTGCCACGCACCACGCAGCGAAGCGCAGTGCGTTTCACATAAGATGTTCCTACGCCGTAATGTTGGCAATACGGAAACAGTGTTGCTATATTTTTAGCAATGAAATTACTTAATATTCCGTTACTTTTAACAATTGCCTTATAATTTTCTTTTTTTTTTTAAGCTATTGCATAGCTTCTATCGCGGGCCTTGAGCGTGGAGATCGAATCCAGAAATTCCGTAACGAAAATAACCTAACACCCCCCACTCATTTGTTTTTTGAGCGTGGTGACCGATAAGAAAACAAATAAGTGAACAATCAATCAAAATTTAATTCAATGTGTGAAAGTGTAACTTCAATTAATATCAAAGAAAAAAAAAACAAAGGAAAAATATACTGCAAAAATAAAATAAATAAATAATTATAATTGCATAAGTTGATAAAAATGCTATGCAATAGCTTTACCGCGGCAGTCCCCGAGTGCCACACGTGTTTTTTCTTTTGGAAATTATAAAAACTATTTTTGAATAAAGTATAGGACGCTGGGCTCCATTTCGATTGTCCTGCAATTCTTTCAAATGCCGAAAACGCCACGCCACAATGTCGTACCTCTTCGTTGACAATTTCCTTATAGATCTGCTATTTTTTTAATAAAATCCCATTCCCTTCTTAAATCTCCAAAAAGTTTTGCAACTACCGTTAATCCGTTCGGTCGTTTTAGTTTTCCGTTTTTCAACTCTTTTCTTTTTTATTTCTTTTTTCTGTAGACAGTCAGGGTAGCCAACATTATGGCGAAGGAACTTCTTATGTGAAATGCACTACGAGTATATCTAGTAGGTTAATTAAATTATCATCATCATTTCAGCTGAAAGACTTGCACTATTGGATGAAGGCATCTTCCAAGTGTCGCCATAACGACCAGCCCTGTGCGTCACATCCACCGAATTCCCCTGACTCCCACTAGATCAACGGTCCACCTTATAGGAGGCCTTCCAACTCTGTCTTTCGATATGTGGTCTCCTCTTTAGCACCTACCGTTCACTGCAATTAAGTTGCGCAATTTTTTAGGCTTTGTTGGTAATCTTGGTTTTCCTGCAGATATCTTCATTTTTGATGCAATAACGTAAGGAAATTTCGAGAATCTATCAGCTACTTATTTAATCTAAGTTTAGGACAAGACACTTTTCTTCGCTATTAATATTCTATTTATTATTTCTTTAGTTAGTAAAACAAAAATTAAGTGTACGAGTAGTTATTTAGCAAAACAACATTTATTTATATTCTTAATCGGTTTTTCATCTATTGTAAATGACAGTTTATCATTAAAATTACTTTCTTAACCTACTAATTATATACCTCTAATAAGAGTACCTACCACTTAGAAGATGAATAAGTTGATAACTGTGGTGAATAAATTGTCAACTCTGTGAATAAGTTGATAACTCGTTGGTGAACGATTTGATGTCTATTATTGGCTAAACTATAAGCGATTTCGTTTATTTACTATCATTATTCGAAAGATGGCTTAAAATAACAACCCCTCTATAAACATAAAACACTCACGTTAAAGTAATTCCTCGATTTAATAGATGAAGTCAATACACTAAAACGGCCGTCTTGACAAATTGCTGTTTTAGACATGTCAAAATATTCACGCCAGCCACGGATATAACACTAGTTTCTATCAGAGGCTTCGCTCGCATGAAAGTAGAAAATAAGCTCAAAGGAACGTACTCCCGAGATAAAATCTTAATCTTAATAAAAATGTGGTAAACCACAGGTGGTCAAGCCAAGTGTCAATTTTCATAGAAGTCCGTTCAGCCTTTTGAACCTGAAAGAGTAAGAAACACATAGAGACTTTTGCCTTCGTGATATTAAAGTAAATGCGATTAACCAGGACGTGGAGTAGGACCGCGAAAAGACCATGTGTACCTGCAACTGCATCACCTCCCCCCAGAAGTATTGAAGAACAAATTGCCCGGGATCTCGGAGTCTGCTTTCACATTCACTGGCGCAGATGTGTACACCCAGCCTGTACCAGTCCTACCCACCGTCCACTATACCATGGGCGGAATGCCCATTAATTATAAGGGACAGGTAAAGATTTTTTTGTACTCTTATAACTAGTATAAGGCAAAGAGCACAGCAAGGCCAGAAGAAGTTTCCGTTGCGACTCTCATCTAGAGGCTAACGTACAAATATCTACCTACTCCTACTGGGCCTGCATGGTGGATTACATTACAGCTCATTGACTCTTTTGTATTGTATTGTTTTTATATTG
Source organism: Mythimna albipuncta (assembly GCA_929112965.1). Taxonomy (NCBI): domain Eukaryota; kingdom Metazoa; phylum Arthropoda; class Insecta; order Lepidoptera; family Noctuidae; genus Mythimna; species Mythimna albipuncta. The sequence continues at coordinate 34,568,984 of OV815958.1, forward strand.
TAAGATTATATTATTCTAAATATTCGTTTTGCTGGCAAAAACTAACTGTAGTAGGGCCAGATGGGGATTTTGCATGTTACCTGAGCGGGTCAGAAAAATATATGGGGAGAAACCTTGGACCCTGTAATGTACCCCTACCACATGTGAACCCTTAATATAGTAGGGTGCGTTAAGGGCAGTCCGTCAAGTTATTAAAAAAAAATATCAATATTAATTCAAGATTAATCAAGATTAATTTTAGGGGGCCTAGACAACTCTAGACCCCCTAATCTTCATATTGCAACAGTTTTCATGGCGATTTAGTAACTGCAAATGTAACATTCGGGTTCTCCTTACTACTCAATTCAAATGTCGAAGTTAAGTTTTTTAAAAAATAAATCCCGATTTTGAAATCTATTACAAAAAGGTGGTTACAATACAAACTGTTTACTGCAGCTGTCATATATCAAAATCGATTGCACAAACAGGAAAAGCTTTCATTAAATATCTTATCTTATTTCTAATTGAGTACATCCTCCTCCATGCGTCGCATTCCTCAATGCTGAGGGTCGTGACCTCCCTATTTCATCACTCACTCTTGTGTTTATTCTGGACAGTGCTTGATATATGAGAATGGCAAGGATCAGGTAGTGCCTGGTCTATACGCGGCGGGTGAGGTGGTCAGTAATGCCCATGGAGCGAACAGGCTTGGAGCCAACTCCATATTAGACGTCGTGGTTTTCGGAAGATCAATTTCAAGAACTATTGCCGAAAAGCATAAGCCTGGTGAAAAACAAAAGGCTTTAAAAGACGTAAGTATTTATTGTGTATTCGTATTTAACAGACATTGGCCTATTGTTGTCACTCCGGCTCAGCCATGGCTCTTGACCAATTAAATCATAATAAAATAGAAAGCTATTTTCACAATTATCAGTTGAAACCTTTCTGACATACGGACTCAGTTGTATACATATACGTAAAATAGGCACGCCATAACAAGTGCGGTAAGTTCGCTCTTTGAGGAGTGGCTACAAAGGCAACATGGCGTCTTCACAATCTGCATTACGCAGGGCTTTATCTGACATGGTAAGTTCGGGAGGTTCCTGCACCTGATTCATGCAAAAAAAAACGCCCATTGTGTGGACCGCCTGGTGGACCGGTGGCGCATAGGGAGAGGTGTGCCCCGCTTAGAGCGGAGCACCGCCGTATTTTCGTGCGGGCGACCGCAACAACGCTTTTTCCCTGAACTAGGGCCAGGCCTTGCTTCAGGCCACGGTTCACGGTTCGCAATGGCAGGTGGTCGCATCTTTCGTAGCATTAATGCTAACGAAAAAGTCTGCCCCGCATACGTGAGGGGACGGACTTACACCCCAGCCATCGGGATTCCGACCCCAATTTCCTCCCACCGTAGGCGTGGGGTTGCAGACAACGAGCAATGGATAGCTCCGGACTGACCCCGAGTCGCTACTGAGGACGAGTTTGCTTTCTAAAGGGAAAACCGGGATCCGGAAACTCAAGGCAAAGAAGGATCATAAGTGTGTTTTTAGTTAGTATAAGTTAGACACGCTCTCCTGCTCTAAGAATGGGAGAAATTTTTGGATTAATTCTCTCCTAAAAACGTATGATCTAAGATCCGATAGAAGAAATCTCTTCCCTCATCTGTTTTTTGATTATGATAAATGTTACATGCTAGATAATGCGTTCATTGAGACATTGCGAATAGGTTGCGTAACTAAATCTAGTGCCAATGATGTTTTTATGTTGTCATTTTTCATTTAGTGGGACTTATAGAATAGTTGCAATCTTATCACCATTAGAAAGAGATACGCTCATAGAATTACATAAAATCACTTTAAAATCGAACAGGACGATAGTATCGCTGCGAGATGTAGGTGGCGCCTAAAGGGGAATGCTCCTGCGAAATTCAAATTTTCTTACCTTTTTATTGCATTTTGCATGTAAGTGTCATCAACATTATAATTATCTTGTTGATGGCAATAACATTATTTTACAGGGTAAATAAAACTGAAAAGGTTTTAACAAAATTTAACTTGACACCAACCTAAAAACTTAAGAAAACAATTTCACAGACTATCTAGAGTCTGTGCGGAAAGTAAACCATCGTGGGATTTGAGGGCGCTGCTGTAGATAAATATCGTTTTCGTTATGTAAGCAACATTGTGACGTCATTATAGAGCGACTGTTAAATCTTAATATTTTTAAACTATGTTAGACTAGCTTCTTCAAGCGGCTTCACTCTATAATAAAAATTATCCTATTCTGAATTTGCTCACCTAATGAAACTGCAAAGTTATAGCTTATGTGCTATATTATTGAAATGTTTATAATTAAGTTCATTTGTCTAGTAGTTTTTGCGCGACACATCCATACATACGAGTACCTAGATCTACCTTCACAAACTTTCGCATTTATAATATTAGTAGCCCATTTATTGAACTTGCTCACGTGATGAAACTTAGCAAAAATATAGGTTATAAGCTACATTATAGCAACGTTTATCATTAAATTCATCCGTTTATAAATTTTTGCGTAACGCCGTTGTGGCGACACTTGGGGGAAGCCTATGTCGAACAGTGGACATCTTTCGATTGCAACTATGATGAACATTTAAATGCAAACACGAACCGGTAAAGGAAAATATCGTGAAGGAAATGCTGTACTGCCTATCGAGGTAGGTTCCACCAACGACCACTTACCAAGTTCCAACGAAAATGGTTCCATCACTTTGACTGGGATTGGTCTATTATCACTGACTGGAATATTGTAGCTAGCAGCAAGTTTATGTTTGTTAAATATAAAGATAAAAATGGGACACACTACCACTTACTCGTTATCTTTCTTAGTACATTTTTCCCTTTAGCTAATCAATGAAAAATATGAACTTAATGACTATGAAAATAAAGTACACTTCAGAATTTGTAATGTTGCTTCGTAAAAAATCTGTTTGGCCTGTAAGGGACCATCTCGCATATAAGAACCTTGGGATCACTTGGTTGTCCGTCTGTTTATCTGTTAAGACCCTTTAACTCGAGAACGCTTGGAGGTATCGAGTTAAAATTAAAACCATACACACAAGTCTGCGGTCTTTTGAAGTTGTGAAAAAATCAAACTTCTGAGTTAACGAAAAAAAAAGATACGGCCGTTTATGTCGCAAAAAACATATATTTCGATACTCAAGGGAATCAAAGTTCATAGGGTGAATCTCGTTGACCTTGAAACCTGAAATTTGGCATGAAACAAGGTCTCATAGAACAAGTACAGGGTAAAATCAGAAAACTGTAAATTTGTAGATCAGATCACTACAAAAAAAAAATTGTTTGCAGTTCGGAAAAAAAATTGTAATTTTTGAATTGATTTCGGTAAATTTGTACAGACTCTTCAGTGCGCGAGTCCGACTCGCACTTGCCCTTTTTATTTTAGTTACTGTATCCTCACTCAAGCCTGAAAAGAAATATTTTAAGTTAGTCGAAATGCATTATAAATTTAAAGTATCAATACTCTTTATACTAGCCATCGAAAATATTGACAAAAATAAAATAAACAAATATCGTCATGTTTTAATGAATTTCCGTTTAATTTATATATATTTGGAGATAACAGGGACAGGAGTTCACCTAGGAAGTCTAAAAACATTAAAATAAAAGTGTTACGTACCAAAAACACAGCAAACCAATGTTTCCCAAGTTCGTGACTTTGTTTTGATCAATAATGGTGTCATTTGCCATTTGTTATCTTTGGCAAAACTGTAATATATTAAATATTATTTCCCTTACAGCTCAGTGAAATTTTTTATCACATTTCTGAAGATTTCAATTAAAAATCACAATAAAATAACACAATAAACAAACCTGATATGACGTTTGCCATTTGACGGATGGCTGGGTTGTGTTGCTACTTAAAATCTTTAATGTTGTTTTCACTTTACGCCACGACGGTTCTTTTATCGCACAGACTATAAGAACCCTTTAGGTTTTCTAGTTGTGCATTCAACTTTAGTCGTATTACGTCAGTAATTTTCCATTCTGAGCCGAAACAATCTGAATTCATATTTTCACTTTCAGAATATATGTGATGCATCCTTGGACAATTACCACAAGGTCAAGAATGCTTCCGGTTGTGCTGCACCACATGAGCTAAGGGAGTCCATGAGGCACACGATGCAGAATAAATGTGGAGTCTTCAGAGACTCTAAACTATTAGATCAAGGTAGGCGCCAGTCGTATTGACCATGTGCTGCTCACAGCAAGGCTCATAGGAACACCTTTATAGCCTCCTCAGGGATATGCTCTAACAAGCGTTGTACAGAGGGGCTTGTATTGTAGTCTTCCAAGATGTCGTGGCCTTCTTCCATGTACTGAGTGATCACCAAGGTGGTATTCGTGTGGTAAAATCCCACATAATCATTCAGTCAGTCTTTTCTCCAAAATTGCTGGCACTTTTTGAAGGTTTCTCTCCAATAACAAAATAAAAGTTAAGGTAGTAACTTCTCGCGTACGGCCCGAGTGTGGGCCATGGTCCGGAGCGAGAAAGAATGGGAAGCGGTTGCATCCTTCAGCGAGGCCATCATGCTAGCGAAAGAAAGGGCTGTAACCATGAGGGTACAGACATCATCACACCCTGGCCACCGCTAGAGAAATATTATTTTTTTCAGCCCACGAGGAAATTCAAAAATGGTTTAAAGCCTTCGAACAAATCCGTGTGGTGGACAAGCGTATGAACTGGAATACTGACCTGATTGAGGCTCTGGAGCTGCAGAATATGCTACAATCTGCTGTCCAAGTCGTTGCTTGTGCTAGAAACAGGACGGAAAGCAGAGGAGCACACTTCAGGGATGATTTTCCTAAAAGAATTGACGAGTTTGACTACAGCAAGTCTACTGAAGGACAGGTTATCAAACTTTATTTTTTTATTGGTAGATTCCAGGGTTAACCATGAAATACTTATTATTTTTTATTTATTATTCATAGAACTAAGGTACAATAGCTGTAAATTACGAGATAAATAATATTTAGTCTAGTGACTGGTACGTTAAAATCATCAAAACCTTGCTATTATTTACTGTGGATGAAATAAAAAAGAACAAGTATATGTCAATTTAACGAACATGGTGAAACCATCGATATATATGTACTACGCACTAGATAAGGCGTGCTGTACACTCACTTCAAACGAATCCGTTGCACTGAATTCTAGGCAAATCGACATTGATGACTTAAGTGCAATTTTGACGTTCATACAGTGTGAGAGCGGCGCTTATGAATTCAAAAGAAAGTGAATTTGGGACGTGAATAGTCAGTAGTCATGAAAATAAAATAATTGATTATTCAAGCAATTTAATAGCTTCAAATTTCATAATAGTATGTTAGAAATTATATTATTTTATTTAAAAGCTTTTCCATTTTACAATCATAGACTAAAACATGCAGATGTTTTCTCCCACAAAAACCGGGTTTTTACCTGCTTTAGTGAACACGAACTTTGCATGGTGTTTTATTCCGTTTGTTTTTTTTTTTAATATTTGATTTACATAATATTTTTTATTTTTTTGTGTAAATAATAGGTACCAATGAATTCCTTCAAATTCAAGAATTATGAATAGGGATACGTCTGTTTTGTTTTCGATACAGTAAAAACTCAGCAAGAAAAGCCAGCAAATCATTGAGTATCAGTTTTCATCACTAAGTTTTGTGGTTAAGCATTCTGTCATTCGTAAGCACTGAGGTATTACGTACCTACCTAGATATATATAATACATTTCAATTGAAATTTTAATACGTTTCAGTTGAATTTGTAGTCATATGTGTAATATAAGTGATACATCACTAAGTGATCATTACTGTTATTGAGATTTAGTCTTTCAAATATAATTATATTTCAAGTTTGTTCACTCTAGTCAGCTGAAAAGAGAAAAATCGATAAAATATCTTCAAGAGGATAGACGTGAAAACATGTGGCTTCCTACAAAATATCTGTTTATCTGCTCTGCACACTTTCAAACTGATGATACTAAAGCTGGAAAACATTTTCTAATGAGTCGGCTATTCCTTGCAGTAATACTATTCCTTCAGAATGTACCTTCAAACATTTATAGCTTTTCCGGTACATCATTAAACCAAGTGCAAATTTCTGACTTCGAATCAATGATTGATTCGCCCCGAAAAATTAAGTTGAAAATAGATTTTAAAAAAGTTTTTGTTTTTTATGTAATTTATTTCATCCCCACTGCTCTCAAAACGGTGAAGGACCGTGAGGAAACTGGCACATTTCAAAGACATGCGACATTTTCAAACCTGCACTGGGCCAGCGTGGTGGTTTACGGCCCATTCCCTCTCCTAGAGAGAAGGCTTGAGTCCCAGCAGTGGGAAACATTAAAAAGCTGATTATGCTATAGTTATAGTTGTTGATTATTTTGTTACTAAATATTAGCAGCGCAGTCCTGACCATCATTCACTAAAGAAAGCTGTCCTTTAGAATGATGATTACAATAAATGGTTTCATTATTTTACACGATTTTGAATTCACTTATTTATTAAAGTAGTAGACGTAGTTTTCTGAATTTACACTAACGTGGACTATTGGTAAAATCTTAAAATAGAGTTTTATTGTAATGAAGTATTGTAGGCAAAAAACTGTGTCACTTGTGCTGTATAAAAATCTCTATGGATAACATGTCATTACACTATGTTGAACTAAACGCGTAAGTACTACGAAGTTCATGGCGCTTAAGACGTTTTGATCGCGAAAAAAGTATCCTCTAAAAGCTATCAGCGCTTTAAATTTTAATAGTTTTGTTAGACGACATAATGCTAATGTAGCGCTGCAGCAGATTTTCGTTATAACTTTTCAATATTTTGACAAATATTTTCCATGAAAGGGCCTGTCTATCACAAGAATATAAGTCAATGGGTGAAACGTTGTGACGTTGGAGACAAGTCACGTGAGAGTAATCGTTTGGAGGGGCGACGACAGCGCGGGCGATGCCGCGACGGTGCACTGAAGAGTGTAATAACCAAATTATAAAAGTGATTGTAAAGCGCATTGTTATTTTAATTCAACGTTATGAGCCTTCTACCAGACCTTACTAATGACGGCTGAACAATTTGTCGCTATCGCTTTTAAACGAAAAAAAATTGACCGGCCGGAGCGAGAGGAGTTGAGCAATAACCGAAGATACGGGTAAACAATCTATCCAACACTAAAATCTTCTCTCAATTCGAACTTGTAGTTCCTGAAATGCTAGTTAAAAATAGTAATAACGATGTTTTTGTTTTTCAATTTCTTATGCGTTATAATTAGCTGAACTTATTGTTTGCTTTTTAAATTTCATCCACAGTAACTCTATCTAATCCGAGGTAAGAAAACCACAGGTTTTCCACTAATTATGAAAACTAATCGAAGTGTTGATTATTTATTGACCATTTCAATATTAGACACACGACTGCTTTTCTATGTAGTAGTATGATTTTTTTCAGCCTACAGCTGTAACCGTGTTGTTCCTATTTTCCTTTCTAAATGCAGTTGGCTAGTTCCCGCCACACATCTGGAGAATCTCCAAGTAGGTAGGTATAGTCCTCCAGAAAAACATATTAGGGGTAAATTACTTTGTTAGAAGGCTTTGTATACTGATAATAGTATCTTGAGGAGGCTTGGGATTGACCTGCTCCAGTAGTTACTATAATTGTTGACCTTCTAAGGTTCCAATCTATAAATGCCCATGTTGTTCAGAGGTTTTGATGAACCACACAGAGTAATTGATTCAATTTTGAGAGCTTTATTCTGGAATCGCTGAACAATTTCCACATTTGAGTTCATTAAAATAACTATGGCGGAGCGACCTCGTTAGAAATCGATCCGCTGTTGTTTGCGCAAAGATTGAGCCAATGCTGTCCGCTACAACACCTAGTATTCCCACACACGGGCCACAAAAAAAAGCCGCTTCTAGCTTCTTTATGTGGCGCCTTTTTTTGTGGACCGTGTTGGCCAGAAAAAAAAAACACACACAGAAAAAAGCTAGAAGCCGCTACTAGCTTTTCCGGCTATTATTTTATCCGGATAAGCCGTCGCGTACTATAGCTTTTTTTGTGGCCGCTTATAGATTTTTTTTGTTGCGGCTTTTTTCTGTGGCCCGTGTGCGGGAACAACTAGCGATGCACTGTGACCTCTACATTCCGCTTGCACCCGCCCTTGTTAGCACGTTAACTCTGATCAAACCTTATGCCAATACGTCAGTTTTGTTTGTTTCAGACAAAGCTGCCATTTGAAAAACACTGGAGAAAACATTCCTTATCGACGGTAGATCTGTGCTCAGGCGCAGTTACTATCACCTTCCGACCTGTGATTGATAAGACCATGGACGACAAAGAAGTTAAATGGATCCCTCCTGTACCCAGAGTATATTAATTAATTACCGAGACTTTTTATAAAATATGTTTATGAAGTAAAAAATGTATATTTTATATTTATGCCTTTCTTTTTTTTATTATAGAGGTTGAGACTTACAGGTTTTAAGTAAGCAGGTACATAGTAGAATGTTCATGTAGCGTAAGGATTGAGATTCAACATCATGAATAGAAAAATAATGTCCGTTTGGATTAAGGACTGACCACTTCATGATTTTAAAAGGAAACTCACCCCTTATTTAGTAGGAAAGAAAATAATTTTGTAGGCCAAACCCCGAAATTTGTAGTAAAACATATGCAAAGTTATATCAATTTTAAAGTGGCTTATCAATCCAAACGTCTGAACTGAGGAGCCAGCTGGAACACCGAAAGTACTCAATGAATATTATTGAAAATTTTGTATCATTTAGTAGTAGTTGTGTATAGTACCTACTAAAAATTGAGTCTAATACTGTTGATATTCAAGAACATAAAATACTTTTAATGCGACTCCTCAATCTATACACATGACCCGTCATTTTTCAGAAAAGCATTACTTCAATCGATACGCAATTTCGTTATCATTTAGTAGTAAGTATATTAGATTTGTAGGACAAAAACCGGATATCAAACAAGAGTGGATCAGGAGATATAGCACATTTAATGTGGCTCCTCAATTCAGATGCTTCGATAAATAAATTGGCCTCTAATCTACTATACTTGTGATGAAATTTGGAACAAAAAACACCTATATTTAGTATAAAATTCTAGTAAATGTACGTATATAGATGTTTCTATCCAGCGGGGCCCCTCGAGCTAGACCGAAAAAACTGGTGGCATTGCTTTGTTTGTTCAATGTACCTCACGAATTTACTGACAAAATCAAAGTACCTACCTCAATCATGTTGACAGAAATTACAATTTATCGCCTTGTCTATCCAGCGGGGCCCTCGGTTATATTACGCTCGGAAAACATAAAAATAACACTGGTCGCAACTTGTACCAATTTACCTCTCGAATCATGTACTTATTAACACAAGGGAACCGTTAAGAACAGGAGATATTCTCAGCGTAAAACATTTTTCTATTCATCGGGGCCCTTTGTAATTTCATTTAATACGTGCAAAAAGAAAGGAAAACCATTGTTTTAACCATTGTTATGTATTACTAATGTACCTTTGATTTCTTAACTATTTACCAAAGCTTGCGCGAGTTTCCTACATTTTATTTTAAATAAAAACTAATCGTAATCGTAGGTAGTAGACACGGTACGGTCAACAAAACAAGTAGCTAGTTTTTCTAAAGACATATATACCTATTGCTGTTGCATAATTGTCAAAATTCAACAGTTCTCTCTATACCTACTCAATAACATGAAAAGCAGTTTCACAGTAACTACAACTACAAACACAAAAAAATCTAAAATTTGAATTTGGAACCATAAACAAATCATCCATTCCCGATACTTTTTTGACTGAATGTACATTGGATTTTGTCGGTAAATTCGTAAGGTACATTGAACAAACAAAGCAATGTCGGTCTAGCTCGAGGGGAGGGCCGCGCTGGATAGAAACACATGAAAAATCTCATCTAGCCAATCGGTCACATCGACCCAACTGACCTCTACTATTTACAAAGATTAAAGTATATCCTACAGTACTAGATTGACTACGACAACTTCAAAAGTGTCCCCGAAAAGGAAATTAACAAAGAGTCCTTTCATCTCTTTCTAGTAGTGTGTATAAACACTAGCACCATACCACGGCACAATTTTGCTCTAAAGTAGTGACAAGCAAGTTCAAAAACAATTAATTAATATATGTTAACTGTTCTACTAATATGCTTACCAAAAGGGAACTGTTTGCATCGTTTAATATAAAATGCTTGAATTACCACCTACTAATTGATGTTGTCGTGAAATTCAGCCATCCCAGACGGCTAATCAGAATAATATTTTTATTAACAATTCGAAGATATATATTTATATTTTTTTATTGATAGGCTTGCGTTTAACCACCATCCCACCTGATAGTAAGCGATGACGAGCACAAAACCGCACAATCGATGAGTAGTGGTTCCTCCTCCTTGCGTCGTATTCCTCAATGCTGAGGGTCGTGACCTCCCTGCTTCATCACTTTAACCTGTAAGATGTTCTTCCATCTGTTTCTATCTCTGGCGGTGTGAAGGGCATTGTACATCGTAGAGTCAAGAGCGGTGCGGATCTGGTCGGACCAACGTATTGGGCTTTTTTCCATCCACTTTACCGGTCACAATGAGCCTTTCGAGGTTGCCACCGTCCTTTCTTGCAATGTGACCGAAGTATTGCAGAACCTTGCGAAGACACTCGGACGATATAGGCTATCGTCCGAGTAGTGTTTAGCCCATTCTTTTTCCCAGAGAGGAGGTTTGAGTCCCAGCAGTGGGAACTATAATAGGCTAATTATGCTTTTTATGCTAGCCCGCCTTGTATTTTGCTACCAATAATACCGATATCCTCTTAGCGGCATGTGAATATGAAATACCTACACTGATAAAAAAAAAATGCCTAATGTGTGTGTACGTAAGATCACTTCTGAACGGCTGTAATAGTTAATTCTTTGTGTTCGTAATTATCAGAACAAGGTTTGTCTGAAAGAAAATACTAGTTTATAATGAAACTGATGTTATTCTTATATTTTTACTTTATTGAAAATAGACGGATACGTGACATCAAATGGCACATTTTGTGTTTCGTTAAATTGCAATTATTATTTATTATTATTATAATAAACAACAAACAAAACTGTTGCTTGAGTAATTATTTTTTAATGATGCAATTTCAAGCCACTATTGCCGAAGGTTCTCATATCTTGGACAACTATAAAAAAAAAAACATAAAAAGTAATTATACATTACTGCGTTTCACTTAAATAGCTAGATATTTTTATAAACAAATTTTGTAGATATTATCCGGTATTATCGAACGGAGCCATCTACCGGAATAAAACAGAACGCGTTGTGCGCACCCCAACTTGCAGTCTCTAGTATTCACCCTAGATCATGCCGCCACCCTCTGTTCGTAATAATTAATATCATATAATGTTGGTAGATGGAGCTTTTGTAGAATATGTGTTGATTCTGCAATCTACCTACTTTTTGCGTTTCATTAGGGTTTCGTAGTCAATTAGGAACCCTTATAGTTTCGCCATGTCTGTCTGTCTGTCCGTCCGTCTGTCCGTCCTCGCTTAATCTCTGTGACCGTTAGCACTAGAAAGCTGAAATTTGGTACCAATATGTATATCAATCACGCCGACAAAGTGGTAAAATAAAAATTAGAAAAAATGTTTTATTAGGGTAGCCCCCCTATATGTAAAGTGGGAGGTGATTTTTTTTTAATTTCAACCCTAACGTGTGATATATCGTTGGATAGGTATTTAAAAATGAATAGGGGTTACTAAAATCATTTTGATAATGTCAATAATTTCGGAAATAATCGCTCCAAAAGTAAAAAACAATGTGTTCCCCCCCCCCCCCCTCTAACTTTTGAACCATAAGTTTAGAAAATATGAAAAATTCTGAAAAGTAGAACTTTATAAGGACTTTCTAGGAAAATTATTTTGAACTTGATGGAAAGAACAGTTTTTGTACAAAAAAGACAAAAGGGTTCTACGAAATAATTTCTGGACTAAGTTTATATAAGTGTATATGCAAGCATTTGTTTAATCTCTTAAGTGGGTACACTTATTGTGATGGACGGGAAACTACGGAACCCTACACTGAGCGTGGCCCGACATGCTCATGGCCGGTTTTTTTTTAAGTGCAGTGTCTGGAGGTTTTTACTTCGGATTACAGTTATGGCCATATTTCATCGAATCGGAGCTTCTGGGAGAGATCGAAGCGTTTTTTTTTTTTCTTTATTGTTCTTTATATTTTCTTTCTTACATTTGTTAACACAAAAACACTTGTCTGAAACCTTTTAAAGGTTTATGTGACAAAGTGAAGGTAGCAAGCTCGCTCGCAGCATGTTACATTAAAATTTATATAATTTAATTTTTATGGACAGTTATACACGTCTATCACTAAACCCGCTGCAAATCTAGTAAATGATATAGTACTATAATTAAGAAATCCCGGACGTCAGCCTGTATGAGATTAAGATAGCTCTGAAGCAGCTGAAAAACAACAAGGCGTTTTTTTTTATGTTGGGAATAAATCACCCAATGACAATACTCGCTCTTGGGCGGAGCGGGAGATAGTGTCAGACCCTTACTGACTAAAAGACCCACCCCGTTCCTTCTAGCCTTTATCCCGGGGCTCGAGCGCCCTTTTGGATAACCCTGGCCCCAGTAGGCTTCGACCCGGCTGGGGGTCCCCGGTGTTGCAGAAAACTCCTTGAGGCGCGCGGGAACAGTGCGCGCCTCGACCCGGGCTTGATCCGGACAGTTACCGGAAGGCCGGACAGCGAGCTACCCATTGCTCACTGTCCGCAAGCCCGCGCCTACGGTGGCCGGAAATCGGGATCAGAATCCCGGCGGTGGCGGCGGCGGCGAGAACGCCGTTGCCTGATGCGTTCGGCCTCCTTCTTTGCGAGCATTACTGCTTCGCAGAAGTCGGCGACCGCCTGTCACTCCTCCTCGCTCCAGATCATGACCTCGACCAAGGACCGGAGCGAGAGGTCTCCGCCGCCGAATGCCCCCACGAGGGCAAGGCGATGCTCTGCCCAAGCGGGGCATGCCTCGACTGTGTGATCCACCAGCTGAGAACGGAATTACAACCAAGCTTCTGAAGGCGGGTGGAAAACCGGCCCTTAAGGCCCTTCAGAAGCTATTTAATTCAGTCATACTCGAGGGAAAAACGCCAGAGACAGGCGTGGTGGTACTCTTCTTTAAGAATGGCGATAATGCCCTGCTTAAGAATTATAGGCCCAACTCGCTTCTGAGCCATGTCTACAAGCTGTTTTCCAGAGTCATCACAAACCATCTCGCGCGCAGTTTCGACGACTTCCAGCCTCCCGAACAAGCCGGATTCCGAAAAGGCTTCAACATCCCTTCGGTTTTGTGTTGAAATTGTAAAATAAAAAGGACTTGACACGATGATATACCAAGTAAAATTTTTCAAAATTATTTGGAAATCAAAATAATAGTTCAGTAGTAAAAGTGTTAATTAATTATTAATTAACATTATTTACCATTTATGCTAGAAAAATAACACTACTTTACAAGGTTTTTTAGAATAATTTGACCACAAACATAGCAAAAGTTATTTGGATCTAATTTACACTGTCTTGAGGCCATTTTAAAACTGTTTCATTCAAATCAAAATGTTTAATTATGAGATTAATACAACAAAAGCGAATATTATCTCAGCCCCAGTAACAAGTTAGCGAAATAACTTAATGAGGGTGTCTTAAAAAAACTTGACGTGATAAAAATATAAGACATATATTTTTGTAATAAACGGGTAGGTAAAAACCACATTCAGTATTAATTATCTTTGGGTAAAAGAAAATTTTTTTTTTTTGTAAAGTAGTGTAATCAAAAATTATCATTATATCGGACTTAGGATTGACTTAGGATGACTCGGATTAGTTTGTGAAAAAATGCGTTTTGCTATCGTATTTCGGCAGTGCAATTTTCGCGTTTATCTGGGCTTTGATGAATCTTTCTCTTATTGTTTTGTAGTTTAGATTAGCTATAATTTTAGTCATAGCTTTGACTGTTCTTTCTTTTGTGTGTAGCAAGGAAAACGTAATCATTGGACTAGTTTTTGTTCAACATAAAATCGGGAACTTTGTTCAGTTACAGATTTTAATATCAAGGACTCAGTAACATTTTCAGTAATCTAAAGATATTGAAATAGAGTTTTTACTATATCAAACAACAAGTTTTCTGGTGAAATAGCAGTTTATCTTAATAACTGGGTCGACAGGTTTCAAATTTTTGTTAAATATCTGGCTAACTTGATGAGCATAATTAAGTGTCCTGATTCATCTTTGTAATTGCACTGAGGTATTATAGAACTAAATATCCTGAATTCATACCGTACCATAAACCTCGACAATTTACGCTACAAGAATGAGTCGATTTCTAAAGGTATTCTTTACTGAAACATACAGACGGAGAATCCTGTTAGTACGAGTTAGCCATCAAGCGTGGGGCACTTTATTAGGTGACACTAAATGATTACTAAATCATTAAGAAATATGCTTGTTGAAACTGTTTCAACTATGTTTTACAAGTTGTACTGTTTACTAGACTGTACTAATTCTTTTTGTAGATAGGTCCGATAAGTTCGTCGGAATAGGTAAAAAGTGACGTTTTTATAGTTTTCAAGTTCTTTGCACGTTCGTACCACCATCAATGAGTGGAAACAGATGTATAACTGGCAGTTCAATTATGTGTAATATACCAAATGTATACAGCAAAAATATTTTGGTTACTAAAAATAATGTTTCACCAATGAATTACGCGTTACTTGTTTCGCCAAAAACCTCTCCCCTCACCCCCTCTCGACTTTTGCCCATGAATTGACCACATAACTATCTTATTTATCGTTTTTAAAAACTATTACAAATGAAAACTTTAAAAATTAAGATCAAAACTAGTAGCAACGTGATATCAAAAATTTACTTTCTTTTCAAAACTTCTTTCACAATCTGGAGGCAATAAAACTTAAAATAATTTGATAAAACTTTACGTATGAATTAACTACACCATTTGGCACCTTTCTATCGCTGAGCTCATTATGAAAACGAAAAATAAAAAATTTGACTCACGCTACTGAGGAATACAATCAGTGCAGTCTCTCCAACGGTGCCAGATTGACTATTGGTACATCGCGGTGCTGAAGTAGGTATTTGTACAAAAACGCCACCATGTTAGTCCGACTACAAGACCAGACCTCGAAATGTATCCTCTTGCAGCGGGGTGTGAGTCACGGAGACGTTATTTCTCCGAAACTGTTCACGGCAGCAATGGAGGATGTCTTCAAGGTTTTGGAATGGAAAGGGCAAGGTATTAATATCAATGGCGAGTACATCACTCACCTTCGGTTTGCTGACGACATAGTAGTCATGGCTGAGACTACGGAGGATCTCAGTACAATGCTTGATGACCTCAGTAGAGCTTCCGAAAGAGTGGGACTTAAAATGAACATGGACGAAACCAAAGTCGTGGTAAATCGCTATGTAGCACATACTCTTATTAAGATCGCAGTGTCTACACTCGAAGTTGTGGACGACTACGTTTACCTGGGATAAATGGTCCAGTTGAGTAAGTCTAACTTCGAGAAAGAGATCAATCGACGAATCCGACTCGGCTGGGCAGCGTTCGGGAAGCAGCGCAGTACCTTCTCGTCCAACATACCACAGTGTCTCAAGACGTAAGTGCGTATTGCCAGTGATGGCATGGCTCCAAAACGCGGTCGCTTACAATGGGCCTCATCAGAAGACTTAAAGTCACCCAAAGGGTAATGGAAAGGGCTATGCTCGAGGTTTTCTTGCGTAATCGAATCAAGAATGAGGATATAAGGATAATATAAGGTTACCGACATAGCACGAAGAATCACTTCAATTAACTATCAATTAAGTGGCAATGGGCAGGGCCCATTGCTCGCAGAATATATGGCCGTTGGGGCTGAAAGGTTCTGGAATGGTGACCACGTATCGGAAGACGTAGCGTTAGAAGTCCTCTTACAAGGTGGACCGATGACCTGGTAAGGGTTGCAGGAATCCGATAGATGCGACACGCACAGGACCACTCATTGTGGCGACACTTGGGGTAGGCATATGTCCAACAGTGGAAGTCTTTTGGCTGAAATAATAAATGATGATGCCCAAAGCAAGCCGGGCGTGATGATCGCTTTCCTATAACACGTACTTTGAGAAATCGGCTACTGAACGCAATTGAACTGACACAAAAGCTTCAAGAAGTTTTGCAATGTCAGTATAAATCAGTAGACCATTAGGAAAAGACTGGGAGAAGCAGGCCTGACTGCATATTACTCAGCAAATGGTACCAAATTGACCACAACTCACCGACAAGTCCGGCTATAATTTGCTATGTAACACTAAGATTGAATTTATACCTAATGGCAGGCTGTTGTGTTTTCTTATAAATGCAAAATGACTTATGTGACCATAATAGACGCTTTGGGTCTACCGAAGGTCATCAGGAAAATTTTAACAATGCTGTGTATGCAAACTGGTGACTTTAGGAGGCGTTTTAGGGTGGCATAATATTGGACACTAAAACTGACATTCTATTTAATTTATCACTCGGCCAGTACTAGCCTGATATCGAGAGGCTTTATAATACATCAAAAAAGTGCTCAAACAATATATGAAGCCGCTTGTGTGGCTCATGGTAGATGTTTTTTCCTTGACTACATGTAAGATATTGGGATTGGAATCATTGCAGTAGAGAGGTCAGCTCGTACTTCTGATCTTAACTTAATCCGATTGAGCATAATTATATGGAATGATTTTGAAAGAAAACTTAGAGCAAAAAGCCTGGCTCTTTACGCCACCAAGAGCTTCAATTTGTCATTGGGGAGGAGTGGGACATTACAACAAAAGATTTCATGGTAAAATTAGTACGAGAGAGAATACAATTTATTAACAATTTTAAGTTTGATTCTCATTCTTTTTAAGTGGCTAATTTTATCAATTTTTGGACTTCGTACTCCAAAACCTGTCAAGGATATTTTTTAAACTGTATTTTATATAATTAGAAAGCTAATTAAATAGGCTTTCAATTAGTGTATGAAATGTATTCAGTATCTATTTACATTCATGACAAAAACTGCCTTAACATAAAGAGTTATGATGTGCGATTTTTTTGCTCTTGAGTGTATTACTATTTAACTGGGGCAGAAATATACATGAAACAATTATATTAAACGAATACAACAAATAAAAAAAAAAACAATAATGATGACTAAAATATAGATGACATTAATAAAATAACAATTTGTATTGAAGTGAGACAGGCAAAATAAAAGAGAACTGTTTAATACGACGATTCGTGTAATAATGTCACAATTTAGTGTGTGCAGTTACAAATACATTTTAAGTTAGGTGAGCTGGAAACTAATACGAGTCAAAGAGATTTAAAGAGATACAATAGAGCGGCTATCAGGAGAAATGTCTTTACGAGTATCGGTTTGGACTTTTGTTCGCTATGTCCTGTCTATTGGTAGTATATATTTAATGTCTTTGCTACGCTACGAGTATACGCCGTAAACTACTACTACAGTCGTAAACTGCTACGTATATTTTAATATAACGTTTTTTTTTATTTATTTATGCTAAATGCACAAAAATATTAATAAACTTTATATGTGTATTCATAAAAAAAACCGGCCAAGAGCATGTCGGGCCACGCTCAGGTCGCCCTGTCTAAAGAATGTCTCAGAGGCTCCATCTACCAACATTATTTGATATTACTTATTACGACGAGAGGGTTGAGGTATAATCTAGGGGTGAATATGGAGTTTGGTAGTTGGGGTGCCCACAACGCCTTCTGTTTCAATCCGGTAGATGGCTCCGTTCGGAGAATACAAGATTACTGTGTTTCTAAAATATGTAGAAAAAGGTGTTTATGTAATAATTTCAAGCCTTTTTCTATGAATGGCCTATCCCTTATTGAAAAAGGACTTCCTTTGTAGGATATAGGCCTCCCCCAAGCGTCGCCACAACGACCGCTCCTGTGCGTCACTTATCCATTGGATTCCCGCGACTCTGACCAGGACATCGGTCCACCTTTTTGGAGGCCTCCAACGCTACGTCTTCCGTTACGTGGTTGACTTGAAATATTAGATATTATTATCATCCTCATTTTTATCCTAACTTTATAAGGACTTTCTAGAAAAAATATTTTGAACTTGATGGAAAGAACAGTTTTTGTACAAAAAAGACAAAAGGGTTCTACAAAATAATTTCTGGACTAAGTTTGTAGTATAATCGTATATGCAAGCATTTTTTTAAACTCATAAGTGGGTACACTTATTGTGACGGACAAGAAACTACGGAACCCTACACTGAGCGTGGCCCGACACGCTCTTGGCCGGTTTTTTTTTTTCAAAATCAAGATCACAATTTTAACAGGTAATTTTTCTACTCAATAGCCAGGATGTTAGGTGACCTGATTATCCAACTTACACTTCAGATCGTATGATGGCGTTGTGCCGTAATAAGTATGAACCCACTATGCGTAATACAGACGAGGTTAAAGACAAATTTTATGAACAATTGGCTCAAGTTCTAGCAAAAATCACGCCTAAGGTTCAAATACTAATACTGGGTGATTGTAATGTAAGATTTGAGCACCATAATTTACTAAAGCAGCAAGAGCGTATTATCCTATTCACTCTAGCTTTGAAGAAACCTAAATTATAATCGGACGGGAAGACCCCAGCAGGCAAATTATTTCAGTCCTTCGATATACGCGGTATAAACGACAAGTCGAAACGTTTAGTTTGGACCGTAAAGGTTTAAACAACGTAAGGGTAGATACTCGCCGTACGTCCTGGGCCTCAAGTCTGCTATTACAATAGTGTCAGAATGGTCTATCATTGATGTCTTAATTGTCGATTTTGACAAGTTTGGTAATCTACTAATATAATGGCGTCATTATGACTTTCCAATGGTCAACCACTGACACTCCATTGAAAGAAGTGACATAGAATGGTAATCTCGTACATATTAACAAATGAGAATATTTGACGTTTGCGGTAATCTGCTAAAACTTTGACAGTTTATTTGATCAGTGTTTTACCATTAGAACGTTATTGTGCAGTTATTGGTTTTAATATGCTCAAAATTATCATTCTACCATAATTCTATTACAAGACCAGTGACCGATCAATGATCGATCATTATGAATTAGCAGATTACAAACTTTTTGTAAAATGACAATGGGATCGTGATGGAATGACGAATTTATAAAAATAGCAGACTTGGGGCCCAGTTGTCCGATGATAGAAAGAAGACGGCACACTCTAGAATATACATCCTGTAAAAAACCGAAAGGCTGGTTTCCCTACGCCTGAGGGGGCTTTGTAGGTAAGACTTAATTCATTCAACCTCTTTCATTGTCTTTCTATTGTGTCTCTAGTAGCGGTTTCGAAAGGTTAACCAAATTTCAATCACCGATGAGCATCTTCGCACACCTTTGCATTGAGTCTAAAGTTGCCAGATGGCATTTTGCAATACCAGCCCATATGTGGCTACAGTACGTCCGAACGTGAGTAGGTACTTCACACACGTTTGGACCTGTGCAATACCGCAGCATTAACAGCCATCCCGGTGTGAAGCCAATTTTCCTAGCAGCTACTTTGGCTTTGGACTCAATGAATGGCCCAAAGTTAAGGTCTCCTAATCATCCAATGACAACCCCCGCTCTTGGGTAGAGCGGGAGATACTGTCAGACTCTTACTGACTAAACGACCCACCCTGTTCCTTCTAGCCTTCCAGGAATACTTTCTGAAAAGGAGAAGCAAAGGTGAACAGGCTCCCTTTGGCGCTGAACAGACACGTTTGTGTTTTGGTGGCGTTGAATCTCACTTGATTGGCTTCGACGCGCATGGAGACTGCCTGAAGTGAGACATTCGTACGCTATACATTAGCTCCTTACTAGCGCGAGCACTTGGCAGGTATGTCTCTACAACTGTGTTATCTTCTCTTACTTCTTTCTATCTTCTTTTACTTTTTCTCTTACATACTTTATCCATTGCTTCTCTTGTTAACAACAGTTACGATAAAAATGTGCTAATGATTTGTACACCTACATTTTTACTACATTTATTTATTTATTTATTTATTATTTATTTAACCAGAACGACAGAATGCCAATTACACTGATTACAAAAGTTACAAATTATGTAAAACCTAATTAAAGAAAATATAACAAATAATATAACTAAATCTCTTATTCAGTCTTCTCGCAAATCGCCAGACATTCGATCAATATCTCCTTCCATTCATCAGCGAATAGATCTAGTCTAGGACTGGATTCAATTTAAATGTAGGACTAAGATACCTGTACTAGTATACTATCTACATTGTAGATACTAGTATAAGTATTATTATTCTTTTATTACAAATTAGTGATATCCACTAACTACGATTTAGGCACAGCGCTTATGCGCTTAATAAGCTAAGTATCCCATTTATGAGAACGAGGTGGATAGAAATAAAAATATTTCTGAATGGCTCACATAACACCGGCCGTACTGTTCAATATTTATTATTTCGTAACTGATTTTCAAGTTGACTAAAGATAAACGTATTTTTTTAATGCTTGGTAATATCATCCAATGACAACCCCCGCTCTTGGGCGGAGCGGGAGATAGTGTCAGACTCTTACTGACTAAAAGCCCACCCCATTCCTTCTAGCCTTCATACCGGGGCTCGAATTCCCTTTCGGATAACCCTGGCCCCAGTAGGATTCGACCCGGCTGGGTCCCTGTTGTTGCTGACAACTCCTTGAGGCGCGCGGGAACAGTGCGCGCCGTCGACGTCTTGGGCTTGGTCCAGACAGTTACCAGACGGCCGGACAGCGAGCTACCCATTGCTCACTGTCCGCAAGCCCGCGCCTACTGTGGAAAGATGATCGTCTGAATTCTGTGATCTTTTGGATCTACGTAATAAAGGTAAATAAAATACCAAAACGACATTTCTTTTGTTTTATTCCTTTTCAAATACAATAACATCTATACAATGGTATTCTACGACTAAATGTTTTTCATTATTATTGACACATGCATTAAAAATAAAATATATTATATTGAAAAGAAAAACACTGAATACATTCCAAAATGTTAATAATTAGAATACATAATCTATTGACTGGAATCTCTTGGTAAATCACTATTCCTACCTGAGTAGATAGGAAAATCTTAGGATGACTAAAATAAACCTAAAAAATATTTTATGAAAAAAATATTACAACACTAATATTTAGATGACATATTTAATTCGAAGAATTATATGCAATACTTATTTATTTTCTCACTCAATAGGGCATCTCATGCTAGTAAGCACACTTTATTAAACTCGAAATGAGCTCAGTTTTGATAATGACCAGTCTTGGAAACGTGATTTATACAAATATCTTTTGAAAAGATTCCATAAGAAAACTTTTACAGTCAATTAATAAAACTTTAATACTGTTTAAAAACAACTAGCATGACGATACCCAATATCAAATCAGATCAAACCGCAAAAAGACCGGATCTAAATGTTTCAATCAAATTACTAACTATACAATTAAAAAATAAATAGTATAATACCTTTATGTAAACAATAAATTACACGAATAATTTAATTCTAAACTAGACCTATTACTATTACGATTGCACTTTTTAAAATAATCTAAGTAATATTATATACACATCTATTATAATTCACATTTGGAATTATTAGGTACTAAGGGGGTAACACTGGTAATAAATATAGATACGTCAAGATTATCCTGACGACTGTAATAAAAATATTATATTGATTAATACTGTTCCAGTATTTAAATAGGTCAAGAAACAGTTTGGTATGTGAACCTAAAAATTGAAGGAAAGTATTTTTATTATGAATGGTATAATTTTGTATTATAATCTGTTCCTTTGTGTGTGTAACGCCGAAGTGAAAAGTAAATATCAGAATCCAAAAAAATAAATATTATATTAGTAATAATAACTAGCAGAAGTTCAAATAAAACTGCCTTCTTTAATTACTTAGATGAATAAACTAGCATCAATATAAATACATAGATAGTATTTATTGCTTCTTTATAATACTGATGACAATAATATGTACAAAAAAGATTTGTAGGTATCTGTACTCACGTCAATTTGCCTAAAATCAAATGTACTCATATTATATTTTTAGAATGGCACAAAATTTTTGAGCTTACTTTTATTTTTCAAAACGAGCAGCTAATGTTGATAAAAATCATTTGGGATTCATTGAAATATCTTTGCTTATAAGTAAAATTTATTTTACATGTTTATTAATACTGAGTATAATATCACCAATCGTTAACTATACGTGGCGAATGTGCTTAATTTTTTTGAGTAGCGAATACTTTTCTAAGCTAATTTTGCAATAACTCCACAAAAACAAAAAAAAAAAATACTTTACCGAGAAGCGAGGTTGATTTTTGGAAAGTTCGGAATGATTTGAAATCATCAAAAAAGTATTTTATGTAAGATAGCAATTAAAAATAAAGAAATAATCAGACTAGCTGGCTTCGACACTTGATTTTTAACTCAATAGTTGAACGTTATTGCAAAACACTAATCAGTTACAAGCGATAAGTATTCGTTATTTTCATTATAATTTTCATACGACCAATAAAATTTTGTTATCCTAAATAAATAATTCTACTTAATCTTAATGAGTATCTATTATTTACATCATTCTTTGATAAAAGACTAGGGATGCGGTCCACCTGACTCGTGTCATGAAAAAAATATTACATTCATCTAACTGAGGTAAATGATAACAATAAAATATATTTCTACAACACTGTTCTTAAAGTAAATAATAGTAAAAAAAGAGATATTTAAAACAGTTACAATCGATGTATTAAAAAATAAATATTAAATCAAATTGTTAAAAACGTCAGAGTTGAAAAAAAAATCTATACTTCTATCCAGATCATTTGTAAACACGTATTAAAATATAAAGTTCGGAAACGATCGACCAATTAAAGGCAACAGTAAAATTAAATATCAAAATTAATCAATCATCGTATTAATGTATGGTGGTCATGCGTAGTGTGGGTAGGAGCCGAGGTGTGACGTCACATGGGGTGGGGCCATAGAGTGCGGCGAGTACAGATTGCTTCCGCCGCCGCCCCAATTACCCCACGATGCAGACGGGAATATCGACGCTGAAACAAAAGTTTTCTTACCTCAGTTATTAAGTGTTGGAGGTGACACACAAGGGCGTATCGGACTTTCAAGAAGCTTCACAAAGACTTTCAGAGAAGAAACGCTTCAAAATAAAGACGATTGCCTCAACAATTCAATTTACATGCGTAAAATTTATAAAGATATAAGGGTTCAGGTGTATTTTTATTGGTTTCGGATTCGTAAACGCTCTTGTGTGTAAAAGCAAATAATTAAATTATAACATTATTTTAGATTTAGCAGTTAGCTCATGATATTAACATTGTCATCACTATAATCTAAATAGTTAGGAGAAAGTAGTTCTGAGCACACACTGACTTTCCAACATTGTTTAAATGATCATCTAAATAAATGTTTTTCTGTAGTTTTCTTTGAGAAAATTATTGCCTTAAATGCCTAAAATGTTAATCTGTTTTGTACACTTAAACTCCAATTCTTCCTTCTTTTATAAATTCCAATACGGCACCTATACGGCCGAGTTTAAATAGTATGTTCCATTAAGTCAAGTGTGCTCAGTCCGTGCCAATGACAACCCCTTTCGAGCGGTGTGCAAATATTTGCGCACGCAAGTGTACCGAAGCATTAGCAGAGAAATGCAGATTACTAGCACAACCAGTGTACACCGTCGTGCACATGTTGGGGAGAGTATGATACTAAACATTTGTGAATTTGAGCCACACACATTTTATTTTAATTTCAATAATAACGTTAATAATGAATTGGGGTTGAAACCAGATGTTTAATCATTCATTGTTATGTATAATTAAAATTAATTAACAGGTTTTATTTCCTCTATAATTGTATTCAATTCAAGCTTGGTAGGCAGTGATGTAGGTTGCAGTAACATGATTATCTAGAAAGTGCAAATCATCGAACATAATATTTCATTGATATGAAAAGAAAAATGGTGGAATTAGTATCGCTGTTGAGGGAACCCAAGCTTCATTGAAAATAATTAGTTTGAGCTGAGCTGATAAAATAATTCACATTGTATGATAAATAAAAATCGCTAGTGCACATCGCTTCTAACTAAATATTACCTGTGGATGTTGGCATAGCCGCGTGTGGGGCCATGAAAGACGAGAGCTTAGCCGAATGGTGGTACGAGCTCATGAACAGATCGCTCTGGTACTTATACGCTGGATCGCTCGCCGCCGGCTGCGTGGCCGCAGCCAAGCCTTGGAAATCGAATTTGTAGGCGTACCTCTTGCCATGAACCTTTGTCATTATGTTTTTGTCGTAGTAATATCTGTGTAATCGAAAAACAGTTATCAAATAGGTGTTAAATGTAAAATCAACGAAAAATAAAAGACGGTCGCATCAGTCGTGACAAAAAATCGCCTGGCATTAAAAAATCGCATCGGAGAGAAAGGGTACCCTTGCAGTCGCTAGGCTCGCAGGGTGGTGTAGTGGTTACCTCAGGGCACGGCTGAGTTTGTCATAGTTCATGTTGGGCTTGGACTTGCGTTCACCCCATCGGCGCGCCACCTCATCGGGGTCGGTCAGCTTGAACTCCCCATTGGTACCCTCCCAGGTGATGCAGCCGGCGTTGCTGGAGTCGCTCAGCAGCTCCAGGAGAAACTGCCACAGTTGTATCTGCCCTGAACCTGAAGCGAACACATGATAGAAGTTCATCTATAAATCGGTACTTTTCAGACAAGTATTATTTTACGGAGCTCTAATGTATTTCCAATAAGCCATACTACCCCTACTACTGCCTACTGCCTTCTTTATAAAACTCACTAATCATAAGCTTAGCCTAAATAGAAAATTCGATATTCAAATTCTCAGCAGAAAAAAATGTTAAGCAGTATTTAAACTATGGGCTTAAAAATATAAGACAGGTTCTAAAACTGGTTTAATAAATTTCTCTTAATTTCTTCATTGGACTGAGGGACATATTTTAGTGATCCAACTTAGGTATATAACAGATCTAACTTTTATATCAATTTAGTTTCAACTAAAAATCCGAACATTTAATTTAAAAACATCACACGTTAGCTCATTGAAATAACGAAAAGATACAATAAATTCGGCGCGTTGCACACTAGCGGCTAGCAAGGGCTAATGGGCAGGGTCGGATCGACGTTATTGGGTGGTGTGTTACATCCGCGCACGATCGACGACGAGTGCACTCGTGTGGAACCGGCCTTGTAAGGGTAGCGCCGTGATTTAGATACGGTTATTTTTGTAAAGAGACTTAGGGGAGATTCGCCCCTAAACTTTTTGTGGGATCACTGAAAATGTTACTTGGCGTACTCATCTAGTTATAAACCCGTATTTTTGGTTTTGGTGTTTTCATGTCTTAAATTCACTAATATAAGTTAGTCGATTGAAGTTTTCTTTATTGAATATCTATATAAAGCCGGTTGCAGACCAAGAGGTAGGCCTAGAGTCTATCTAAAATAGTCAAACGACTTCGGTAATTATTAGAGTAAAATTAAATGTGCTGTAATCAACGCTGGGTCAATAATCAAGGTTTATTAAGAGATCTTGATCATTGTATACTAATGAAAAAACCTCAAAACAATTTATAAGTATTTTTTAAAATTCCTAAGTCATTTGACTTTTAGACAGACTGTAGCTGGTTTTACTAGCGTAGCTCGCATGAGTCACACGTCTAGGGTAATTGTGTGCAAAAGTACTGACGTTGCCTTGCCTACCTTCTTGATCATCAAACAACAGAAACAACATACTGATAATCCAACAAATAATTTATCTAACATTCCGATATTTTTCCATCCCTAACGGCTTTTTGTTCTGTAGACCTTACCCTAAGGGTGGTGCACACGGTCGTACCATCGCGTGATTTATCCACGAATCGACTCTTACGTCACAACGTTTGTAGCAGCGCATCTCGCCTCACTTGATCTATTGTTGAGAGTATGGCTCATCGATTTTATGACTCGCAATTAATTTGTCGATCAGCAAAATATTATGCTCCCTGTTTTAGACTGGGTGTGGGAAGTAGCCCCATGTTTGGTAACATAAGTTTCTATGAATTTATAGTTCTGTTGCGAACGTAATTGTGTGGAACACTGTAATGTGACTTTTATTACATTTTATCAGATGAATTTCTAAGTAGTTTTTTTATTAATAAAGCTACCTAATCTTTTGTTATGACTATAACTCAGTTATCACTAAAGCCTGTTTCTAAGAAGCACAATAATATTTAAAAGTTGGTGACTTGTAAATATTATTGTGCTTTTTAGAAACAGGCTTCAGTGATAACCGAATTTGTGTGTTTATATATATATGTTTGTAACTTCTTCACTATTGAACAACAGAACTTATTTGAATGAAATTTGGCACACGGATAGATCATGTCCTGAAATAGCTTGAAGGATACCTTTCATCCCGGGAGTAAGTTGCCGAAGCTCATTTATACAAACAACAGACAGACAGAAGACAGAGGACGAAAGATGCGCGCTGTGGTGGCAGACACATCCAACTCCTCCACTTTTTATCAGCACATCGCAACATCATCCCCCTGGACACGAACTACAGTGGCCAATTTGGAAACCTTTAAACCGACTGCGAACCTAGGTTGGCCGCTGTAAAAACAATCTGGCCAAATGGGGTTTCCTCGACCCATCACTAACACAGTGCCAGTGTGGAGCCTCTCCACAAGACATGCGCCACCTGCTATGCTACCCATCCTGCGTAACGACCTGCAGTTTTCAGGATCTAAACGAGGCCAACAATAGAGCTGTACAGGTCGCCAAATATTGGTCAGAAAAAGGATAGTTTGAGAACATCGACCAGAAAAGAAGGAGAAGAAAAACAAATATAAATTATAGTTTATAACTGAAATAATTTGTGTGAGGTAAAAAAATAAAAAGACCAATCAATACCCAATGTAACAAACTTAGGGCTGCCACTATCGCGTGCACAGGTAAGTTGCGGCAATAATTACAGGTCAGGGTTGGCACGTGGCCGTAATTGTTTTTCATTCGGCGCGTGCGCTGGGCTAAGATTTACTGATGGTAAATATATGGTTTGATTTAAAGGTACCTACGAATATGTGTAATCGCTTTCTTGATTTAATATGAATGTGTTTTTATTGGTTAGATTTCATGGTTTATATCATGACGTGTTAAAATTATCATAGAATAAAATAAATTTCATTAAACAGCAAAATAGTAAAAAAAACTTTTACAAAAGCTGAGATCAATGGGTACAATGCTGACGTGCAAATTCAATACACTGTAACTCGACAGTTAACTTACAGTGTTAAGCTTTAATAGCGCTCATTAGACTATTAAGAGGCTAACACATATACCCATATTATTGTTTTTTCATTTTATAATACGTAGAAGTACTCGTAGATAAAAGCACAAATAAAACACTGTATTTTAGTTACTAATTTAATTAATTCTAATTGTATGGATAGTATGGTTGTAAAATGTACATGGCTGCATAGAACGTAAAAATACCTTTCATTTGATACCTCACACATGATATAGCACTATGTTTTATAGTAATATTACTTAAACATACCAAAAACCAAAAAAGTTTTAAATGTCATTTTCGCAAAATAGCTATTTCTGAGATACAGTGTTTTGGATTCACACGTCAGCATGGATGTTTCATCGCTGACAGTGATATCTACTTACCACTTATCTGGTAATTTTTGAATCGACTATCACAACTAAATTATAAAGGCGAAAGTTGGTGAGGATGTATCATCATCATCATATCAGTCGAAAGACGTCCACTGTTGGACATAGGCTTCCCCCAAGTGTCGTTAAAACGACTGATCCTGTGCGGATCCATCGGATTCCCGCGACCCTGACCAGGTCATCGGTCCACCTCGTGGGAGGCCTATGAAGGTGTATGTGTGCTTGTTACTTCTTCACGTTGGAACGGTAGAACGGTTTGGATGACATTTGACACATGTATAGACCATTTTCTGGAGTATCGTCATCATCATAAACTTTTTAAATTTTCCCACATCTGGAACTCAGGTGTCCACTCTAGGAGAGGGAATGGGCCGTAATCCACCACGGGAACCCAGTGCGGGTTGGAGACATGTCTTCGAATTTTTGGTTCTAAGACATGGCGGTTTCATCACAATGTTTTGCTTCACCATTTTGAGAGCAGTGGTAATGAAATAAATTCCATAAAGTAATACGCCTGGCTGGATCCGAATCCGCGACCTATGACTCGTAAGTCAGGGCCATTACCACTTGGCCACTACAGTTCTGGACTATGTTCCCTTGGTATTTGAGAATTTTCTACTTTCGCGCGGACGAAGTTGATAGCAGCTTGTCAGAACATAAAATGAAAAGGAGGTAATCTATGATGTATCTACATCATAAAAAACTCCAGTGTGAGAAAGGAACAGTGCTATTAGTCTCGAATAGTTCCGTCTCTGTTAAATTATTGAAGGAAATGAGTGTCTTTCGAGGATGTTTGTTACAAGTAAGATAGATACGTGATATGATGATTAAAACCCTGTTATTTGAAACTGTGTATTAAATGATGACAGAAGTGACTGTGGCGACGATGACAAATATTTGAAATAGAAGAGGTAGGTGTGTTGGTGGTTGGTAGAGCTCACGCACCAACCTTGGCACCAACTTAAGCCAGGTATCCACTGTGTTTGCGAACCTCTTGCGCTCCCCGTTCCTGCAATTGCTCCACATAGTGGCTACGTTCGCGTGCCCGGAGCGTGCAACAGTCGTACGTGCACCTTATACCTAATAATGAGGCTTAAAAAAAGTTAAATTTGTAAAAAGTGAAATATAACTGTACACAAATTTAACTTTTTAATTATTTTAATTTATCTTTTCAATCCAATAAATGTAAATAACTTGTAGAAACTGAAAAATTGTTAACTTTCGTTAAATCACTATCTATACAGATGATATAATGTTTTGTTTGCTGCTTACCCTGTCGAGAGGAAATACAAGCCACGGCTTACTTAATACAACTTTTTTTTTCTTTTGCGACATAAACGGTTTTTTTTTCGTTAACTTGTAAGTTTTTTTTTTCACAGCTACAATAGACCGCAGACCCGAAAGTATTGTTTTAATTTTAACCAGATACTGCATGCCGAGATAAAGGACAGATAGACAGAGAGACGGACAGCAAAGTGGTCCTATAAAGGCCGTTATTTCTTTTTGAGGCACGAAACCCTAGAAATAGTTTTTATTTTTTAACCGACTTTGAAAAGAAGGAAGTTCTATGTTCGGCTGAATGTATGTTTTTCAATAAATAATTATGTTGCGCCGATATAAAATAAATTGCTTTAAGGAACAGAGACTACGTGCCTAAATTAACTTTAAAACCAAACAGGAATCTGGCTCTACTGTGGTTAATATAACACGTGCACCGTTGTTGTATTAACCACACTTGCGAATTGTATCGCATCACATATTGTGTGGTCACCATGTATGGAACCGACACTTTGACGCACAAAATCGCATCGCAGTTTCCTGCAAGAAAACGTCGTATCATCGTATCGTCGCATCGCAGCAGTGTGGGACCCCGTACTCAACTTACCACACCAATACAAAACCCGTGTTAATTAAATGAACAAAACTACCTCAAAATCTAAAACCATGAGAAAATTTCACCCTTACTCGCGACAATTTAATTCTACTTAACATTGATAACTAACAGTATAAAGTTACCCTACATAAATAAATTCCCTTCGATGTTGCCATACTAATAACGTGCGATTTACATAAATCTAAGTGTTGCCCCCGTGGCTGGTAGACAGTTAACATTTTGACTTGTGGAGGGTTGATTGAGTAGATAGTGCATGGCAGTACCTTTTTTGTGGGAACCTAATTTAATTACCGTACACTGAAGTACACCTCAACATTTAACTATAGTCTACTATTTTAAACTCGGTTGAAAATACTCTTGATATTTTTCTCTAAAACGCAAATCGTTGAAAATAATAATACTAATTTGGCTTAATAGCCAAGAGCCTCGGCCAACATCTGAGGCGGCTCTCTTTAGGCAGTTAGATCAAGGGCTTGATTTAGAAGGCAGTACTCCTGGACAAGGCGCGTATTGTCTGGAGTTTCTTTTCTCAGAAGCCCTGACCACCGTTAGCTTGGACCCTGTTCCCAATGCTGGTGGGCTACTATTTTTTTTATATTTTATTTTTTTATATGATTTTGTTAAAAAAAATGTAATTGATATGTTTTAATAATTAATAAATGAATTGTTACATTTTTACCAATTTAGAATATAAAAGACTTAATTTTGAAGTACAGAATTACTCAATATATTGGCACCTTGTTCGACGATACTACCTCTACATTCCGCCTAGCTTTTATCCTTGCTGTTCTACTTATCGCTGCCACTGTGGCGAAGTTATCAACAGACTCGGTCACCACGGCCTGTCGCGCAGTTAAAGCGATATAATCCGACGAGCGCTTGTCACCGTCATCGGCGTTCCAGCTGTTCTGGTTCCAACGACCTGGCACGCGATGATGGCAGGAGACTGGACGGTATATCTTTCCGCGGAAGGTGGATAGACTGCCTGTGTTGACACTATTGCGCCATTCCATCGTCGGCAGTTATATTTTTGAGCCGTTTCGGATAGAAGCTCTTGGGCCGTGGGTCAGAATGAGAGTGCTCATACGCTTTTTAAAGAATTATCCAAACGCTTAGTTGACTTTTCGCGTGGCACAAGGGCTAGCTTTTACCTCGGCCGAGATTAAGCATTGCCATACAACGTGGCAATGCCGCCAGTCTTTTGGGCACACAATCAGTCGACAGCGATTCGGAGGAGTTTAATGAGGCCATATGTTTTGTCTATAGTATATGTATATATAGTTTTGATTAGTTAAGTGTTTTTATTTTTCTTAAAATACTCGATTCAAAGCAATGTTTTATAACGTACAACAGTTTATTATTAAGGTGGCTGTTGGTAATATGCGCCAAACAGTTTTGACTCTATCTTCTGATCTAAACTGGAAGGTAACCTGAATCTTAAGGAATTGAATAAAATTGATGTGGTTTCGGAAACTGCCCAACTTAAATGATGAACTCTGGGCCAGTAAAACACATAATTTAGTGCCCAGGTACCATCGCGGTAATTTCTGCCTGATCACTTAAAAAAATGTTCACTTGAGCCCTGCGGCGCGGTGCCAAATTGAAGTTTTCGTTTCGAGTGCAAGCAAAAATGAACTTAGCGGTGGACAAGCGGAAGAGTATCTGATAGTACAGCGTGAATAATATTAGTACTTAAAAAAAAATCTGAAAATGTTGAGTTCAGTGCCCCTTCAATGTTCTTTGAGTTAACCTTACAGTCTAAAATACGACATACGTCTACTAGATTAAAGTCTAAAATATAACAACTGTCTATTAACTTAGAATCTAAAATGTCACAACTGCCTATCAACTCATTCTCGCCTTATTCAATGTCCTTACACCAAAAGCCTACTCTCCCGTTCCCATAATTTTTTATTTTATTTCTTTGAAGAAAAAAAACAGTCACAACACGATTCCCAATGTGTCCGTGAACGAAATGAACACGAACATGCCAATGTCGTGTATGTTCGTGACGTTGGCACGTTTCATGACGCTATCAATACCCTGGCGTGTCGCATTCACAGCCGTAAGAAATTTATTGGAAATGTGCCGCCACACTACTCGAGTTTAGAGGGTTCTGCACGCTTAGCCAAGTTGTTATTCTGCAATCGTTAACGCTGTCGAAAAGTGATGGAACGTATGGGAACGACGTCATCTCAACGTAAAGTCGCGTGGTGAGAAACGAATAGACAATTCGTAGCCAAGTTCACATCGTTCAAAATCGTTTCTACAATATTTAACGCTTCGTCCTTTGTTATACAAACGCTACATTGTAGAACGAGCGGCCGACTCAGCCGCGTCAACATGGCTACCGAGTTATCGTTTTCTACAATTGCTGTCACCGAGGCGTTACCGATTAGAGAACGAAATTCGGTTCTTGAAATAGCGATAGAGGCTCTCGTAAAATCTAGTACGTATTGTATTCATCATTATCATCATCACTTCAGCTGAAACACGTCCACTGTTAGACGTAGGCCTCCCACAAGTGTTTAATGAACGATCCTGTATGTCTCGCATTTATCGGATTCCTGCAACCGTTACCAGGTCATCGGTCCACCTTGTAGGAGGCCTTCCAGCGCTACGTCTTCAAGTACGTTGTAGCTATTCCAGAACCATTTGGCCGAAACGGTCATCTGTTCTGCGAGCAATGTGCCCTGTCCATTGCCATTTGGCTTATTGTATTAAATAGATTAAATATTATATATTTTTTTAGTTTTAAAGCCATCACACACCGTAGGCGCGGGCTTGCGGACAGTGAGCAATGGGTAGCTCGCTGTCCGGCCTTCCGGTAACCGTCCGGACCAAGCCCAATTCGTCGACGGCGCGCACTGTTCCCGCGCGCCTCAAGGAGTTGTCAGCAACAGCAGGGGCCCAGCCGGGTCGAAGCCTACTAGGGCCAGGGTTATCCGAAAGGGCGCTCGAGCCCCGGTACGAAGGCTAGAAGGAACGGGATGGGTTTTTTAGTCAGTAAGAGTCTGACACTATCTCCCGCTCCGCCCAAGGGCGGGGGATGTCAATGCATGATAAAAACACGATAAGGATACTTAAATATTTATAACAAATTAGAACTTACATATCCATAGCCACACCTTTGAATAAAGCTACAGACATAACAAAGATGCTATTTTTATACTAGCTTCAGCCAGCATGAAAGCAGAAAATATAGCCCTTGTCCCATAAGAACCGAAAAAAAAAATCGGTCTCTCCACACAGTCTAAAAGTCTAATTAAGTTTTTAATATAGATTATTTTTTTCGTTTCATGAAAAAAAGTCTTGTGGAAGGTTGTTCAGTTTTGTCAACTAAGCAAGCCCTTAGGCGGATATCACACAGCCACGCACCCCGCAGCGTAGTGCGTGAATGCGTGTCTTAACGCTGCTTGTAAGTATCTCCGTTTGTATAGAAAACACGCACAGTCCAACACACTGAAACTGCATCCACGTGCGTTCATGCAGATCACGCGCCTACATGCGGAGAAACACGCACTCACGCGCGTGAGTGCGGGGCGACACGCATGGTATGCCACACTAAGTCTCGTAGTACCGTGCGTGATTTTGTATGAAATGAGTGCGTGTCTGAGTGAATTTACAAGACTCACCTACGCGCGTGAGTGCGTAAAAAATACGCACGATGATGCAGATCTGCACTTCCACAAGTACGTGCGTAGCTGCGTTTTCACGCGCTACGCAGTTTATGCAGTAATTTTTTTTTCTTTGTTTTTTTTTTCTTTGATATTAATTGAAGTTACACTTTTTGAGCGTGATGACCAATAAGAAAACAAATGAGTGGGGGGTGTTAGGTTATTTTCGTTACGGAATTTCTGGATTCGGTCTTCACGCTCAAGGCCCGCGATAGAAGCTATGCAATAGCTTAAAAAAAAACTCGCTATTTTATCATGCTAATCGATAGGATTATTATTCAAGATAAAATTTATCTAACAAACATTTGGTATGAAATCTCTTTGGCGTATTGTTATGCCACATCACACACAGTAACAATAATTTATATCTCCATGTAGGTACACAAGATACGTGAGCACGTCACAGTACCTGCACACACCTACACTATAAACCCCAATGATAAGCAACAGTTAATGCCTGTTTGACCCCAACCCCTAAGCCCCCACACTTCGGGGGCCGTTATCGAAATCTCGCGTGATTTCCTTGCGAGAACTGGTCACCCCATTTTCTCAGGTCACCTGACTCTTTCGACCTTTTTGATACTTACAGGTTAAGTACAATTTTTTGTTTTAGTCAGATAATTACCCTATGTTTTTGATGAACAGTGTAGTGGTATGGTGTTACATTTTAGTAAATACATTAATGTTGAATAATAGGTATCTATATCTACTACCTAATTATTTAGTAAATTTTAACAATTATAACATATTAATATCTATAATATACTAACTTTTGCCCGCGACTTCACTTTCGTCAACTGACTACTTTGCCCAACTCTACCCTACCCTATCTCACTCTACCCCCTCTACCCTACTCTACAGTATACCTATTAATCTAATATTGGCGTCTGCGCATGGGGTTGCCAGCCTAGTCACTGTATTACTCAATACTAATGGTGATGGGGGAAGCATGCCCTTTGTGTCTGATGCTATGTC
This sequence comes from Mythimna albipuncta, assembly GCA_929112965.1. Lineage (NCBI taxonomy): Eukaryota > Metazoa > Arthropoda > Insecta > Lepidoptera > Noctuidae > Mythimna > Mythimna albipuncta. Next base: position 34,603,416 of record OV815958.1, read on the forward strand.
AGCCTGGTTGACCCTCAACTCGGGTGCGACAATCCCTGAATCAGAACTGGTTCAGCGGGCGTGGGATGACATAGGGGTGAAGCGGGTTCAAGAGCAATTGTTAGAGGGTGCATTGGGAGTCGGTAAGGCCAGACTACGGGCAGTGTCGCAACCCGAGTCCGGGGCATGGTTGCAGGCGATTCCTTCGCCTCATTTGGGCACCCTCCTCGACGATGACTCTTTGCGTGTGGCGGTGGCTCTCCGCCTGGGCTGTAAGGTGTGCGAACCTCATACATGCACCTGCGGTTCCATGGTGGAAGCCGATGGCCATCACGCACTGAGCTGTCGTCGTTGCACAGGGAGGTTCCCTCGTCATCATGCCTTGAACGACATAGTCCGTAGGGCCCTTATATCGGCGAACGTCCCCTGCGTGCTTGAGCCTTTAGGTCTTAGCCGGTCTGATGGTAAGAGGCCGGATGGGCTGACTCTGGTGCCATGGAAAAACGGGAAGTGTCTAATCTGGGACGCAACTTGCGTCAGCACTGTCGCTGCCAGTCACCTGAGTCGCACCATGCACACTGCCTCTGCCGCCGCTGAAGACGCCTGCTCTAAGAAAAGGCTGAAGTACGCTTCCTTGGATCAGCTTTACCATTTTGTGCCGGTTGCTGTGGAGACTTTGGGCAGTTGGAGTACTGAGGCAAAGTGTTTTGTGGGGGATTTGGGCCGTAGGCTCGGGGAGGCAACGGGTGACTCCCGGTCCAGGTCGTTCTTGATGCAAAGGATGGCTATCGCTATTCAACGAGGTAATGCGGCGAGTGTCATGGGTACTTTTGCACCGGGATCGATCAGGGGCGGGTTATTTACAGACGTTTGACATTTCGTTTGATTTTATAACGTTATTTCTTTTGTATTTATGGTTTTTGACGTATTGTGTCTATAAACGATATTATTATTTATAATATTAGACCATAAGCTAATAAATTATGTATTATTTTTAAAAAATTAGTTAATCCAATTTGACATTCACGTATTTATCTATTGTTACCTAACTATCAATTCCCATTTATATTTCTTGTTCTATTAATTTAATATTCTATTAAACAACATAATTATAAAATCATAGACAACATTACGTTTAGCTGTCAGTTGCGTTGTGTTATAACCACGTTTTATGTCACGTTCCACGGGAGCGAGATAAAAAATCCTAGTCTATGTCCGTTTCCTGGTTTTAAGCTACCTCCCCACCAATTTTCAGCCAAATCGGTTCAGCCGTTCTTAAGTTATAAATAGTGTAACTAACACGACTTTCTTTTATATATATAAATATGGATTATAGAAGTGTCAGTCTTGTTAAAATTAAATTTAATAGGTTATTTTCTTTTAGTTTTAGGTATTTAAAAACTGTCATATCGTTTTAAGCTAGCCATCAATTCGGAAGGTATGTAAACACATAACGTATTAGGTATTCGATATTTTACTAACCTGAGTTTGCTAGCCGACTGCTCGTTGGACCAAACATTTGATATGGATCTGTAACAATAAAATTGTAAAACAAATCACTTTGTGACATTATCAACTTATTACAAAACAAATTAAATTATATAAATTAATTTCTTACAATGTTGCCAGGGTATCTGCTCTCCTTTTGTGAGAAAACGATAAATCTAATTAGTAACGAGTCAAAAATAATTAACGTAATTTAAATAAAATCAACAGAATTTAGACAATGAGTCAGAACCTTATGTTCCACTTAATTTCCACTGTTGGACGTAGGATCTTCTATTACATAATCAATTTACGTGAAAGTTATACATAAGACCGTTCCGTGAAACGCCCGGCCGTCACTTGCGACTGTTAGAACTGAGATAAAGATGTGGCACAAGAAACTCCCAAGCAACTCAAAACTGACACGTCTGAAGCACAGAACAATTCAAATAGGAAGATACTGCTGTAATCACATTGAATAGACAGATTTTTTAAGAATCGCCTCTTACTTGCTATGTTCCTTAATTGAACTTTTACGAAATCTTCGGATATGGAAAAAAGCTCCTAAATATTAGCAGTAGAGACAACCTATCCACCCTAAGGCCATGCCAGAGATACTCGTACACCATAACATCTAAGAGTTCTACGAGAGATGACTTTGTTCACTATATATTAAACATTTGTACACCTATATATTAAACATTTTCTGGTATAGGTAGTGAGTTTATGGGTTCTCAGACTTGGTAGCAAAGCAAATCACAAAAAAAAACGCATAAATAACATATGAATATATAACAGTGGTAAACCGGGGTCTTCTAATAGTCCCACACTCAAATTTCAAAATACCCTCTCAAAATCTTAATTTCATCTAGCTAACAAGAGGCACGTCGTCCGAAAGGCCGTACCTACGGTGGCTGGTAGTCCGGGTCGAGGTCTCAGCAGCTGGGGCGTCAGTATGTGCAGTCCCTCACGCGTGCTGCTGCCTCCATCACAAGAATTATTACTTCGCAGAAGGAGGCGATCGCCACCCATTTTACGCGATTGCCCTAAAAAAGGGGAATAACGAAGTTGCGAATTTTTTACTCGCGACTTCGATAATTCCCTATATTAACATATTTCCTAATGTATTTTTTATATGGTCATGATATACCGTTTTGAAGTCAAAGCTAAAACGTTTATTGAGAAATAAGTGTGCTGTGTTGGTGTTATATAATAGCTTTCATGATCAAATTCGTAATTAGACTACTAAATAATATCATTTATCCACCAACAGAATTTCAACAATAAACCACCTAAGGCTATCTACAATCGGGCGTCTAACGACAACAATCTTAAGACAACAAATCACGACAGCTATTGTCGCAATCACACTTCACTGTAGATCACCTAGCATCGTAAAAGATAACCGTCGCCATGACAACGGAACCGCCAACAATGCCGACCGAAAAAACCCAGATACATTGCATAGATTGCATTACAAATAGGCATAATGAGCCGGGTGTGCAACTATCTTAATTTGCATAGATAGTCGGCCGTCGGCTAGACGTCGGCTATGTGTCGGCAGCCTATACGCTTTGAATTATTCGATCCACGTTTTGTTAAGGTTTTCATGTATTTTAGTTTTTTAAGTCTTGACAGCTTGAAGAAAGAGTAGGCTAAGGACAAACTGATATTAAGAATGATTTACAAGATTCGTCAAATAATATCCTACTTTTTTGTTGATTGAATAATCATCATATTTTGTCTCATAGCGTAAATGTAGATGTCTTTCCCTCGTAGTCAAATCCTCAGAAACCAAAACTAGGTTAAGTTGGTTAGTAACACTGTGTAGTACCTTCCTAAATACGGTGAAGGTAAATACGGCACTCTAAATCATCGTGCATCTGGGAGGTTGACGTTTTACATTCAGATATATTTGAGTCTGTTTATGTAATACCTAACAATGCGTTGAGCTTATTATCCACAAAATATTCGTATAAAAAAACGCTAACTCAAGACAACCCAACACTCATAGAACTATTCAAATCGCCCGTTGTTTCTCCCTCTCAGAACCGACCGTAAAAAATCGCCCTCATAATTTTATACATACGAGCGGCAGCTATGCAAATTATAGTAATAATTCCAATGGCAATTCAAATTGAAACAATAGCGCCCCCTAACGACAGTTCTCGCCTTTTGTTAATGTCATAATGAAGTGGCAATGTTAATGCCACTCGAGCTGGACGGGCTATAAAGCAGCCTGAGTGTAACGAATCGACACTCTTTCTGAAACTAGTTAAATCATATTAAAAGTAGATGTTCATGGTTTTAAATAAAAAAGAGCGTACCTAATTAGAGAGAAATTTTTATATATGTTTAAGAGTGCAAACACAAAATTCGATGCAATTACGTCGTATTATAAATCTCCGAGCTCGCACGATACATCGCAAGAATCGATTTGCATCGCATATTGTATGGTCATGTGAAGCGAAGTTTTGTCACACGAAATCGTACCGTAACAGTTTGCATCGCAGGAAGCTGCCATGCGACATCGTATCGCAACACTTCGCAGTTCTGTGTGGAAGCTCTTATGTCAGCTTCGCTTACATTTTGGTTTTTGTGTGGCCCCATTAACTGACCAGGAGATCAAACCTTTTTTTCGATTTCCTTTGATATCGATTTTTCTCCGGCCCTGTTGCGTTTTCTAATGTAAGAAAGACAATCAGGCCTATGCTTTAATTTCTGTACAATTTTTATATTTAACAAATAATAACACAAAAAAAAACTTTTTCTAAAAACAGTATCAAAATTGGTTTTAAATGAAACATCACCAGTATTTGGAATGAAAAGAAGAGTGGGATCGTGGTGGGAATCTGTCGCTATCTCTTTTGGGCACAGCTGACCTAATGGCGGTGGTGTTTCAGTGTGTGCATCCTTATACCTACTGTTATTTGATAGAATTGCCTTCCACCAGAATTGAAAAGTTTCTATTATTAAACGAATTTAAAAATTTATAAAAAAAAAAATTATCCACACAATAAAAAAAATGTATCAAGCACCCAATTTATCAAACATATTGAAAGAGAAAGTAAAAATTTTACTTATTCCTCAACACGTATTTAGCAAAGCAACATTTCCGTTTAACGATTGTTGTTCATTTTTTGCTCAACATTGAGTCAATGCATTTGCATACTGCAACGAAAGTATTAAGTTTTTAACGGTCCAAGTCAAAAACGATCATGAAATAGAACACTTTCACTTGAAAATAATGTTTGTTGAAACTGTGTTGTAAAATAAAACGATTTCTTTTATATATTTTAATCTTTTCAAAGTATCTAATTTCACACCGCTAAAGACAGAAATAGATGGAGAAAACTCATAAAAAAGGGAGGTCACGACCCTCAGCATTGAGTGATACGACGCAGAAAGGAGGAGAGTACCTAACTAAACATGCTTACTAATTTTGACCAAGAATAATAACCACATGAAATTATATAATGACTTAGTATTAGGGTGCTGTTAGTTGTGTTTCAAAATATATCCTTAATGAGTACAGAAGTTCCTTGGATTAAACAAAAAACATCTCTTTGATACCCTTATATACCTAAATATCAGCACCAATTTACAAAATGTTTAAATAGAAGTGAGTTTTTAAGAACCGTAAAACGCTGTAGCTTATGAATTATTTAGGTCCTAATAATGATACCATGTGAACTGAACACGCCAGCATGGCAACTTGAATATAGCTATTACATTGTTATGAAATAAACGTAATAATATAGTATAAGCCTAATAATGATACAAAAATTAACATTATTGTATAGTTGGTAGTATATGTTTAATGTCTTTGTTATGTAGCCATATGTGGTTAATACGGCTAATTAGAGCTTAAATATGAAACGAAAAAAAACAACGCTTGTTATCTAGGTAACTTTAAGCCTTCTGATAAGGTGTGAAGGATCAGATATTTTTACAAGCGTCTGTTAAATCATTTTTAGTTAAGATAACCGCTAGTAATTCATGGTTACCGACATAACTCGAAGAATCTCCAAACTTAATTGGCCTGTCAACTGGGCACATTGCTTGCAGAACAGATGATCGATGGGGCCAAAAAGTTCTGGAGTGGCAATCGCGTACCAGAAGGTAAAACAAGGAAGGTTGCAAGGTAGACCGATGACCTGGTGAGTGTTGTGGAAGTCCGATGGATGCAAGACGAACAGCCGTTCGTTGTGGCCTCACTCGGGAGAGCCCTATGTGCAACGGAGGACGTGTATCGGCTGACATAATGATGATGATTTTATTAGGTTCGCGTTTTATTAGAATCTACCTGATGGAACGTCAATATGAGGTCAAAGGTGGAGCTTACTTGCTTAAAAGTAACCTTTTCACTCTTATTTCAAAGACCTCATTTAGTAAAATAAATGATCATACATGTGAAACTACCAATTGCACTAAACATAAAGCTAAATACTGGGTGATTTGCAACATGAATGACGTAATAGAAGAGCCTATTAAAGTCTGTCAAAGCACTATTAACGAAGATGAAAGACTTGGAATATTGCAACTCACTGTTACTGTCAATGCGCAAGTTGAGCATAAAAAATGTTCACAATAATAGTAAAATCGAGGGTGGGTAAATAGCCGCTCGAAGGGGCGAGGCGCGATCCAATCGAGATGATTATGATAGATGATCGGCGAACGTTTTTGAACGTTCCGATGCGGTGTGTAGCGTTTTGATGTGTTTCGAAACGAGCAAAGTGATGCGGCTAAATTAGCACAAACTATTGCTGTTAGATGCGATTTGTAGAGATATTAAGTTTATTTACAACAATACAAGCAATGAACATTAATAGTTAATTTTAAGTAATAGTGCAGTAGAATAGAATTAATGTCTCATCATTAAGAGCCAGTTGCAGTCACAGAGTATTTTGTAGGTACTGCCACGGGTCTATGTCTATTTCACGACCCCGTAACAGTGATTTTATTTTTATAAAAATAAAAAATAAATATAATTAGTTAAGATTTTTGTTTTTGCCAGACCCTTTTAAAAACAAGCTTTATTATTTTATATTTAATTTTTAATTTTTTTTTGTGACGTAATTTTGTAAATATACACATTCGAAATCGTAAGTTACGGTCATTCGTGTTTTTTTTTTTATCAAACCACCTAATTTATGTCATGTTTTGATTTTCTCGCAGTGTTTAGCCAATAGCGGTTATGGTCGATTTTATTAAAACCATTTTTCACGGTGTCCTCTTTTATGTTTTGAGGATTTCCAGAGGTCCAAAAAAGTTTAAAATTAGTCGCGTTTTCCTCGCTTTAAAGACAAGCAATTTATCTTTTGGAATTAAATTTCATGTTTCTTAGTCTTGTTCTGATAGCTTAATTTCCATTTCTTTTATCGTAAAGTATCCTACTAAACCAGTCATGTTAAAAATCGAATCATGATTACATTAAATCATTTTATTATGAACTCTAAAATACCCCATAATTTCTGAATCATAATTTTATCTCGACGCAAGTTAATAATCTGCTCTAAACGCCACCCCTTCAAAACGGTGACTAATTCTCATTCGTTTGACGTTACACCCATTTCTATTCGCTTTTGGATGGGCGATTGAAATTATTATATTAATATAAAGAAGGAATTCTCTTGATATCTGCTTGAATAAGAACGTGATTTAGTGGGAATTAGTATGTTACCAGCTCAGTAAACTCAAATGAATTAAATAAAAAAAAAGAGGAACTATTATAGATTCAAGATAATGCAACAGATATCGTAAATCAAGAAATAAAAAATTATAAAACAATTAAAACATACATTACGGGCCTTGAAATCAGAACACCTAAGTTTCAAAATCCATATTGAAATTGTTTAAACAACTTAAAATTGATTTTTTTTTTAAAGTTAAAACTCATCGACAAAACACAACATTTAATGAATTAAGATAAAATTAAATCGTCAATATCTGGTATTACCTGAAACGAAGTTACAAATCTGGAACGTCTGAAATAGAATTGTCGAAAAGCGATAATAGTTTCCATTTGCGAACAAAATTGGTGGGTCGTGCACCCCGCCGTCGCTACTGTCAATGTTTATTGCTCTTTTGATTGTTTTTGTCTTTTTCATTTCATTTTTGTTTCGCAAAGGTATCTTGGAATTGGATTCCGATTTAATTTTTCAATGCTCTGACGTTATCTCAGAGGGTTGTGTATGCAAGTAACAGATTTTTTCTTTCTATCTCTTGTTTAACAAACAATCTCACTGCTTCTACAAAAGTAATATCTAGATTACTTATGTCAAATTTAAAAGAATAGCAACTTATATTTTATTTAAGCTCCAAATCCTTTACTTACTCTAGCTATTCAACTTTGCCAAATATGTTTATTCCATCTTTATTATCTTCTAAACAATAAACTAAGACGAACATATTTCTCGTTTTTATTTTCGCCAGTGGACAATATGTCCCCTGCTGTTTGCCGGGACGGTCTGTCGCTTCCCCTCGACGCTCTGTCAACAATACATTCTTATGGCAAACATGGTGAACTCCATATAAAATTTATTGTGCCAATGTCGAGAAAATTCTTGACAGAGATATAAAATATTTGTTGAGGCTTCTAGACGTTGAGCCATTTTCGGAAAGTTTTTTGAAAGCCTAGCTAGGTCTCAGATTTTTTTTATAATGAATGCCTCGATTTTGGAATTCGTTTTAGGTGGAGTCAAGATTCACTGCAATGATTTCCTACGCTCGAAAGCGAAGCGGGAGGCGTTAAGGAAATGTCAGACTTTTACTGATTTAAACCCACTACAATGTTCCTTCTTTGACTTGCATTCCAGAACCCGGGGTTTCCCGGCCCTACTGCTTGAAATGCCCAGAGATGACAACTATATCAGTACCTACAAAAAATTGATTTGATCAAAAAGCCCGATAAATTCCCGATTCTATAAACAAGTTCGACTTTTAATTTTATTTGTAGAACTCATTTGTCACAATAAACGCTCTGGTTAAAGAAACGCCTGAGTCTTCTGAACAAAGTGGCCCCAAGTGTTTGCCGTTAAGTGAATCAGCTCGTAGCGGCAGCCCAAAGCAGCACTCAAACAGAAACCCCTTCACATTACAACTGATTGGTGCTCGCCAAATGAACCTTACGGTGTTAGTCTTTTCTACTGTAATTACGCGCCATTACCACTAATCTTTCGCAATACAAATACATGCAAGAGCTAAATCAAACTCTTTTTCAAACGCAATAAGGAGCTTTATCCTTCACTGCGTTACCACGACAGCCAATGATGTGCGTCATACGACAAAAGAAAAATAGTTCTTACTGCGATAGCTGAAAATCGAAAATCGGTGGCATTGGAGGGTGTTTGTGCATTTTGGGCCTTAATACTTTAAGTTAAAGTCGTTATTGAGTTAGGGTGTAATGTTGTGTGGGGGGTTGCTGGAGGCCTGAAGGAGTTAATGCGTGTAGCACAAAGGGCCAAATCACTGGGCGACGTGCGGCCGCGGCGTCAAAGAGCGAATTTGTATTCCAATTATGACGCCGGCATAGACATCCGTCGATCAATAAAAAGTGGTCATTTTAAGGCAGTTTTTCCATGTTTAATTTTATAGTATAGCTGACGTTATCATCTTTATGCTAGCCGCTAACTAGACAAAAAGTACTATAATGAAAACTAAGCTTCTGGAATTTTTTTTTTTCCTGAAGTACTTTTGTATTCGTCATTAGTTCGTTAAATACAGATATCTCTAACAAAAATCTAAGGAATATGTATGTCTTGTAAAGAGAAACGCCATTTACGAAAAATCTGAATAATTCAGAGATAAGTTAGATACAAGTTTAGAAGTAGCAAATGGCCCATAAAATAATAACAAAAGGATAATTAATCGATTTCAGTGCATTACCAGTCCCCTAGTGAGTCGTTAGTGCAATTCCGGGCCCCTGTGGCATTAGCCGTTTGATTGCAATCCTGGGGCCCCACTCCGGATTCAATAATGTTCACCCCGACAGATTTATTTTGACGTTTCTATTTGTCAAGACGTATGATTATTGGTTAGTAATTGTTTTGTGAGATCAATCGGGAAATCTTGTTTGAGAAGATTCTGATGCATTGTCCTTTTCCACTTTAGTCCTATTCGATTATGTGGTCAATGAAAGTTTGTCTCGAATTTTGTTCCAATATTAGCTTTTTCATAATTTTTGACTGGGTGTGAGTTGAAAATTATCTAATAATAAATATCTAAATGATGAAAGGCCAGGCAGCCAGGCGCATTACTTTGTGTAATTTATTTCATCACCACTGCTCTCAAAACGGTGAAGGAAAACATCGTGAGGAAACCGGCATGTCCTAGAACCAAAAATTCGAAGACATGTGACATTCACCAACCCGCACTGGGCCCGCGTGGTGGATTACGGCCCATTCCCTCTCCTAGAGAAGAGGCCTGAGTCCCAACAGTGGGAACATTAAAAAGGCTGATGATGATGATGATGATGATGAAATGATGAAACATTTATAAAATTGGCAGTTTGGCTTGCTAAAGTTTTTTGTTTTGCTTGCTTCTAGAAAAGAATTAGTTAATTGGTAACTAGCAGTTATTTTTTTGTGTGTACTATGACTCCAATGACTTTGAAAACTAAATTGTCTGGATTATCAAATCAATGGCCGAGAGTCCTGACCTATCACGGTTACGAATATAATTATCCAATTTAGTCTGGCCTGGATCCACACAATGCACCAATTTAGAACGAGTTAGTGCACTTGAAGCAAGTGCATGCAATTGACCTACCATTATATTTCTTTCATTGTGATCTTCCAGATATGCATCTGTAGACATTTTGAAAGTCAACACTAAGAACTTTTTTAAATAATGGAGTGATGAGCCTCGGTAATTACGACACATATGCTTGAATTTAGCCGTTAAGTCAAAAACAATCTGACATATCACAATTACGAAAATCATTAGTAGAGGTAATTATGTATTTGATATTATTTTCTAAAAAAACTTGAGAGCAGCTCCGTCTCCATAAAAAAATCTTATAAATCCTTCCATACTTCTAAATTCGGTTGACTAGTCTCAAAAGTGATAAGTTCCGCATGACGTGGGCCCCTCACTATGTGCTAAAACACTAGTACGGTACACAAAAAGACAATGTCGGCCGTCACCGCACGCACGCCTGTGAAAACAACGTTTTGATTTCTTTCGTATTTTTACTTACCCCTGTTTGCGTGAGATGGGTGCGACCGATCAAATGCTGGGCAAATATGTTTTGCTAGCCCGCATTTTTTGGGAATTATTTTAGTTATAGTTTTGGATTGACGAGAAAATTAAGACTTAGGTGTGGTGTTAAACAAAAAATAAATAAACCTTTTCATTTCTTGAGGAAGTTTGTAAGTGAAAAGTTGTGCGGTAGCCATGGTGTATGCATATGTTACAGAAAAATGAGGAAAATGTCATGAGGAAAGTTTTGAATATGTATATGGCCAGTAAGAGTAGGGCAAACTTATCTGAGACGATAATAACATATGTAATTATAAAAGAAGACGTGTTTGCACCAATTTAAAAAAATGGAACAAAGACTTGATGGAAACTTATGACAAAATACAATAAGGAAAAAAGCAACACATTGGAATAGTACACATGCACTCGAGTCAGTTGAGCGAGTTATAATGCCTATAGCAACAATATGAAATAGACAAAAATCAATCGAGTAAACACAACAAGCAGGTAATTTTCGCCTCATACATCCTAAAAAGCGTCAAACTCTTAGCCCAAACATTACTACAACTAAAACAATTATGTACCACGTACCGTGTTATATGTATAGTGTGTTATATTCATAAAACGAAGAAAAATACGAGGCCGATAAGAGATCGCATGTCCATTAGCAGTTGGTACAGTAGTTTAAACTCGAGTATGTTGGAAAGTGGCTGAACAAGGCATTCCTGACTCCCCTTTGCATAGTACAGCTCACAAATATTTTGAATATATGCCGCTAATAATAATTGGGGTCAGAAACTAAAATTGTGACTTTGTATGACAATATTTAATTGAACAAGATTTTTTTGATATAGAATTTTGGACCTATATTGCACAAAGTATTAGGTACCGTAGACCGAAGTAGCGGAAGTCTTAAACTGAAGGTATAAACACAGCAAGACAACGGCTACAAAGCGATTTATTACAAGATGAAAGTTGAAGCAGTACTAGTTATAAAATTTTTAGCTAATTGGTAACAAACTTGGTAGCAAATATTGTGTGTTGTGTGAAAATCTACCAATGCGCAAACAACAATGATATAGGTCCATTAGGTACAACTATTTCCCAAACATCAGTCAGCCCTGTCCAAGATCCGTTAGCTCCAATGAGTGACGGCACACAGGCGCGTCACTTCTCGATTTCATTAGAAAACATTGGCTCCGTTGTTTGCTATCGCCGCGTGCAGTCGCCTAGGGTCGAGTTACTATACTCACTTGCTTCAGCAATATTGTGGTTTGTATAAACTTTGATCTCTAACCGTGTGAGGTTTTCGCTTTACGCTTCTTTTGTTTTATTGTGAGAGTTATTGCCTGGCGTGGGAGTAGGAATAGTTTATTTTCTACCTATGGAGTTTCCTGCCGGTTCTTCTCCATAGAAAACGACTAATTTCAAACCGTGCACTAGCTTCTGACGTTTTATGTAGGCCTATGTGAAATAAAAAACTTTTGACTTTGACTTTGACTTTAACTACGCTATATACCGTTCTGCCCTTATATCCTCTTTGAACAAGGTAGAATTTAAAATTATGGAATTAACAAATGTTCACGTAAAATATTTTATAGTCAAATAATTTTACAGTTATATAACAATGAAATGTGAATTAAGTTTATTATATTTCTTAATAATAACTTTAGTATTCATAAATTCCGAATCAAACATCAGATTTGACTTTTTCCTATTTCGTATATTTACAGATTTCTACATTTTTATTTACATTCTACCAAAATTACTCAGAATTATGCAGCTAATCGGTATAAGAATCACGTATGTGGGGTCCATAACTCGAGCTTCTTGAGTAGCTGTCTTCATTAGTGGATGAGTGTTTCCTAATTTCTAACCGTTTGTTGATGATTTTGTTATATTAATATCTGCTAGTAGCCCATACTTATCGGCCCTATTATATATTAGTTATTGTAATACCAATTTTTTTAAGGTGGTAAATAATCCAATGACTTCTCCTGCTCTAGGGCGGGGCAAGAGTTCTTTCTTTGCTTTGCCAATCCATGGCCCCAGTAGGCTTCGGCCCTGTTGAGCCCCTACAGTCTGTTGCCATTTTTTTGAGGTGTGCGTCGAATATCACGCGTCCTTGCTGACTCGGGCTTGGTCGAAATGGTTACCGGACAGCCCGACGGCTAACTACTCATTACTTGTCACCCGCAAGTCTACGTCCTGAATTTACCATGTCTGATGAAGACGCCATGACGTCTTTCAGCCACTCCTTAAAGAGAGGACTTACTCCTATGATTATGGCGTGCTCAATAATACCCATTCGTCAAATATACTTTGTCATAATACATTACATAAATTATACATATATATAATGATAATAATATAATATAATATTATACATATATGTAATGTATTATTGATTTGAAGGTTGTAAACGATAACTCATAAGTTACACTTAAATTATATTGAAACCAGAGGGTAAGCATTTGCGTGTCGGTTGGCTGCCTATTTCACCGTACAGAAGCCGAGCGAATGTTCAAATACGTAAAAATGCTCAGTTTGTGCCGATGTACGGTCACCAAATAAACCGTATTTACCTTGGGTAACTGACCGTAGACAACAAACATTGACTGAGTACTCAAGTTCGGTCGCTCGAAAATTTATAGTTCGTTAAATTTTACAAAAATTGTGCTTTAAGTCTTGGACATGAGTTTTGTAATAGTAAAAATTTACTTTAATGTAGAATTGAATCTGTTGTTACACATTGATAACAAAGAAGGAAAAGAAGAAGAAGAAAGTTGTAATAACAAAAGGAAGAAAAGAACAGATATTTCCTAGTGTAGAAACAGTTATTATTATTATTATATCTTGCCTATACTGTCCCACTGCTGGGCAAAGGCTTCCCCTCCTTCCAATGTTCCCAGTTTTGAGCCATGTCTTTCAGTAGATTAATCTTTTTTCTTTCACTTTTTTTATATTCCATACATCACCATTTTTAGTCCCAAATTAAGCAGAGCTTATGTTGTCCTAGACAACTGATAAACCAACTATATTCTGAATACATACATATTACAGTTAAATTACACCCAGACATAGAACAAAAGTTCGTGCTAATCACACAAAGGCTTGTCTTGTGTAGTAATTGAATGCATGTCCTCCTGCATAGAAGTTATGGCCACTAACCATTAGATCAACAGACCAGTCGAAGCATAAAGGAATTATATTTTAGGGTATTTTTTTTTAAATGGCAATTTATTATTAATAATGCTGTGGAAATTGTGTCGGACATTTACTAACCTGGTTGACGTAGATGCGTGTGGGCATCAAGCGTCGACTTCGACATAGCCGATAATGAATTGGTGCCATAGCCTGAAACAAAACAAATGCCATTACCGAAATGCATATCATTTTATTTTATGTATATCATAATATTATTGTTGTTGATGAATAAAGTTAAGACTAAGTTCTAACCAACACCACCTAAGGCGATTATCACACTGCCACGCATCACGCTGTATGTTGCGTGTCAACGCACCTACGCGCGTACTTGCGGGAGTATAGATCTGCATCATCGTTGCGTTTTGTAAAATCACGCACGGCTACTACGAGACTCAGTGTGCTTTACCTTGAGTGTCGCCCCGCACCCACGCACGTGAGTGCATGTTTCTCAGCATGTAGGCGCATGATCTGCATGAACGCGCGTGGATGCATTTTCGGTATGTTGGACTGTGCGTGTTTTCTATACACATGGAGGATACTTACGAGCGACGTTAAAACATGCATTCACGCGCTATGCCGCATGGTGCGTGGCAATGTGATAATCGCCTACAGTTTAGCGATGCAATGAGACAAAGTACTCGTAGTTACCAACAGTTAACAATTATTGTAAGTGTGTGTATACCAATATATGCAATCCTTCACACTGAAATAGTTTATTATTAATTTATAAGTTGTTTATGGTATTTTACCTTCTCTAAAACCATCGGCAGAAGCTAGACAATGATGGTATTATAACTTTCAAGCTGGCAAGACAGTATTACCTTTTAAGAATTATGTATAAGATTCGAAATAAGTTTGATTAGCGATGTCACAAATAATTTAAACGTTTTTATATTAAAATACGTTTTAAGGGCTTCTAACAATGTCATAATCGTTAAATTGAACACAAAGCCTTTCATTTGCGTCTCCACACGCCACAAATGACCTCCATTAGACACATTACTATTACCATAGGAAATGGGAAAGAACTAGATCCACGCGGCCGCTGCCACTGGTAAAAACAAGTTAACACTTTCAAGGACAGACCATCTTTTGACGTTATCTCGTTAAGGGAAAGTACCTACGGATAAGGTTAGTGAACATATGTATATAGCAAACCAGCAATAGCCTTTGCTTGCCCAAAGTATTCCCAGGCCTTCGACTTCGTTCGCTCATACGTGTCACGGCAAATTCTTTTCGAGTCATTTACCAACACACACATACGCAGTTCTCTAGAAAAAATCTAAATCATTTATTACAAATAGACTATTTGCAGGCATTTTTGAATAGTGAAATGTCGGTCAGTCCAAGACAAGTGAAGCTAAATTGCACGTTCCAAAGCGTGGATCTCCATGGAGAAGAAACTCCATGGACACTCTTATATGCAGCAAAACAACGCATTCATCCCGCTAACAGGCATAGACTGAGATATACAAGTACAATGACGATCATGGCTGAAGCCGTATTTATCATATCAAAAAATAAAAATTTATTTGTATATATTTTTTTAATTGTTATAAACTAGTACTTGACTGCAATCCCACCTAATGGTAAGTAGTAATGCAATCGTCATATGGTAATACGGTTGTATGACAAAATGTATGAGATTCTGATGTGTCTTAACATAACATTTGCAAATAGTATAAATTATTTAGTATAATGTCCATAAAGATAAAAGACAAAACATCGGAATTCACTATCACAGAACTAAAAGATAATAACTCAAAGATAGTGCTTTTACACGAGTCGACAAGGATCACGTTACGAATGATCGATGTTCACGAATATGACCGGAGTCCTGTGGACGCCTCACTGGATAACAATATTGGGATGGCGTACTGATGAGATTATCTCTGGAAGCCTTCAGTAAAGAATAATCGATTTGTAAGACTACGAGTATATTCAAGAGTATTTATGGGTTGAAATGTTAAGAAAAAGTAGTCTATACAAAACACTCTTGTTTTAGGTGGGAAAATCATCTAATGACATCCCCCGCTCCTGGGCGGAACGGGAGATAGTGTCAGACTTTTATTGAATAAAAACCGATTCGTGTTCCTTCTTTACCTTTGTTCTAGGGCCCCGAGTATCTCTTTCGCATAACCCATGGCCCCTGTAAGCTTGGACTCTGCTGGGGCCCTAAGGTTACTGACAACTCTTTAAGGCGCGCGTGGAACTCAGCTTTCAACTTGGGCACAGTCCGAACGATTACTCCGACGGTTGGATGGTGAGCTACCCATTGCTTACCATCCGCAAGCCACGCCTATGGTGGTCGAAAATCAGGATCGGAATCCTGGTGGCTGGGGCGCGAGGGCCATTACCTCACGCGTGCGCCGGCCTCCTTGCTAGCATTACTGCTTCGCAGAAGGAGGCGACTGCCTGCCATTCTTCCTCGCTCCGAGCCATGGCCTGTACTAAGGACCGGCGTGACAGATCACTGCCACCGAGCACACCCACAAGGACATGGCGGTGCTCTGCCCAGGCGGGGCACACCTCTACCGTATGCTCCACCGTGTCCTCCGGGCGGTCTATACAATGGTGACATCCGGGCGTTTCTTCCGCACGAATCTGTTGCAGGAATCTCCCGAACTGACCATGTCCGGTGAGAACTTGCGTCATGCGGAAGGTAAGGACGCCGTTTTGTCTTGTCTTTCCAGCCAAGCCTCAAAGCCCGACGGCGCCCATACGTGCGCCCCTTAAATAGGTACGCCCCTAGGTTAGGCAGGAGTCGCTTGTGTGCAGCCCCAGTCCTTTCCAGTTTAGGAGCCAGACGTCGGGTATGCCCCTCGAAATTCTATCGGCTATCATACTAAACACTTTTGATGTTTAAATGTATACTTTGAGACAGAATCTGAAGAATAGATGAAGCAAACTTTTTGCACTGTCTAGTAACATGGTACAAGGGCAAAAGATGATTCTAAGACACGTTTAAGAATAAAGGACGACGGTAGAAAAACTGAGGAATCAGAAGTTCTAAATTGACAAAATGATATTCACAGCAAAAAAAATTGCACGTTTTTAATAACTTCGTCAGACTCAAAACTTTTGATAATATTGAACAAAGTAAAGGTAAAAATAAACAATACTTGTAAACAATTTCTGTGTCTCCTGTCACTATCACGTTTATACTCCCCTAAAGTGGTTCAAACACCGTGAAACATGGAATCAAAAATACACCCAAAATCAAAGACCTTTCCACAATATAGCTCTAACACTAACTACGCGTGAAATCCTATTGAGAGCATCAAAGAGAATCTAATCCTTCAAACTTATTGCTAAGTAAAAAAAAACTCTATCTTCTTTCAATAGAGTCGAAAATAGAACTGCATAAACCACATAAACGCCTCGGGTCTTATTCGCCCCTAAGAAACAAATAGTTAACATTGTCAGTGAAAAGCCTGTCGCTTTGTTCTATGACAGTCGGGTTAATTTCAAAGCAATTTAGAAAAAAGATATGAATAGAATATTATTATGAAGACCTGGCCATCCGTGATATCTATCATAGATCACACGGATTTTTTGACACTCAAGAATCGCATTATGGTCCACCTGAACTTACAAATTGTAGGAAAACACTTGTTCAAAAACAAAATATTTGTATGTATTGTAATCTAATATTATTAAATAAATACATACCTACATAAAATGTTTTGGTCCCAAAGTATGTATTTATAAATTGCCGTAATAATAACCAAATAATTGCCTTTAATTATAATCAATTGACAAAGCGTACAATAATGCAAATTACTTTATTAATCATTGCATACAAGAGAAAGTTAATAAAGTTTAAAATTCCGTGAGTGAACCGGTAGTTAATTGTTTTTTTCGACAACAATATCGTTATTATTATGGCTCTAACTGGGACCGAAAATTGAAAAAAAAATCAGTAATTTGTCGTTCTTTTGTCGTTCATTTTGTATTGATTGGCGATTGTTTCATCTTTGATTGAATATTTCTTCAGTGTAATGGAATGTGTCTAATTAAATGGAGAATACCATCATTGTCTTGTTAAATCAGAGCTTATTGATTTTAATAGTAGTCATGTTTTTATGTTGTCAGGAGCACATGTTCAGTAATCGCTATGTTGGAATAAATACCCTTAGTAGACTAAATATTTGATATAATAACATACTCCCCATTTTCGACAGCATTACGTAAACAGCATGCAAACATCTGTATCAGACTTATAGACTTAAATCTATCACATTTCATCGGATGAACAAATTATCATGTGAAACACGTTAGTTTGAAATTATATGACGTTCATCATCATCATCATCGTTTCAGCTGAAAGACGTCCACCTGCTGGACATAGGACCGGTCTTGTGCATCTAGCATCCATCGGATTCCCGCGACTCTCACAGGTCAGGTCACCTTCCATTACGCACCCACCACTCCAGAACTTTTAAGCCTTGTCAACGATCTGTTCTACGAACAATGTGCCCCGCCCACTGCCACTTAAGTTTGGCAATTTTTCAAGCAATGTTAGTGAAACTTGGTTCATGGATATGACGAGACATTTATGTAAGATGTGAGATTGAAAAAGGAAAAAGCTAGACTAGTCTGCATAATAATAACGGCATGCCTTACTACCTAACTATAGTAACTCGTCCCCAAACAAATAAGCCACTGCAATAACTTCAAAATCAGACACTCTCGCCCCTAAAATTTCGCACCAACGGATTACAAACACCAACCAACCCCATTGTCGAAACTTACACTAAAAACAATTTAAATAAGACCACTGGGACTACCCGACCGCAGATTAGATATCTCATTACACCACATCAAAGGCTTTTGTCAAAACTATTTGTTTGGACGACAGGGAAATGAAATTCGGTGAGCGCTGCACTTTCAACTTAACTGAGTGAATGTTTTGGCTGATAAAAGCATTGTTTAATTAAAGTGGTAAAGATTTTGACTAGACTAGACTTGTTTACTCTGACTAGTTTGATTTTTAGATATATAGATATATGTACACCAAAAATTAAAATTACTTATGGAACTTAAAATTAATAGGGTGTCACTATGGGCGATCATATCGCTAAAAGCGATTTTTTACAGACAACCTTTGGATGAATTTGATAGAGATAGACTTTTCCTCATCTTCTTTTGAAGCCTCGCAAGGAAGACTTTGTCAATATGCTTTGCAATTCTCAGTAATTATTGTCCATGATGTAAGGCGTAATCGTCAGTATTTCAAGTAGTAAATCGTTGCTAATGCTTAAGCTACGGAATAGAATGTTATACATACTTCAGTGCTTACATGTACACATCGTCATCTTCTGATTGTTATCGCGATTTTTTTGGGGTTAGCTCTATATTACTTATTTTTTCGTGTATCTATCATGACGGCTTTTAGTCACAGCTGTAGAAAATAATTCAATTCAAAATATTTTTTTCACTACATGTTTATTAAAAAAAAACGACTCCAACGGTCATTTCCATTGGCAATATTAATACACATGAGAGAACAGCGTAGAACAGTAAATATTATGACACAGAAAAATAATAAAAAATTGTTATAGTCATATTAGTTCATTGGTAAGGAATTCTCACAAGTCATTTAGAAATTACAATACAGTCAAAACTTGATTAAAAATATATTACATATTAAAAAACGTCAAAATTATGAGATGTCAAACTAATAAAATAAACAAATAAATAGCAGTCAAATCTATATACATAAAAGGAGAAAATGACTGACTGACATATATATAACGCTCAGCCGAAATTACTGGAACTAGGAATGTAAAATTTTGCACAAGGGTTCCTTTTATGTCGCAGGCAAGCACTAATAAAGGATTTTCCTAAATTCATCCTCTAAGGAGATGAAATGGAGGTGCAAACTTTATATAGAGAAACCTAATTTCACGCGGGCGAAGCCGCTGGTAGAAGATAGTCATAAATAAAAAGAGAAATAAAAAAAAATCTCAATAAATTCAGTCCAAATTAAAGTAAGAAAGAAAGAAAAACTTTTATTCGTACCTCACACATATAGCAGAATTCGATAATAAAAAATAAAAAAAATTAAAATCTGTGCAAGGCCAAAAGGGCGCCTAACTCAGCACTCAGCAATTAACTCTTTGCATGCCGTAATTAGAGACACAATAGAAAGACAATTGCTTATGTCGAACTGTGTAACATAAGACATTCAAAAGGTTAATATAAGTCAAAGTTTAAATCATCTTCCTCGATAAAACATTTTTCCAAAAAAGGATTACATTAGAAAAAAATATGAATGTGCGGAAACTACTGTATTCATAGATTCATAATGTAAAATAGAGGCTAGATAGATAGGTACATGAAAAAAACCTAAATTGGCATGATTAATGAAATAAGTCAGTAGTCTAAATACAGTTAAAACATTGTAAAAACTGTATCATGAAAAAAAATACGAATTAAAAATGTAACTAAAAGAAAGATGGAACAGTTAATAGACGTTTTGTACACAATACTCCAGTTAATGACGTAACCTGGACAACAAAATATGCAGAAGTATCCAATACAAAACGAGCGTGTCTTTGACATAGTATTTAATCTCATTGATAATTGATGAGGGTTTTTGTTTCGTTAAGCTCTGTAAATAAGTTTTAAAGTGTTTGGTTCATAAGCAGCAAACGCTTTTATTACAAGTTACAAAAACAGTGGCAGTAATTCCTTATAAGAAATAAATTGCATGCCTCAGCTACTCCATTTAGATATTACAATTATATTTTTACTGCGCATATTTACGCTATGAAAATAATTTATAATTTTGATAAGTCCTAAATTTTTACAAACATACAAAACGCTATCTATGATATAAAGTGAAGGCTGAGTCATTGTGATTGTATGTTTCTAAAGTAATCATAAGGATCCATGGTATAAAGAACCCAGATTGCCCTCTTTTGCATTATGAAATTTTTACTTTATTTATTTATTAGAACTTCATGCAACACAAAGGTACAAAGGCGGATTGTATAAGTAGCAAGCGAGAGCTTAATTCTACCTGAGAGTAATAAGAAATTATCGATAGTTATACCTTAATATACAAGTTCCGTAATAACATTAAGATTTTTGTCAATGATTAAATTAAGACCAACTTTAAAGAAAATCGAAGAAATTTAGTTTTGTTATCATACTATTATGTATGGAAAAAATATCATAATATGAGGAAAGGTATAAACTAAAAAAAAAGGAAAGGGCCATGACTTGAACTTTGAGGCATGCTAAACTTTATTAAAAGTTCTCATGATTTAACTTTGTTAACCGTTAATTTTTGCTGCCTGTATCTTATAGGTAGCAAACAGGGAAACAGCAAGTAGGAAAAAAACATGGTGTCATTTACAGATCAGGATAATATGCTGATGTCTATGTAATCAAATGCTTTTGAAAGGTCGCGCTATAAGCCAATTGCATACTGAGACTTTTTTTAGTATTCCGAAATGTAAATGATAAGTATCACTCCTGCAACTTTCGTTGGCCTGCCTTTGGTAAGCTAAACTTACGATAATCCAATTATGTAAAACCTCATTTGAATAAAAATGTGACAATATCTAGTCGAACATACATTTTTCATAAATTATATCCATATTAGTACCAATATGAGTTTATAAATTCGAGGAATCAATCTTACAACACAATTTGTAAATTGGTACAGCTGAAGGTAAACACTGATTAAATATGCCAAACAGACGTCATTAATGATGCTTCCAGCAAATCTCATTTGTTCTAAGACCTTCATCATTCATTTTTCCATCATCATAATCATCATTAAATTAATTCATTGATTAGCTGCAACTGCACTTGGAATTTTTTTTTCAACCCACACTGTCCCACTGCTGGGAAAAAACCTCCCTCCACTCCTTCCAACGATCACGGTTCCTCGCTTTCTCATTCCAGTTCTTAAGGAAGCACTTGGTGTTAGGTCAGAATATTCTGAATGTATGTTTCGAACAGCAACAATAACTTGCAAAGCGTATAACATCAACTCCTGTTTGTTTTATGAGATAGGTAATTAAAACTAACACAAACTGGACAAACTATACTGAATTGTCTAAACTGGTCTTGCTAGGCATCAAAAACAGCGGTAACAGGATTCAAACGGTTTCGAATTTAATAAAAATTTTGGAACTCATAATTTTGGAATATAAGGGATATAAAACAATACAATTTGATTATTTAAATATATAGATGCAAAAAAATTCGACATCCAAAATTTGCGTTTATTGAAATTCAAAACATACCTACTTATATCAGTCATTTCGAGTGCACAGCACTTTTCAATTTTGAAAGATTATCGAAAAACCGTAGCTGTATTTTAAATATTAGACAAGTTCCAGATTCCAGATTCCAGTGCCGATAAAAACAACTCACATGTGGTAGTAAATTAACGAGGCACAAAATTGAGAAACCGATGAAAATGTAACGTTGCATATCAGAGATAAAAAAGAAAAAACACAAAGTTATAAGCCAGTTGTGGTACCTGGTCATCGAGCCATCGGGCTTCTGAGGGGCTGTTTTAATTCCGCATCTAGAGGTGAACTCGCTATATATATATATATAAACTATATTCAGGTTTCACATATACTCGTACAAAAAAATAATGTTGTATGAAATATTTAAGATTTTCCGTTATATAGGATAGTTTCGGTTACGGATATTAGAATTTTAAAATAATAAAAGTAAAGTACAAATTAAATATCAAGGTGTGATTTTTGTTTCTAGGACAAACCGATTTTATCATTGGTTTGTCCGAACCTGTCGACAAAAATTTTGAGATCACAGGAAATATCTTAATTCTGAAATTCATAAACATTTTTTCAAATGATTTAAAAACAGATCATGAATAAAAGTAATTCAATCAATGATCAAGTGACATAATTGTTTTGGAACTGATTATAGCGGTCAATACCTTAACTATATTCGATTGTATGAGAATACTTAACTATTCATTCAACTATTCAATGTTATTAGGTATCTAAAACCTAATAATGAGAGGGATCATATTTATCGACTGTAACCAAAACTATATATCACGACGTGCCCCAATACATAAGCGAAAAATTTTCGTTCTAAATTACAATTTCTTTACACCCATATAACTACAAACGATTCGCGCTTCAGGGACTGCAAAACAATAGGGTGCTTACCGCTTCCCTCCTGATGCCTGAAGCGGTTTTTCCTGCATTTCCTATCCCGCTCTCTCTCATTGTTCACTTAGTAAGTGCGAGCAGTGAGGATGACGGTGACGAAAGCCACTTTTAGCTAATTTTCGCCGGCGCTCGCCGGTTCTCGTTGACGTGCAAACTCCTGACTAAAAATATTGGTTCGTTTTTAAACGGACTTTCTGTTTTGAAATGGAACGATTTGTGATTTTGATTTAAAAATACAGACACGGCTAGTTGAAAACATTAATGATGCCATTTCCATTTCATGGCTTAGGTGAAGATTTTTGCATGTGCATATTAGAATAGATTGAGTTAACTGTAATTACATAAATGCTTTCAAAACACCAATCGTTGACGTGGCTGAAAAAGCTGCCCAACTTATATGGGACTGAGCAGGCGGATTTGCCGGCTGTCTAACGAGCTGTAGGCTCGTTAAACACAAGATCGGTGCTAGAACACTGTGACACGAGGCCCCGATAGACCAAGGTATCGTGGTCTTAGTTAGGAACTGAGAAAGCATTTTTTCAGCAGACTCAGGGTAGCTAGAAGAAAATGAAAATAAATAAATACTGCTAGATTCAAGTTAAGTGGCCATTACTATCACATGAATCTGACAAAAAATATACCAACAAGCAGTTAACCAAGTTACTACTATAATAAACAACGACCCATATCTGAAAGATTAGTAAAGAATCGTGAAGATTGGCTTGAGCAGAATAAGGCTTACAGTATAGTTATAGTAGATGGCGTGGTTGATCACGACGAAAAGACGCAGGATGATTAAAAAAAACTTCAAGAAGTCATCCAAAGGAGTCTTAGGATTGATGCGATAACTAGTCTGTCACTACCCGTAGTTTAGGAGGAAACGTGAAATTTGGAGAAATTGGGCTTCAGATGATAAAGGAATAGCCAAGATCAATACGCTGTCAGATGCAGTCCAAGATATCGGTTGTAGTGGTTCGCGGGACTCGTATTTACATAGGTATTTTAGACGTACACTATTTTGGAAAGATCCTAAAACCACTATCTTTGTATATTTATTTAGTACAGACACATTACTAATATATTACTATAACCATTTGCCTTTTTTAAAAACAAAAGATGTTGTTGGAAGATTAATATGAAAATACTAGATACTTAAAATACCACAACATCATCAGATGTTGATTATGGGTAGGAAGACTACCATTGTCCCGTATTATTTGGGGATGGACCAACACGTTTATTCTTCCATTCTATCCTCTCACCCGTCAGCTGGTGGTCAGTCAAGCTATCACTAATTCCCTTTTTTTATATTACTCCTAACAAATCCATCTCTCTTGGTAACATACGTTTCATCTTCATCCCTTCTCTTTACAAGACCATACCAAGACAAACGATTCTCTTTTAACTTTTCAGTCACATACACTTATCATTTTATTCAATATCGTCACACTACACATTCATGTCGATCGACATCCTTATCTCTAATACATGCAATCTTTTTACATCTGTATGCCATAATATAAATTGTGCTTATTAGATCATAGTTCCCTAAATCCCTTAATGTCCCTGATGAACTTTTAATGTTTTGTAAGCCATTTTTTGAGGTGGGAAATCACCAAATAACTTTTTCCATTGTGTGTGGAGCGAGTCAGACTTTTACTGACATACCTGTGTCCGTTCAGTTGGCTTTTGCGATCCAAGGCTACGGTAACTTTTTAGAAAATTCCCGAAAGCCTAGGAGGCTTCGACTTAACCGGACCATAACTGACTTCTCTTTGAAGCGCTCGTAGTGTAGAACACAATGTGCCGTCGACTTTACCTCGGTCATTACTGGGCAATGAGCTACTCCTAAATCCTAAATGTCAGTTTTCAATCCGGAGCTAGCAATTTCAACTACATTAATACAAATTTATTAGCTAATTGTTAAATTATGTTTAAAATCTTTGTCCTTGACTAACAGCCATTTATTTGGCCATAGGTCAAAGTAATTATCAATTGATTGAATGAAAAAATTAGACACTATTATTAACCATTGATTGACTTAACTATGAATCAAAAAACTCGCCCTAAGTAAAACAAATCGAAAGCGTTAGAAATTAACTTTGGGGCGTTAATTGTTAGCATTTAGGTGGCCGCTGGGTTAAAGTTCAGTTTTAGGGGCGAATAGTGAGGGGGACGTAATAGTTAAATAATCGTTAATGTGCTAACTATGATGTAACGTCAGTTTAAAGTTATTAGGATATTTATATCCTTAGTAACTATATACATATAAAAATTTAAGGAAGATTTTTTAAATTTGAAATTGTGGTGACTATATTCAATAGTGGTAGCAAAACTGGCTACCATAATTAGGCTAGAATATTTAAGTTTAAAAAGGAAATTTTATAAATGATTGAATGAACACATGTTACATATCAAGGCGGAATCCTGAAAGAACCTCTGAAAAATCTATATATATGAAAAGAGAAAGACTGACGGACAGACATGTCAACGCACAACCTAAACCACTGGAACTAGGAATGTGAGAATTTGCACAAGGCTTCATTTTATGACGTTGCTTGCTTACCTCAGATTGAATTATTCAAAAATCACCCTTTAAGAGGAACGTGTGTTCAAATTTTGTATGGACAAACCTACTATCAGTCCGTCGAAATTGCTGGCAGAAACTAGTCATCATATAATATTTTTACTGAAAGTCTAGAAAATTATAAATAGCTTTAAGTTCATTAATGAGGTTTTTGTTATATTTGAGAAAAAGAAACTATGTTACAAGTATGTTTTGGGTTAGGTACCATCGACAAAAGAGGTTGAATTTTTTTTGTCTAATAAATAACACCCGATCTTCCATGGTAAGCGACGCTTGCCAAGGTCAGACTACGGATGGGCAAACCATCTTAACATGCAGAGATTTCTTCGTGTCTTTGAAAGTCGTTACAGATAGTGAGAAGCCACCCCCAGTTTTTAATGTGGTAGCTTCTACTAGTTTCAGCGTGAGCCTCGCGTTATCTAACCATTGAGTTCTGAAGATCAGATATGAAGTCCCTTCATGTAAAATACTGATAAAATGCTCATCTGCTGCATCAAGTGCTAAATAATAATTAGAAGCCGAACCCATAATACGGCATCGGCAAGCAAATGATGAATTTTCCAACTCCGCTATTACTTAAAAGCTCACGTCAGCTATAAAAAAGATGTATACAATTTTACGCTTCCAGGAACGCGCGCTTCCATTCAGTAAATTAATAACTTATATTTATTAAATAAATCGTTTTCTACCACAAACCTACATATGTATAAAAAATAAGAACATAAAATTTTTGGTTATACGTGCGTATAATTTGATCAAATTATAAAAAAGGGACCAAAATAATCCTGTATTAATTGTAATAATATCGCTCCCTTACCGCGTCGAGAAGGTAAACGTAATCGTCCCCTTGGGTGCGGCTAAATCATTTGTGGCCATTGTATCCGACGCCAGAACGCCGCGAACCGACGCGACCCGACGCCGATGCGACCACTCACGACGGCGGTGGCAAGTAATCGATATTGACAATAATACACTTTACACTTTGTACTCAGTACTGGAATGAAGGAATCGAAATTCTGACTAACTGCCTTGCCAAATCGTATCGGCTTAAAAAGGTTAAGAAGGCAGTCGCGATCTAAGGCAAAAATAGCACTTGTTCAGGAGAGCTGTTTTTGTAAATTGTTAATCATGATCAAAACAATTTTTTTTAGCTAAAAATATAGCTTTACACTTAAGATATTGTCTTTGTCAATTGTCCCAATATATTTTACATTACGGTATACAAAATATTCATAGTTTCATAATTACAAAACGTAATAAAAGTAAAGGAGAATATAAAAAAAATACCAGTTTATTATTACCTTAATCGTTATTTAAATTCCAATACAATAATGTTATGTTAATGATAAGTAGGTTTAACCGATACTTTTGTATTAGGTATGTTACAAATGACCAGTTTAAGATCACAGTACGGTATGCATGATGTAATAAGAAATAACAATACTGTATTTTTTTTTATAATAAAATAATAGTCAAAAACATATGTTACAACGTTATGCGTAGGAGTATTGAAATATTGGTGGTCAGTAGTATCTGAAAGCGGCTGAAAGCCAACTCTTAAATATTCCGGAAAAGTCTAGTGATAGAAGATTTTTCACATTTTGCAGAAGAAAAATTCCACCTGGTTTACCTAGATGTAACAATTAACAGACATTGCAATTGAACTTTCTTGAATTATTTCATCGATTTAAAATTTTACCTACATAATAGTAATTTATGTAGCTATTAAAATAACTCCCAGGGTGTGACCAAGTAGTTTAGAAGCAATGTAAGGGGTGTTGCCTCGCGTGCGTCGGTGTGTAGTCATCCAAAAACAATACTGTGCTATTTAATGCCTACCAGGGGTGTTAAAGCCCCGTAACCGTAGTCAAACATATCGGATATAAAAATAAAAACCGAAACAGATCAGAAGTTTCCGATGAAGGCGAATACTTAAAGTAGCGATAATATTATTTACTTTTATGATAAATTGTAAAAACAATTGATATCTTGGCTAAAAATAAATGTTCAATCGTGGTAATATGTAACCGGGACTAGTGCATAGTTCGAAATAACCATAGCCGATACCGATATTTCTATATTCGTATCCATACGGATACCCGTTTTCGATACTTTAGATCCGTAACTATTAGATTATTATTCGTATTATTGCGATATATACTCTAATATGTGTATATTTATATTGATAATAGTATATTTTAGTGATATTATTTTATTTGTAATCTTGTTTTTACCCAACTACGGCAAAGCCAAAGGAGAGTTATGATTTTAACAGGCATAAGTATGTATGTGAGTATGTTCAACTGTTCCCTCTTAGCTCCTAATCTACTTATTGGAACTAGACATATGAGGTATTGTTAGAACCATCTTAAATCCGCTGATCACAGGCTACGTGACGTATCACAATACTCGAAATAGCGCCCTCTAGCGGACGAAAAGTAATGTGTTAAAAAACAAATTGAGATAAATACACCGTGTTTGGTATCATTAGAAAGGTCTTCACTTGTAAATTTCTAAAATATTGCTCAAGTTTAAAATGACGCCTTCTAGCGGACAATAAGTCAAGTTTTAGTGATTTAACACCAACATTGTTTAAATAAAATAAAAGTAAAACACGACTACAACAAAAAAAAAACGAGGCTGAAAAAGTATGAAACAAGATTAGCAAGATGCCGAATTAACAAAGTAACTGGAAATAAAAAGCGGAACATAAAGAAAAGCCATAGTCACACGTTATTAAATAGGTATATATGTACATAGGTGCCAACCGAAACACTTTACGCCTACTTCTCTTTGGATTTTCATACTTTTTTTTCGCGTCATTTTTTTTTGTCGTAGTCGAGTTTTAGTGTTTTACTTTTATTTTTTTCTTTTTCCTTTTACACGCGATGTTGACTTCTCCTTTTTTCCCAATTTTCCTTTCGAAGGTATGCTGGAAAAGATTCCTGTTGAAATAAGTATCACCTATGTACCTATGTTTCTGTTTCCGTCTTCTTTTCTTTTATTATATAATTTTGTATATGAACTGTTAAATAAATAAATAAAACAATCCTTGCTAACAACAACAATCTAATAAAATATTTTCTTAAGGTCAATATGAAATGAAATCAATAATATCAATGAAAAATCAAATAATCCATGAACGTTAAAATGATATCATACTAGGTTCCACTCTACATGTAAACAATACATTAAATTTTACATTCAAAAGTCAATCAACATGTGCGAAGTCAACCGTGCACGCGATAATACGACGGGAGCGCTAAAATGATAATCATCAAAATATTGCATCAGTTATCGAAATATTGTAAGTGTCAATCAAAGAATTAAGTCAGTATTGTCGAGCCACGCGTCAGCCACGCGTGCGTAAGCTCCGCTGAGCACTCGCATGCAACATTTTAGGGGCCTTTTGTTTTGATTTTTGCGCGTGAAATGATACGGATATGCAATATTGGAAAGATTCGTTGGCTTTAGGGACACGAATTATACGAGGCGTATGTTATCCTACGGTTTATGGTTGTTACATAATTTGTTAAATTTAAAATGGCATTTTGTGTGACACGGAGTTCTGAAGTCATCATTAATTTATTTGATACACAGGTACTCAATAATCCGGGCCCTGGTACTGGCGATGGTATAAGGAATGGGATGCCGTCACCCCCTTCTATGGTGAGGAGACGGCTACAGTTGTGAGTGAACGGACATCATCCGCATGCCTCGGCCACCGCGACAGCTCGTTGTCTTCCACGCATGTCTCAAAGAGATGTCAGCAAAACCAAAGGGCTGATACTATCACTCTTCACACAATCCATCCATCTTTTCTTTGGCCTTCCTCTCCCTCTCCATCCATCCACATTTATACTCATAATTCTTTTAGTAACATGCGTAAAGGTAGTGAATCATTATGTTGTTTCAGATCAACTATTTAACATAAAAACACAATTAAATAGCTTGTTCAATCGTATCTGAGATTTGAAACACAATTTACAAACAATAAATTAATTCATTAGCGCAGCGCACGAATTGCATCGTATAATATGTTCAATTAATCTCATCTGTATCTGATGACACTTGATGATGATATGTCATTCAACGCTGCGTCATCCAGCATCCGATCAGAAACGGAGATGAGTTCAATAGCCCTGTGGTCCGAGCTACCAGACTGAATCGGGACATGTCATGATTTCGATTCTGATATGCTGTGCCAATATTATCTTGTTGAACAATTAATACTGAGGAGGAAGCAACGGTTGATGTTGATATATCAACGTATAGGATATGTCTGAGATAAGATTTCACTATCTCCTGAGTAACTGTGATAGATAACATTATCTATGGATGCATTGTACCTATTGTTGTTGTAAAACGGTATTGATGTTATAAAATATAATTAGATAGACACTATTTTAACCTTTCGAATGTCTTAAGTTACACTGTCCGACATAAGGTCTTTCTATTGTGTCTCTAATTACGACATTCAAAGAGTTAATAGTAATAATATAGCTAGACAGAAAATTACTTCAGGTAGGATATATTTGAGAAATGGCATCACAGTAGAAATTTTATTGAAGACGGTTAAAAGTGAGTAAAAACGACAAAGACTGTTTTATGAAAAAAGATAAATAAAAAATAAAAATAAATTTCATTTAAAATAAGCAGCACCTTTGTACTCTTTTTTTTCTGTATTTGTCTATTTCATTTTTAAGTGTTTCTGTGTGTACATAAATGAATAAATAAATAAATAATTTTGTCTTTTCAGAATTGACACTTAATTACTTAAAAATAATTTCACAAAATATTTTTATATTAATTCTGAAATAAAAACAATTGTTACATATGAACAAAATAAAATTATACTTCCAATAATTGTTAATTATTATTATTACTGTTTTATTTTATAAGCTTTTATTTAGTTTCACCTGTCCCGATGTTTGTCTGTCATCAAATCTTGCAAATTTAATTGCATGCATGTGTAAATCAAATGACAATGCAAAATCATTATGACGTGGAGCTGATCTGATGATGCAACTGAATAGGCACTTGGTAGTTAAACGACACAACCCCATCGAGTTTGGGCTCGTATGATTCGTCTTGACGAGCATTAATTATATAGGTATACCAAACTATAAAAGCTTGCTATGAAAAAATGATTTTCATTAAATTCTTGTTTCATATCATTATTACAGTTTTGTTTTTTCATTTTATATCATATCATATTTGAACTCATTGCAAAAAATTAAAATAAAGCGCTTCACAAGTTATTTCAATTGGATACGTGTTACAACCCGACGGCGAGGGAAAATGAAGCTGTTCGGCATGAACACACTTGTTACATGTTCATACTTGTGGTACATTATAAAATAGCTTGAAAAATTACCTTGTGAACCCTGTGACGTAGCGTGTGTAGACCAAGTACTTTTGTATGAGGCATCTGGAAAAAATACAAACAGTTTTCATGTGAACATATTATTCAGTTGGCTTTGGAATTTTTTTTATTATTAAAATATAGTATAATCATCATTTTACGAAAAAACCCTTTCGGACATAGTACCCCAAGTGTTAACACAATGGCTAGTTCCGTGCGTCTGGCATCAACCCGATTTCCGTAACCATCACCAGGTCATCGATTTACCTTGTGGGACCATTCCAACGCTGCGGCCACATCCACCATCTGTTCTGCGAACAGTGTGCTCTACCCACTGCCACGTATGTTTAGTTACATGATAGATTTTATTACTTTCATTACTTATCTTCATTGTGCTCACATAATAGAAACAACAAGAAATATGTAACTCATAATATGATTGAAAAGAGTGGCCATGGAGTTTCTTGAACGTTCTTTTCCTTAGAGACCTACGCTTTGGAACGTGCAATTTAGTTTCAATTTTTGGACTGACCGACATTTGACTATTCAAAAGTGCCTGCAAATGGTCTATTTAAAATAAATGCTTTTTTTAGTTTTTTTTTTCGCAAAAACTACTGAACAGATTTCAATGAAACTTGCACAATAGATTACCACATAGGACACTTTTTGAGATTGTAGTAGATATATAATATCAATATAACATTTTAGATGTTGACTTAAGTTAACTGGTTAGCATTTTCAGATACCTGAGTGAAGGGATATTATGAGCTTAAAACAAAGAATTTTAACGTCGATTTGACATCGTGTACGACAGTAGCGCCATCTTGCAAACGCAACTTTAGGGGCATTATGTCAAATAGTGAATGAAAGATACTTATTATTATTTTTTTAAATAAAGTTAATAAATAATGTAAAGAAAGGCAATAAAAAAATATTTTGAGAGTTTAAAACACAACATAAGTTTCCAGCCCCAACCTGTGTTGAAAGAAAAAAAATATTTTATCAGAAGACGTAAGATATATCGAAGTACTAAGAATTAATGGCAAAAATATTAAAGAAATTATTAAAATTAACAAAATATCAATTAATTTCCCTAATATTAAGTAATTTAATTGCCAAAAATATAGCAACACTATTTTTCCGTATTGTCATCATTAAAACGAAGCGAATTCATAAGTAAAACGCACTATAAATACTTGCATTATATCAGATTTTCTTATTTACAATCATCAACAATAAGAGCTAATGCTTAATTTTAAACATATTTCATTCAGTCACCAGGCTTAAACACAGTCATAATAAATTCGGTTAAAGTTGTTTTCAATTGAGAAAAGTGCGTTATTGCTGCATCATCAACGACTTAGGTATATCAGGTTTTAGCAACTACCATTATGCTCCCTCGGGAACCTGAGCATGATTTATCAGCTTTTTTTATCATACAACGCCGTCTAGTCTCAACCTAAGCAGAGCTTGTGATATGAGTACTAGACAATTGATAACCATACTTATATATTTCTAAATATGTATATATATGTGTATGTACATATTATAGATAAATTACCCAGACACAGAACAAATGATCGTGCTCATCACACAAACATTTGTCCTGGTTGGAAATCGAACCCACGACCATAGCAGTCAGGGCCACTAACCACTAGACCAACAGGCCAGTCGAAGAGAGTGAGAGTCGAGAGAGTTTTAACGAGACAACGCAAGAAAAGAGAGATACCACTTAAACGCTCAAGTGGATTCGGTAATTTCGTCATCCACTCGAATATTTCACAAAACTTGTTGCACTTTTTTTAAATGATTATTTTGATGATTTTATTGTGCTTTTGAAGCTTTACTTAAGACCGGTTTACACTGTTCTTAAATAATACCTATTAATACTGTATCAGGGAAATATTGTAACTACAACCATTTTTTTAAAAGAGTAACTATGGAGTTTCTTTCCGGTTCTTCTCCATAGGAAGCGACCAATTTCGAACCGTGCACTAGCTTCTGACGTTTCAATATCCCCTTATTTTTGTCTGTTCCATCACTACTAAAAATACTTTCTAGTGCAGTTCAAGTCGATATCACCCTGCCACTTTCCCAGGTTTATTTCTCATTTCCTGTTAGGTAGATCTCGTGGCGAATCGAACCTAAGGAAGTTGGGTTCAAGCTTATTCATTTTAGTCTAACCTGGTGCTAGTCTGTCAAGAAAGACTTACCACGCACTGGCTGAAATATCGTTAGAGGCGCATTTCCGCATCAAGAGAAGGTTTACGATTTTACTTGTCACGGCCAGGGTGTTAAACTTACAATCATAGCTTTAAAAAAACACAAAGTTAAGATCATTGATCTTCGCGTTCCGACATTTGACTATTCAAAAGTGCCTGTAAATGGTCGATTTGAAATAAATGCTTTGATTTGATTTGATTTGATTCGTCACTCACTAAAACCAACCGTGCACCCAATTCCCTAAATTCACCCATTGGCGTTTCACTACTTGCACCTTTAATCGGAGCCATAATCAAAATGAAGTTGCTCTTTTGCTTGATAAATATACCAGAGGTTTCAAGAGATCTGCGATATTTGAGATTTTTATTTGAGATACTTAAATTGGATGTATCTATGACTACTGACAGAATGACTTTTATAACCATGACTGACAATTTAAGGTCCACAGAAGGTCATCAGGACAATTTTAAAAATGTTGCATAAATGAACATGTGGCTTTGAAGGCGTTTTGAGGTGGCATAAATTGCTGTAAATTTTAAGGCTAAGGAAAGGAATAAATACACTTTATTAATAAACAGGGTGACTAAGAACTTTAAGTTTGACTCTCATTGGTTGATTTTGTACTCTAAACCCTTTCAAGGGTATGTTTTTACATTATACTTCATATCATTAGAAAGCTAATGAAATAGTCTAGTCATTCAATTAGTCTTTTTTTTTAAATATCTATTTATATTCATGACAAAAAATGTGTGATTTTTTTGCCTTCGAGTGTCTTTTTAAAATTCAATCCAAGTTGCATCATTGAGTGTCGCGAAAAAATATCCGCAGAAGAACCAGGGTTGCCGACATAGCACGAAGAATCGCCAAACTTAAGTGACAATGGGCAGGGCACATTGCTCGCAGGACGGATAGCCGTTAGGGCTGAAAGGTTCTGGAGTGGCGACCGCGTACTGGAAGACGCAAAAGCGCAAAATCGCAGAGCGTGAAAGGCCTCCTACAAGGTGGACCGATGACCTGGTGAAGGTTGCGGGAATCCAATGGATGCGAGACGCACAGGATCATGCATTGTGGTGACACTTGGGGGAGGTCTATGTCCAACAGTAGACGTCTATCGGCTGAAATGATGATGATCCAAAATATGAATTTTGAAAAAAATTCAATAAAAAAAACGGATTATTAACTAGTGTTGATACGTTTTTTTTATTTTTTTTATTAGTATATTATAAAGAAGCAGTTTCTTTTTTTGTTTGGAGGAAGTAATCTCTGAAAGTACTGGTCCGATTTCTAAATTGATTTGCTTGCGCATGATTCTTTTTTCAGCCTCAAGCTGAAAACAGAATCATGCGCAAAGTTAGAAAAACTAGCTACCGATAAGCCTCTTTTGCTTAAACACAAAACCTTCAAAGATTCCGCGGAAGATAGTCCTGCTCATCCCCTAGTTCACTGAAAAGCTTTCAACCCCTTCAAACCGGGAAAACTGCCACTAAGAGCTTTCAGTCCTTAAAAGGTGCCAAAATACCTCTAAGTAGACATTTAAGTACCCAAGTTGTGAGAGGCTGGAGTGACTATTATCCGCAAATGATGGAAAAATAATGAGCAACTTTATAGTAAAAGGTAGATTGTAGATAATAAGAGAGGGAAGTGCATTATGCAGGATGTGATGAGGTTTTGAAAAGAAAAAATAAAATGAGCAAGCGTAAAAAATAAGTTCCAGTGTGTGCATTATAAATGGATCTAAGTAAAGCTTTTGACTATGTGGATCACAAAATTATTTTAAGTAAATTATACAGTTATGGAATTTGGGGTACTTCTTTAATGCTGATAGCTTTTTACCTTACCAACAGAAAGCAGTCTACATTAGTTTCTCGAGTATGCACCAAAACAAGGAAAGAAGTTAACTATACATCAAACAAGGCATCCTACAAGGAAGTGTTTTAGGCCTTCTGTTATTCATCATTTAAATAAATGACCTTCCAAAAATAACCAAACATTCTACTATACTTTTTGCAGATTACAGTACTGTCGTTTTTACTAATGAGGACAAAGTCTGCTTAGAACAAGACATAAATAGCACTCTTAGTGATATTATAAAATGGCATAAAATAACAATTTAAAATGAACTTAGACGAAACTAAAATTATGATATTTCGCAATCGTAAAGCCCAATTTACGGAAATTAATATACACTATACAGGGAACAAAATAAATAAGACAGCAACTTCAAAATTCTTAGGAATGTTAATTGATTATAATTTGAAAGTAGACACTTTAAATCAAAAATTAAATAAGCAATCATATGCCCTACATATGCTGGCAAAAACGGTAGACACGTCTCCTATACTTGCAGCATATCATGGCTACATGGGATCCTTGATAAAGTATGGTATTATATTCTGAGGTAATTCCACCAAGGGATATGACTTTCAAGACACAGAAAGGTGTATTAGAGGTATGTTTAATATCAAACAGACTGATAGCTGCAGGCCATATTTTGTCAAGCATAACATCTATATTATGTACAAATATAACTATTTTATTAGGATTAATTCTTTGACATTTATTTACTTTGAAAATTATTTACAAATAAATATTGACATTCTCATTTAATACATGACATTCACATTTTGATTTAACTATTTATACATTACTATTTTTTATTGTTAATTTACCAAATTATTTAGTAAATTAACAATAAAAAATAGTAATGTTGCACGAATTTTTTTAATTTTACTTAGATATATATATTATTCTTACTTTGACATTTATTCACCATTGTATCTTGACATTATTGTTAAGAAAAACACATTTTAAACTTACATTTTTTCAAATGATATTATTTTCAACTTTCATTTTATGTTTCTTTGTTATTAGCTATGGTGAAATGAATTAAACTAAATTTAACTATTTATTATAAATACTTAATGCAAGAAAATGTATTATAATAATAAAGCTTAAATCACTAGCTTTATTCCAAAAGATGTATTATGGTTCGACTGTGCTATATTTTCAATAAATGTGTGTAATTACCCATCTATGCTAAATAAACGATTATGATTATGATTACGTAGCAGTCAGTCATTGGACGATCTGTGTTTTCTTTGGTGTCCAAATATTATTAACAAGCTTTCAAAAACTACAAGAAAGTCGGTTTTTCTTTTCAAGATATTTAAATTGTATCCGCTGCTACATTACTACTCCAGGAAACTGCAAAAATCATATTCTTTTATTATGCCGCGATCCAATTGTATAAAAGATTTTCTAATATAATCTTTATATTGGGACTTATCTTTGGGATTTTGGGATTTGATTTTTTCTAATCCATTGCGTTACATGTTTGGACTGTTTATCTACTCGACGCGGATGTTGTCACACTGGCAGAATTATCATTGATTGTACATTGTAAAATATTGAGTAAATAAGAAAACAATATATTATTTATTTATTTTAAATGAACCCAATTTTTTTTAAACCTAAATACAACATTATTTTAGTTTAGGAGAAACCTGAATATTGTTTGTTCAGAATCAGTAAATCTATAATCGATTGAGTTACTGATTTTTACACCATGTAATATTTTTTCTCACTATATTACAAATTGGACACCATAGACACTAAGTACAACACAGGTCACGAT
The DNA here is from genome assembly GCA_929112965.1 of Mythimna albipuncta. Taxonomy (NCBI): domain Eukaryota; kingdom Metazoa; phylum Arthropoda; class Insecta; order Lepidoptera; family Noctuidae; genus Mythimna; species Mythimna albipuncta. The sequence goes on from OV815958.1 coordinate 34,640,270, forward strand.
AGGTCGTAGCAGGATTAGGCGCCAGCGCACAGCTGGGTGCAGGAGCCAAGCAACCCCTCAGTCGCCCGGATAGCATAACAAGCTTATAACGTTGGAGTTTTCTCAAGATACTGTCATGACATTTGTATGTAGATTATTTACATAAAACTACTAGACACTTGTGTCGGGATTCGTATATACAAAAATTAATTTAGTAGATGTATAAATCTAGCCTATTGGTGGCTATATAAACTACGGCTAACTGCAACTACACCGTGTAAGGTCGCAGTAAAGTTAGGTTTTGCACAATTCATACTTTGAAACGTTAGGAAGACCTACAAGCTCTATACTCCTAATATGTATGGATGCGTGAATGTATAGCTGCATGGATGTATGGATGCATGGATGCATGAATGCATGGATGCATGGATGTATGGATGCATGGATGCATGAATGCATGGATGCATGGATGTATGGATGCATGAATTCATGGATGCATGGATGCATGGGTGCATGGATGTATGGATGCATGGATGCATGGATGTATGGATGTATGAACGTATGGATGTATGAAAGTTTGTAACTCTTTCACATAAAAATTACTAAATGGATTTCAATGAAACTTGGTGCACTGGTAGACTAAGTCCTAAGATACTTTTCATCTTAGGTGTATGCTCCCTTGGAACAATTTACTACTATCACGCGGGCGAAGCCGCTGGCATGAGCAGTACAGTGTCAAGTTATATCGCGCACTGATGGTTTCCACACCATCATGCACAAAAAAGCAGCTACCCTGGTGGCCCGTATACGGAGTAACAACAGCAGCATTCTGAACGCAATAGCTGTACGGTTTGACCTTCCGTTTTAAAATTATTGGGTCATGTCTTGTATAGGTGTGGCCAGTTATGGCAAATAAAATAAAAAAATGTATTAGGTTAAGTTTACTATGGGTCTATGCCACCCGAAATAAAGTTATTATTATTATTATATTTGATACTATTTACGATGTCTATAACATGCTGTGGAAACTCGATTAATGTAAGTAGTAAAGGCTTTTTAAGCCAGTAAAGGCTTTTTAATTTATTTTATAATGTGGTGGATTCAAACGGTACGTGTAACATTAGTCCTTGGTGCTGTTAGCCAGGTTTCCTTTTTTGTCTTAACTTGTTCCCTCGTGTCCAGATATAGATATTGTGTCTATTTTATTTTTATATTGTGATTATATTCTGCTAGCGTGGCTTTACTCGCGTGAAGGTAGATTTCTAGATGCGACCTTTGGACCCCCGTTTCAACCAGTTAGGGGATGAGTTTCGGAAACTTCACTCTTAGTGGTCACCTACGTCATAAGAGCCAACTTTGTGCAAAATTTCACGCTCCTGATCCCAATAGTTTAAGCTGTCCGTTGATATGACAGTCAGTTAGTTACTCCATTTATATATTAATTATAGGTAAGAATGAGCGACTCAAAACTATAAGTACCTACCTATTTATTTTACCAGTGTCATGGTTATGTATATAGAAATATCTCGGAATATCAAAGCAATCTATTAAAATTATTAGATACACGAAACACTGCTTATTCAAATCATTAGCTTAGATAAAACTTACTTACTACATAACCTTAAAATGAAGCTCACATAAAATTAAGTATTTTACAGTTTACGTAGCAGTATATGTACTTAGATTACTTATAGTTTTCAGTGTGATACTTAAAATGATTTAGCTATAGATCCAACTAATTATAATTTTGTGATGTTATGTTACAATAATTTATTATTGTCGCTTTCTGCGCCCTAACCGGGTAATCTCGGTAAGAGTAACCCAATCTAACCTAAACCGCTCCATCATTAAACCACCAACATACGGTACATGATGGTAGACATTTCATACATACGCATAAAACGTTTTGGGAATAAATTTATCGTGCGTACAGCAAAAGAAGTGAAAAACTCCTGCCAGAGTTTGAGTTCCTGGTAGTTACAACCTGGGGTTCTTTAAGTCAAAAGTGAATAGATTACTTTTAGGCAAAAGTGATCCATTATCGATCACAATATCGCTTTATATCAAGTGAGACGGAGGTCAAGTACGAAACTATTAATGATAAAAAAGAGTTGCTGGATTCTAAATATAAACTCATGCGGGTGTTATTAAAAACTAGATACCTATACTTGCTAATTGAATAATTAAGTCGAAACAACAATTAATCTAATGTGTATCAGTGTAGGACAGAATAACCGTTGAAAAAGAAAAGTCATATTCACATTACAGTGGACTATATCTCGTATATGGAATAGGTGGGTTGAAACGAGTATTACAGAATGTCTAGCCTTTTACAAAACTGGTACGGTTCCTTTGTTGGCCAATGACAGCTGTCTACGCGGGAGGCTCTATTTCCGTTGTGAGCTACGAACGAATTCAAAAACCCATTTTTTTTTTAGCACATTCTAGAACTTTTCACATTTTCAATGGGAGTATATGGTGTACGGTAAAGTTAGAATGAAAATTTTGAATTTTGCCGGCTCGTCCGCTTTTGGACAGATTTTTATTTTCAAATGGAAACGTTTTTGTTGGTTCCTCTGCGTTTGAAGTCTTTTTTGATATTTCTATTGTGTAGGGATGGTCTGTTTTTGGTTATAAGAGTGACTATCGGTGGTTTTCGTCCAAAGCTCAATTCCCAAAATCGGGTAAAGCATTAAGGTAGCCAGCCATACACGCTAAAGTATACCTTAATGAGTATGGCAAACCTGACAGGTTTGCCTGTACAGTAGTGCAACGTACACGCTCCGGTTTATCTGTACAACTCAACTGTAAGAGAGAGCTTGAGAATATGGAGTAAAATTGAACTCCATGTTCTTGAATTGACTCCAACATTATGTCCTATCTTGGAGTCCATTTTTACTCCATATTCTCAAAGTCTCTCCTACAGTACTGCTTTTTATCTGGCTTCGTCTTCTTTGTGTCTGCAATAACCAATATTTACACGAAGTTGAGAGTAAGAAATTTCGCCTGTAAGTTTATGTAAACACACACTTACTCTTACTTTTACGAAAGCGAAGCTGCAGGGGGCAGCTATTAATATAATAATAATAAAAAACTTAGACTCAAATGTCCACTATAGGATTTCCTGCGTCATGGGATCCAGTCACATCCCACGTTATGCAAACATACGTGTAACTACTAACAGAAAAAAGAACAAAAACAAATAAAAGCTAAATTAAAAAGTAAATAGATATAAATAACAAACAAACAACACCGAAAACAGCGAGTTCCGAAAATAAAGTCTATTTGAACGGTTTTTTTTTTAAAGTAAATTCAACTGTTTTTTTTTTTTGTAAAACGTTTTTTTCACAGTTTTTAGTTGTGTTACACCTCAGTTAAACTTAAATAAAGATATTGTTTCGACAAGAGTTTCAAGTTATCGGATCTTATATGAGACACGTCCCTGCTACCAACAGATCTTTTGTATGTATTAGTATATTCTTAAGGATTTATGAAAAGACTAGCAAACAGTTTTGGCTTCAAAATCTATGGTGTTTAGGAAAAAAATAAAATAATAAAGAACGCCGTGCGGCGCCCATAATTGTAAATTCAATTGTTGTAATGGATTTCGTAGAACGGATTGCAAGTTACAGAACTGTACCAGTTGCCATTGAGTGAGAACAGTGGTGGCCGAGTGGTAACAGCTCCGACTTACGAGTTGTAGGTCGCGGGTTCAAAACCTGCCAGGCGCATTACTTTGTGTAATTTATTTCATTACTACTGCTCTCAAAACGGTGAAGGAAAATATCGTGAGGAAACTTCGACCCGGCTGGGTCCATGCTGTTGCTGACTACTCCTTGAGGCGCGCGGGAATTGTGCGCGCCGTCGACGACTTGGGCTTGGTCTGGACAGTTACCGGACGGCCGAGCTACCCATTGCTCACTACGGTGCCGGCCCGCGCCTACGGTGACCGGAAGTCGGGATCAGAATCCCGGCGGCGGCGGCGAGAACGCTATTGCCTTTTGCGGTCTGCCTCCTCCTTTGCGAGCATTACTGCTTCTCAGAAGTCGGCGCCCGCCTGCCTGCCTCCTCGCTCCGGAGCATGGCCTCAACCAAGGCCCGGCGTGAGAGGTCTCCGCCGCCGATTGCCCCCACGAGGGCACGGTGATGCTCCGCCCCAGCAAGGCCCACCTCGACTGTGAGCTCCACCGTGTCCTCCGGGCGTTCCGCACAGTGGCGACACCCGGGCGGCTCTAAGGAACCTCCCGCACTTGCCATGTCCGGTGAGGACCTGCGTCACACGGAAGGTAAGGACGCCGTGACGTCATAATCCAGACAAGAGGCCTGAGTCGCAGCAGTGGGAAGCCAACCCATGGTCCCATTACGTTTCGATCCTGCTGGGCCCCTACGGTTTTACTGACACCTCTCTGAGGCGGGTGTGGGACACCACTGGTGTCATGGGTTTGCTTCTGAAAGGAAAACCCGGGACCCTAAAACGCAAGACATCGAAGGAACATAGGAGTGGGTTTCTGTCAATAGAAGTCTAACACGCCCTCATGCTACACACTAGAGTGAGAAAACTCATTAGATGATTTCCCACATTAAAAAAGAAACAGCTTTTGTATTTTATAGTAGGTTCCAGTAGGATCTCAGGGAATGACAACTTTTAATTCAATTTTATTTAAATTTACCTTGGGATCATAGAGCATTACGTCTAATTTTGAATGTTGCCTCAATAGAAAAAGGCTCTATCTAAGGGCTCATAGACAACTAAAAAAAGTAATAATTATTCAATAAAAAGTGCTATAAAAATTAGGTGCCTACATTTAAACACGTTTTAAATTTTTGCGCTTATTTTGACCTAAACGCTGGACGCCATTTTGCTATGCGTCGTGTAAACAAATGCAACATTAAAAATTAAAATAACATATGGACGTGAGTTTATCAGTTGACACTTTTAGGGTTCCGTATCTCAAAAAGAAAAAACGGAACCCTATGATCACTTTATTGTCCGTCTGTCTCTGACAAGACCATTTATCTCGGGAACGCGAGAAAGTATCGAGTTGAAATTAAAACCATTTACTTAGGTCTGCGGAACCTTGAAACTCGCGCGGCGGCGTTTTTTATATTATTGATAAAAAAAAAAACATTGATTGATAGAAATAAAGTTATCTCCATTAAAAAAAAAACCATTTCATTTACCCATCTACGGCCCGTATTCCACTCAAAACTCAAGCATTACTTAAAACTAGATCCAAGTCATTTGATTGGTTGAAACTAGTTTAAGTAACGCTTGAATTTTGAGTGACGTACAGAACGTACGGGCCTGAATGTTTAGAACATGTTAAAATTTTACATTGAAACCATTATTTATTAAAATTGTTTGATTATTCATCTCGAAAAATAAATATTGTACCACTTTAGTCTTATGCTATCGTGATTGAAGTATATCTAGTGTTAAATGCCCTGTATTATGCCAAATAAATCTATTTTCTCTCTTTAGACACATACAGATAGATCTGATAATTATCAGACCTGCCCATTTACCTATAATTTGTATTTTATCTGCAATGTGATGGTCACAATAATTTGAAAAATCATTAATAATGTTTTATCCTACATTAGGATTTTTTCAATTCGAACGTTTCTGAGATTAGCGCGTTCAAACAAACAAACTTTGCAGCTTTATACACTAACGAACCGCCTGTGCTTTGCACGGGTGTTAGAACATTGCGGAGCATACGGTAGAGAAGTGCTCCGATTGGGCAAAGCACCGTCGTGTCCTTGTGGAGGCTATCGGCAGCGGGCCCTGATTTAGGCCATGGTCCGGTGCAAGGGAATGGACTGCGGTCGCAATCTTCAGCGAAGTAGAAATGCTAGCGAAGGTGGCGGCTGCAATAGTGAACGTACGTATCCTCTCACGCCAGCCGCCGCGAATGATGTCGGGAACCACAAAGCAATCTCCGGCCACCACAAGCATGGGCTTACGGACAACGAGAAATGGGTGGCTCGCTGTTTGCTCGTGCTATAAGCACCGTGACCGCGTCATCAACGGCTCGTCATGTTCCACGCACACATCAAAGAGATATCAGCGACTCCATGCAGGGGCCTAGTGGGGCCGAAGCGTGCTAGGGAAAAGTATGATAGGGGTTCTAGTGGTCCTAGAACGCAAAAGACAACTATAGGAACATAGTTTGTCAGTATAAGTCTGACAAGCCCTCCCAGCTCTGCCCTAGGGGATAATTCATTAGATAATTTCCCACATAAAAAGACGTCTTTGTAATTCTCAACTTTTATCTACTGTAATATGCGTGTTAAAAACCTTCCTCAAAAATTACTCGGTCTAGCTGTGACAACTGTATGAAAATTCAGCAATTTTTGAGCTTATCGCGTTCATAATGACACATTTGCCTTGATCACACGTACTGAGTAAAAAGGCGAGACAGTAAAATGTTGCTCGACCGAGACTATAGATATAAGAAAGGGGTTGACTGTTTTTTTATATTTCTATGGCCGACACAGTGATGTAATCGAGTTGTAGAGCTATAAGCGCTCGGCTGAGTACTCAGCGCTACAGTCTCTTAATAATATGATATTTAAGGAAGTATAGATAAAATTTGAATACAAGTTCCTGCCGGTGACTTCACTTATATGAAAGTCTAAAAATTTCCCAAAGAGTATTTTTTAAAGTCCCACTCGTGTGCCAAGTTCTATTGTACTACCTAACCTACTGACTAAAATCCAGCATGTTCCTTCAGTTGCCTTTTACCTCAAGGCCACGGTAACCCTTTTGATCAATCCTCCAGTTTTGGATAAAACACTTTATTTCGCGAAAAAACACTACTACACTATACACTATGTTTCTCTGCATCACCCTAAGGTTGACTAGAAGAAAATGCCTAAGGCATTAAGTCCACCTCTGTACTTTTGTGTGCATGAAGTATTAAATAAATAAATAAAAAACATACTACATTTGAAATTAATAGTTTGCTAATAGTTTGAAGCTAGTTTGTGTATCCCAGTTTTGTAGAATATCTAATTGGAAATTAAATAGCAACCAATTGCTGCATCCTAAGTAGCTACCAGTGTTTGAATTTAAGTTCCAAAAAGGGCCCATATTCATCTTGGTAATTTTTGACAGTTAAATAAGTATTTAACAATTTATAAAAATTTTTAGAATATTTGAAAAACAAGCTTATAAAACTAAAATTATTCAGGACAGTAATTAAGTAAAGAAGTTAACTTTACGTCAAGTTTGAAAAACTCAATAGAATGACGGTCCGACAACCGACTGTAAAACATCCTACAAAAACTTCCCGAATCTATTCAAACTTTCCGTTTTACTTACGACCTTCTGACCAAACCTTGAAAGAACACACAACACTTCACGTGTCACTGCACACCACAATAAAAAAAATATATATCAAAAATACATAAAAAAGGATTGGAGATATTCACCCGCAAATAACATAGAGAAGTTGGTGAAAGTGCCCGACCGACTTAGGTAGTCGGCGGAGCTTTTGATATCGAGCATGGTTCACGCGCAACTCCACATGACGGTGCGTTCCACGGCCAGGGACTCACTGCGACTCAGGCCCCGTGGGGCGGACACCCCACGGACCACGCCCCCACACGCCCCCTCTCACCTCAACACACCACCCCGCCAATAGCAAAACACTCTGGCTAATCTTTATCTGGGAAAAATAAACACGGTGGGCGGTAGATAATGACGTGCAGAGCGGCGATAATCAGCCTTTGTGGGAACGACGCCCCAGCCGACGCAGTTTGGAGAAAATTGAACCGTTCGATCCTTTTTTACAAAGAGCATAGAACGTTTTTATTAAAAGCCTATTGCCTATCGAAGTTGGCACTCGTTTCGGCTTGTTTGTCAGTCGCATATTGTATTTTTTTTTTATTAATTCGCCTGCTCGAATTTCGGTGGAACAATAGGCGCCTTTGTCACCGCTTTTGTATTATTTTTTTATAAATTGCCAGCCTTTTCCTATCTCGATAATTGTCCATATAATTGGCTGGGTTTAGGCATATTGTTTTATGAATTTTGATACAATACTTTTCTGGTGTTGTTGCGGGTAAACATTTGTTTCAGCATTGTCCCCGTTTGGGCATCAATATCTCATTTTTAACAATGGTAGCAATAGACATTCAATTTATTGATGTATTATGAGTAAACAAATCCATTGTAGGGGCGGTGTTTTTTGGTAATCTTAATTTATTATTCATTCACAATGCCTAATAACCAGAGAAAAACTACCTCACAGTTATTACTATACATTTAAGTATCTCTCTAGCTATTTACCCACACATACATAGTGAATTGGCTAAAAGTAGATATAATACTAGATAAAAAAAATCTAAGCCACATTTTCGTTGGCTAGGCTCACAAGTTCACAACCCCCACTCCACGATAACCTTAGGCTCACAACAACATAGTCATGTCTTGGTGTTCGATTCTTTATATTTTGTCCGCCGAGGTTACGGTCACCTGGCCGACCTGCCGGCGTCGTCACCCAACAGGATAAAAGTAAGACGAATTACTTTAAAATTAATACACTTTTTTAAAGTTTATGGAAATATTATTGTTTGTTGGATATTTTAATCTACAAATAAAATTTAACTGGAGCATAAATATTGCTATTTGACAGAGTTTCTGTATGTACAAAAAATTACAAATTGTTATTATACAAGGTGTAAGGGACAGCCCTCCACAAACTTTAAGGGCTTGCTCAGTAGACGATACTGAACAACATGCCACAATTTTTTTTTTCAGGAAACGAAAAATAAAATCCGCCTCACCATAGAAAATTATAAACTTGATTGGACAGTTTGTACGAAGCCGACTTATTTTTTCGTTTCCTGAAAAAAAATGTTTGTGGAAGGTTGTTCAGTTTCGTCTACTGAGCAAGACCTTAAAGTTTGTGGAGGGCTGTCCCTTACACCTTGTATAATTCTTAGATGAAACTTCATTTGAGGATTAGCTTCTGCTAGCGGCGTCGCCTGCTTGAAAATAGGTATCCATACAAACTTTGGAGCCCCGTACCATCTCATTAAGTGAAGAATTTTGAGAAATCCTTTTTAACTTTGTGCAAAATTTCAAGCTTCTAGTCCCATTCGTTTTGGCTGTGTGTTGATATGTGAGTCAGTCAGACAGAGTCTTCTTATATATATATATAGATTAAATAACTTCTTGACTCAGTATTCTCACAAAAGTCTGAGTCTTCATACAAAACATGGACTATATACACAATGGCTTATTTTAAGTTTTTATGATTTCATAAAACATCAAAACAAGATTCCGTCTTAACAAAACGAAAGGGTTAAAAAAATAAATGTTTCTTTCTAATTTTATATTTCGAAATCAAGTTGACTCAAGTATCAAGACATAGTAGTACATACATAGTCCGAATGTCTTACAATAGAAAATAGAACTGTGCCGTATTCGTAGGCTTGCTACGCTTGAGCTACGAAGCTACGATAAGGCTACACTGCTACGGCGTAGCACGTCAGTTTTGTTAGCGGTATTTTCATGTTTCTTCAACTGAATGTTATTATTATCAGCTATTATTGACCACTGAACCAGAACGAATGTTCAAACGATAGTTTTATATATTTAGATGTATTTCTCATTACTTTACTACATTACTGAAATACGACCGACGTAGGCATTCTCACCTACTTAGTCGTATGTAAAACTAAATGCTGTTGATACTAGTAGATTGTATGAAGCACCTACCTGTTAGACCTTGACAACCTAATTTCAAGATTAGGCGAAAAACCCTTGGTTAGATTGTTGTCACATTTTGGACTTCTGACTAATGTCATCATCGAATGACAGCCGAGATGAACTCAACTTGCAGTTGGTTCCGGCTGTAGGTATATCTATATATATATGAACTGACTGACTGACAAATCATCGCACAACAGAAACTACTAGAAGCGTGAAATTCGGCACAGGATTTCCTTTTACAACGTAAGCGAGCGCTAAGAGAGGATTTTCCAAAATGTATTTTGACAAAGCCGCCGGCAGAAGCTAGTATAGGTATATAGATGGTGCTGCAGGATTTTTTGAATCAAGGCCCTGGAATTCTGGAAAGCGATAAGCAGCTGAAGCACATAGCCTAGGTTTTTTTTACGGTTGGTAAAAATCATATGACCTCCCCCACCCGGGAGATAGTGTCAGAATCTTACTGACTAAAAAACCCACCCCGTTTCTTTTCACCTTTCATACCGGGGTCGAGCCTCCCTTTCGGAAACAGACCCTAGCCCCAGTAGGCTTAGGCTCAGCTGGACCCCTACGGGAACAGTGCGCGCCGTCGACGACATAGAATCGGTCCGGACAGTTAGCGAACGGTCAGACAGCGAGCTACCCATTGATCGCCCTCCGCAAGCCCGACGTAGCCTAAGTTGTTTTTTGTTATAAAAAACCTGACTCTCCCTCCATTCACAGACACTTGAAGACTTCCTACCCCAAAAAAGGTATTAAAGATTGTTACCCATCCTCAAATAATCTTAGTAGTTAGTTGTTTTTTTTTTCTCTTCTATCGATCCTGCGACTGTTAGACCTTGGCCATCCCTACGGCTTACTGCATTAAAATAACAGTGTAGTAATTTCAGTGAGAGCAGTGGTTACTTAAGAGTTGTAGGTCACCGATCCGAACCCAGCGAGGCGCATTACTTTGTGTACCTAATTTATTTCATCACCACTGCTCTTAAAACAGTAAAGGAAAATATCGTGAGGAAACCGGCATGTCCTAGAACCAAAAATTCGATTTACCAACCCGTGCTAGACCCGCGTGGTGAATAACGGCACATTCCCTCTCCTACGGAGGAGGCCTGGGTCCCAGCAGTGGGAACATTAAAAAAAGGCAGATGATGCTGATGATGTTGTAATTTCTAACGACCAACGAAATAAAATAACGTATGGTCAGGCGGTCACTTATACAGTAGCGGCGATGTGATCTAAAAACACACAATATGACCATTGAACGCTCGACCAAGTAAAGTCAATACAACGATGTGACGTTTCTGTTACAGTTCCTCCATTGTACCAAAGCAAACAATTGTATGAGAAACAATTGTTGTAACAAAACAATGAAAAGCTCAAATGAAATGAAAGCATTTTTTCAGTCTTGACTGCATTTCCACCTTATGGTAAGCAAATATGCAATCGTCATTAGTGAACCGCACTAGTTTACCTTGAAGACACCTAAATTATAACCGGATGGGAAGACAATACGCTGAAGGCAAAGGTTCGAGTCCTTCGATGCACGCGGTATAAAGGACGGGGCGAAACGCTTAGTCCATACCGTAGAGGTGCTAACAACGTAAGAGTGGACACTCGCTATTTTTTTTTAATTTTTTTTTATTGTGGGACAAATCATGCATTGACATCCTCTGCCCTTGGGCGGAGCGGGAGATAGTGTCAGACTCTTACTGACTAAAAGACCCACCCCGTTCCTTCTAGCCTTCATACCGGGGCTCGAGCGCCCTTTCGGATAACCCTGGCCCCAGTAGGCTTCGACGTCGGGTTGTCCGATGGTAGAGAGGTGATGGAGGAATCAAGTCATGTAATTCCTGCGCATACTCTCCAAAATTCATTCTGTAAAATAACTTAAGACTGGCTACCCTACGCTTATGGTCCTGGATTTGTAGATTGCTGTTAACCAAATCGGGATCATCAATTAGCACCTTTCCTTCGCACAACTTTCCACTGAGTCCAAAACTAGAAAGCCAGATGGCATTTTAGCTCGTTCTTTTATTTGTGGCTCGTTTATTTCAAATATAATAATAATATAATATAATAATATAATATAATACACTTTTACACGTAAAGTTTTTTTACGTCAGTTTAGACTAGATGAGGCCGGTGTTTCCTTGCTGACTACCCTGAGACGAAACACCGAAACAAAGTCAAAGTCTCTTTTAAAGTCCCTAAAGTAAATATGTATTAGTCAAAATCACATGAGAACCATGCAGATTTATCTAAGATGGTCTTTTGAAGAAAGAACCATACATATTTAAGTGGACCTGTCCAGTCAGTGCAAGCATTTGTCAGTATTCGCAAAACTCAATTCAGGATCTGGACTGCTAGTAGTTCTGTACTGCATATATTTAAATCACCCTGCTTTCATCTACTTTCTCTCTTTCCTCGTAAAGTTATGAAGCTAATTGAGTGGGGTACTATATTCAAGTGGCATTAATGGATGTTTCTCTATACGGAACGCCATTATCTTCGCTGTAGATCACCCTTTGTCCCCCTACCGCGCGATACAACTGACGCCTATTGTACCCATTGACTTATATTCCAATATCGATGACTGTACCTATTTTGAAATTAAAGTACAAGAGGCTCTCTGTCGTGTTTTTTATTTGTAAAATTACTTATAATGTTTTAAATATGTTATTTGTGGATCAACGGAAATTAATAAAGTATTAAACGAGTTTGATTTTATTTGAGGGTACGCTCTGAAAAATGTTTTTTTAATCTATCCTAAATACAGTTTATAATTAATTGTAAGTCAAGTGGTCTGCTCTTTAATCAATCAATACATCATAGAAGGAGAAAACTTTACTAGTATAATTGTTTTGCCAGTGTTAAGTGAATCAAATAATAGGAATAGAATAGAATAGAATAGAAAAGAAAAGAATAGAATATAATAGAATAGAAAAGAATAGAATACAATATAATAGAATAGAATTATTATTATTATTAATGAAACACGTCATCAGTGATAAACTCTTGAAGTAGGTATATGTTAGCTAATCGCGTTCAGTTTCACTGATGGAATTCGCTCTCACTGGCCTTTAGGCTTGTTTTGACAACAAACTAGGCGCAATGTAGGTTAGACAAATATTTGTTCCGAGTGGAAATCGAACCGATGACAAAAAACACAGAAGCCAAATGGTCAGTCAACAATGCAACAATGTCCACCATTCGATTTGATTGTCTTTGACAGTATACAAACACTTAATCAGAACCTAATTTCTAGTTTGAATTAGTTGGAATTATGGTCTTAGTGATTTTGTACTCCGTAAACAACACTGCAATGTTTTTTTAAGTATTTGATTTTTATATAAATAAATGGTTGCCTTTAGACCACGTGTTATCCAGTTTTACCACATTAGCTTACAGTCTGAACTAAAAAGTTTGTCTCTTATTGATTTACTGACTGACTGGCCTGTTGGTCTAGCGGTTAGTGGCCCTGACTGCTATGCCGGAGGTTGTGGGTTCGATTCCTACCTAAGACAAATGTTTGTGTAATGAGCATGATCATCTGTTACGTGTCTGGGTGTAATATATCTATAAGTATGTATTTAGAAATATCTATGTATGTTTATAAGTTGTATAGTACTCATAACACAAGCTCTTCTTAGCTTGAGACTAGACGGCGTTGTGTGATAGTTGTTGACTATATTATATTATATTATATTATATTATATATACTGCATAAGAAATAAACGGTCTACAGTTGCTTAGTAACGGTTATTACCATTTTACAATTATAACTTACTTTTTTTTAAAATTTACCGTTATTAATAATTCAGATCCGAAATAAATATAATTTTATGACTACTTATTGTAATTCAGTGACGAGTCTTGCGGAGGCCTGTATCCTACAGTGGATGTTTTTCGGCTGTAATGATGATTATAATGATAATAGTAATTCACGGCAATTTATATTCTGTGTTGTGGGAGTCTCAGGATTTATATTTTGGTTACACTGAACACAGACTTTATACTTTGGAAAACACTGTACAGGTAATTGGCCTGTCTACCCTTCGAATGTTGCTGATGACCCATATATTATAAAGAGCGACCTGCATATTGGTCTGAACTCCATATCCCAGAACAGTAACTACCTATCACAATACCTCTTCGATGGCACGGCTGGCTCAGTGGTTGTGCGATTGGTCGCTCCGCTGCATTTAGTAAGTTCAATTTCCGCACGGCACAAACATTTGTTTAGCCTACAGTTGGCTGAACCGGGACCGTTTGTCTATGTATGTATGTTAACACGTTTGTGAACTTTGATGTAGGAGTGGGTGACTCTAAAACCTTGATTCGGGACTAGCTTCATAATTCTTTATATTACCATGATAAATAACAAAATATGTGGTTATCAAGAGTTCATGTACATAGGCGAGTATAACTCAAAGTTGAGTTTTCTTCCAGCAAACCATTGAGTGATAGAGAGAGATCACAGTAGAGGGCACAATTTTAAATTTACAAATAATATGAATAAAATAATACATAAACATAGGTACCTACATACATACCTACTTATATAATATACCTATAATATATTGCTTGAGTGAGGCAACGCTAATTAATTTTTTTTTAAATTTCATTTCATTTATATCCAAAATTAATTAATTTCAATTTGTATAAGCTGACTTAACTGCACAAAATTATACTGTTATGCAGTTACCTAAATGTAAAATGTCTCGTAAATATTTCGTAGTTGGTCGTGCAGTTCAATGAAGAAACCGGCACAAACACAGCGATCCAGTCGATCGAATGAACGACCTTATCATGGTTTTCAGTTGAAACCAAAACCGTAATGGAATGTCTGGCTTTTCTTCCAGTTTCCGTCTCCGAATCTGACGTAGTGGTGGTAACAGGAAAACTGACATGAAATAAAAACAATATCTCGATATAGTTAGTTAATTTCTAACTAGAATTATCCGATAAAGTTGTGCTCATTATAGTTAAAGCTAATTATTTTGAAATATTATTATAGTAAGTCGACAGAGCTGTCCAGATGGCTAAATATTGGTCGGACAAAATTTGAGTCAAAACGACACGAGAAGAAGAAGAATAGTTAGTCATATATCCAAATAAGAAACCAAATATGATGACTAGTTAGTTTGTTTTAAAATGGTTTTTACTTTAAAGACGAGTAGATAGACCGTAAAGTCATTCCATCTCACCAAGGTGATTTGGTCAAAGATATATGTATAGTTTCACGTAGGTACACTTTTTTTTAAACGCGTAAACGAAGACTCATAGCTTTCAGTGTAAATCAGCTTGCCTTCGAGAAATAGAATATAAAGATCTCTACATAGAAATATGTAGGTAAACATCAAAGTAGGCACTCACTACCATTATTAATATTGGAGCTAGGTATATTATGTGTATATAGGAATCCTATTACCGATGTGTGCAATAGAGTAAGATGATTTCTGATCGATACAAAAAGATTTTTTCTTTTTATAACATTTTTTCTGGTAATAAAACCTTTTATCTTTCAATAAACTATATTTAAAAAGAAAATAGACAACTACTCACGAGAACAAATACTTAAGTATTTGTCAACATTGATATAATAGGTTAAATATGTATAATATATATATATTATTTTATACGCAATCAAATCAGCAATTGAAGTCGAGTAATATAAAATGATATACTCGGTTAGTAATTATTAAAAAGGACTGACATTAGCATCGGAAAGCCTTATAGAGCTAATATTAAAGACTTTAGCAAGAAATATTCAAAAATCACAAAACAAACGATAAAAATCATTACACCATCTTATCATTTGCTCAAATCTTATCCCTTATCTATATCACCCCATATATCAAAGGAGGGTAAAAAATAATAATTTAAACAACAACCAAACACCTCAAGGCTCTGAGAGAACCTCGCTTGTGTGTGTGATGTCCGTGTGAGCAGGCTTGTGTGCGTCTGGAGCCATGATCGATGCCGGTGCGGCGTTGCCGTTCCGCGCACTTCCGGTTGCGACGCCGCCAGCCCTCGCTAGGCTGCGTAAAACTGAAATTGTGGATTAAAGCCTACTTTTTTTATTTCCATGCCTTTCAATATTGGCAGTCCGGTTTTGAGAGACAATGGACGATTGTAGTTTCAATTTGTTGCAGATTAATTTACGTGCATGAATACCAAACGGGATGAGTTTGTTTTTCCATACTGGTGTAGGAAACCGAAACTGTTTTATTGAGATACTAAGTTTATGTAACTGTTAAGCAAAGTCTTATGTATTTTCTTAAGGCTTTGTTAGAATTAAAAAATGGTGTCAATTCAAATCATGTTTCCTATGGAGAATAAACGGCAAGAAATAATATGGTAATTCTTAAAAAAACAAGTAAGAAAATTAATAATTAAAACCAAAACGTATATAAAACACGATAAAAAACAAACACAAAAAACTTAAATGAATTTAGGTACTATTTTCTAATTCACATGTTCAAACATAGAGATGATAGCTATGCAATGATCGGAAATGAAACCAGGCGGATAAACCATCGACGGGCCGATTCGAGAGATTGGCCGTGTTGTACCAATGAAAATCGAAATGTTATTTTGTAGGCTATTAAAGTTTCATTTTCATCGGTGTTTTTAAACGACTATTTCCATCATAAAGTTAAAAGTCAATTATTGTGAGCTCAGCTGAGGAACTAGGCTAACAGAGCTTTGATTGGCTAAATTGAAAGGATCAAACGAAGTAGAAATATGGATTAAATTAATTCTTCAACTGACAACGCCGTCGAGGCCGACCTGGGAAGAGGTGATGAGATGACCTAGATTCCTACCACAAGGGCTGATTCGAGGTGGCTTGACTTATGTTGGCCTCTAAAGTAGTAATCGACTGTGGTTTGTTTGCATAGACTAGAGATTTCACATAGACTCACAGAAAGTAATCGGACGGTGTTAATACACACGATCTCGCTGGCCAGTTGATGTCGTTATTACGCAAGCAGTAATTAAAAAAAAAGCAGCCATTCGACGTTAGGCGAATAGAGCACCGATTTTTAATAATTTCTTCGTGTTGAGCGTTCCATGGTAAAATATCACAACTAATTATGTATTCATGCCAAATTTAAGCCGCTAAACGCTATCAATGCTCGACACAATATTTGATGGTATACTTTATTGTACAACGTGATAAATACATAAGGAAACTTAAAATACATACAATAGATTTTTCGAATTATGCGAAAAAGATAGCAAGCAGTCCCGCAAACCTCCGTTGAAAAGCTACGATCCTCCAACCAGACTGGTGTAATGATCTAAAAATTGAGGTAACTGCCCGATATTCGATTTCGGGCAGTTGCCCGGATATGTGTCATAACCGCCTACTACTACGAGCGGAGCGGGCTTCGTACGGACTCCGTTTAACTCACAACTTCATACTTCATACATGAGCATCCACTGTGAGCGGAGTGTAAAAAGAGTTATTAAAGTCGTCAAAAAATTGAGCGAAATTCTAATAGACTTTGAAAGGGCTCCGCTCAAC